>CM050164.1:358407942-358830442 GCA_027410445.1 Discoglossus pictus
AGTTATCTTTTGTTAGCTGATACGCTTTTCCCCAGTCCTCCAAATTTTTCTTAATTCTAAAATCAGTTTCCTAGCTTTCCATGGCTACAGATTTTTCAGAACTTCTGTACTCATCTAAAATTGTTAAGCATTTCGACACTGAACTCTTATTACTTGTTCTTAAGGACAGGAATTTTTCGAGAGGTGTCAAATCCCTGATTGATCTTACATCAAAACCTTCTTTTATTAATATCTTCTTAAGGGTCAGAAATTGCAGCCACATTGATATTGGGACCTCTTTCACTCTCCTCAGTTCCTCAAATTTAATAAAACCCTCATTTCTGATTAAATCCTTAATTTTGTCAATACCCCATTTCCCCCTCTCTACCTTATCTATTTCGGGGTGAATATCATAAATTACTTCCAGTGGTGTTAATGGAGATGGAAAAGGGAGCAACTTCAATTTTGAGTTCATTTTGAGCCAACTAGCCCAACATTGTTTCCCTATTCTGAACTCTATCTGAGTCTTAAAGTTGGACGATTTCTTATACCATAGAGCTTGCTGCAGAACTATTTTGGGGCTTAATGCTTCTTCTAACTGGACAAACTTGGGTCCTTCCACTCCTTCTGTCCATCTCAGAAAGTGGTACAATTTTATAGCCTCTGCATACTTCCAGAGGTTGATTGCCCCTTATCCACCTTCTATATACTTTTTATTTACTTGGTCTTTACTGACTCTAACCCTATTCCCTTTATATATAAAATGATCTACCACTTTCTGAAATTTAGTAATACTTCCTCTGGATATAAATAGAGGGATTGCTCTTAAAACATAAGTAAGTTTTGGTAAAATGAACATCTTAACACATACGATTCTGCCTGACCAGGTTAGGTTTAGCCTCTCCCATGACTTGAGTAGTTTGCACACTGAAACAAAAGTTATTTCCAAGTTATTCTTTAACATGGAAGCAACACACGGAGTCAACTCTATTCCCAAATGTTCTATTTTATTCTGCTCCCATCTAAATGGGAATTTCTCTCGTAACAAGGTTTTAGTTTCTAAGTTCACATTTAGCCAGATAACCTCTGATTTGGAAGAATTAATTTTATAATATGATAGGCAACCAAAGATTTTTAATTCCTTCATGAGATACACCAATGATTCTAGTGGCTCTGATAAGACTACAACTGCATCGTCTGCGAATAGAGTGATCTTCGATTCTATAGCTCCACATATGATTCCTCTTATCCTATCATGCTTCCTTATCATTTGAGCCAGCACTTCTATACACAAATTGAAGATCATTGGTGATAGCGGGCATCCTTGTCTCGTCCCATTGCTAATCTCAAACGATTCCGACTGAAAGTCTGTACCTTTTATGAAGGCTGAAGGGTTAGAGTATAGCGCCATAATCGCACTTGACCCGAATTTGCCCAATCCAATTTCTTCTAAAGTACACTTGATAAACTCCCAGTTGAGCCTATCAAAGGCTTTTTCCGCATCTAACCCTACTGCCACCAACGGGATTTTATTATCTTTAGCATGTGCCAATATGTCGATAAGCTTTCGCAGATTATCTGTCCCTTGTCGGCCTTTAACAAAACCTGTTTGATCTGACTCAATTAACTGGTCTAAAAGAGGATTTAATCTTTGTGCTAGTATCTTTGAATATATTTTGATATCGATGTTGAGTAAAGAGATGGGCCTGTAGTTAGCACAATTTGCCAGATCTTTTCCCTCCTTCAGTATCATAATTATTGCTGCTTCTAATGTCTCCTTAGGAGCCCATCCTACGTCTTTAATTTTGTTAAATGTTTTTACCATATGAGCCCCCAATTCTGGTAAGAATTCTTTATAATACAGTATCGGGAACCCATCTGGTCCTGGGGATTTTTGGACATTTAAACCGGACACACAATTCTCGATTTCCTCCACTAAAATCTTCCCATTTAGTAGTTCCTTTTGCTCCTCGGAAATTTTTTTTAGATTCCACTTTTTAAACAAATCCTGTATTTGCCCTTTATCAGGTTTAACCCACCCTGGTTTATTTTCTAGATTATACAAGGCGCTATAATACTCCGCCGCAATTCTACCTATTTCAATAGGATCCTTTTTCATAATTCCCTTGGTATCGAGGAATTTCACTATCCTTTTGTTGCTTCGCTTTTTCCCAATAAGATCCACTAGTGATTTATTTGCTTTATTACCTAGATGATAATTTTTTATTTTTAGCTCCTTTAACTTCTTATCTATTTGACTTTGTAAGATCATATTTATCTGTGCTTGTATCTTATAGATCTGTTCCGTCAACATGTTATCCTGGCTTTTTTTGTTGGCATATGATAACTTGTAGAGTTCTAATTATAAATCATGCAGCGATTTCCACCTGGCTTTCATCTTCTTTGTTGTTCTCTTCATTCTTGTTTTCAGAATACCCCTCATATACGCATTGTGCGCATTCCAAATACTTAAATCTGAGGTTATAGAGCCACTGTTAACTCTAAAGAACTCTTCAATTACTTCCTTAATTTCTTTTTTTCTTCTATTGTATAAAATACTTCTGAGTTAATATTTTCTCTTTTTTTTTCATTTCTAGTCCCCCGACCTTGCAGTACTATTTTTACCAGGGCGTGGTCTGACCATGATATAACCCCTACCTCCACATCATCCACTTCTCTCCATGTCTCTATGTCAACCAGTATGAAATCAATCCTTGTGTATATACTATGTCTATGAGAATAATAAGTATAGTCCCGAACCTCAGGATTTTTTAGCCTCCAAGAGTCATATAGTTTGTATTTCAACAATATCTCATTAAATCTTCTAGACAATCTTTCCAGAGCCAAATCGCTCGTCCTTAAGCTCCTATCAATTTTTATGTCCAGGACCATATTCAGATCCCCACATATAATAAGCTTACCCACTTTTAGTTTGGAAATAATTTTTAAACACTTACTCAAAAAGCTTATTTGATTCGCATTCGGGGAATATAAATTTGCAATTGTAAATGACTGACCATTTACCTGTCCTAACCAAATGATAAATCTCCCTTCTTCATCATATTCTACATGATCCGTTACAATCACATTCTTATCATGAAACAAAATAGCAACCCCTCTAGCCTTTTTCCTGAAGCTAGACGAGAAACCCAACTCAAACTGTTTATATCCTATTCTAGGTTCTTTCCCCTTTACCCAGTGGGTTTCTTGTAGACAAATAACATCCAATTCTTCTTTTATAAATTGACGGAAGGCACAGTGCCGTTTGCCGGGTGAATTTAAGCCTCTAGCATTTTGCGATATCACTTTTAACATCAAAGTGACTTACTTGATAACCTCAGAGTCCCCTCCTTCCCTATCATACAATTTTTATTGCCTTCACTTCCCCTCCCCTTCCAACAGCATACAAACACCACACATACCGTTTCCTCCCGATGGCAAGAAAAACTTAATGCCATCTTTTAATATGTCTGGTCCTCCGGGGCGGAGAAAAAACTTCAAAAAAGAGACAGAAAAAAAAAAGTCCCCGGCAGAACCTTGGGAGTGCGCCCATTGCCCCCTCACCCTACTCCTAGAAGCACTCAACTATACATTAAGTGTTTCCTTCACGTCCAAAACTTTTAATTGACTCTACAATAAAATATTTAAACATTTCCCAAAATTGTCTCGGATAAGTAGTATATTTTATACATTTTCTTTTCCATTTTTTTTTTTTTTTTCTCTTTATTTACCTACGTACTTCACTTTCACTTTCCCGTTTTACCGCCTCCATCGAATTTGGGGCCTTTCCCATCCCTTCTCGTGTCTTCTTTTTCTATTTCGAAACCCCACTTTTCCAAGCAATGCACACCTTCTGCGACGGACTTGATCACCTCAGTTTGGTTACCTTTAGTTATAATTAGTTTAACAGGGAACCCCCATTTATATAATACCTTTTCTCTTCTGAGCACTTTAGTGTTAGAACTTAATTCTCTTCTTTTAGCTAAAGTTTCACTTGAATAGTCTTGGTAAATTTCTACCTTTTCATAAGGGCTCTCAAACTGTCTTTTTTCTCTACTACATTTAATTATCCGTTCTTTGAAGGAGTAATTTTGTAATTTTACTATTACATCCTGCTCTCTTCGCCCTATCAGTCTCCTAGGTAGTGGGAGCCTGTGTATCTTCTCAAATGTACCTTCCAGAGTGTTATCATTCCCTGTGATAGATTTAAAAAACTCATTCACGTACTCGCCTAACTCATTGTCCAGGACTTTCCCTGAAATCCCCCTCAGCCTTAAATTATTCCGTCTAGAGAAATCTTCAATTCTACATAATTTGTTCTTGAGATTTACAACTTCATCCTCAAGCCTCCTAACTTTGGTCTCTAATCTCTGATGATCCTCCACAAGCTTTTCTTGTTTGCCTTCCAGCTGGCCAATTCTCTCTAGTAACGCATTCACTGCTTTTGTATTCTCTGTAAGCTCTAATAGTATATCTTTCCTGATTCTGTTTTCAAAGTTATAAAACAACCTTTCCATTGCCTCTACAGTTAATGCTTCTGGTTGACCTGTGTTCAATCTATCGGGGAGGTCTACTATCTCTGATATATTAACGTGTTCACTGTTTTCTGTGTCTGTTTGGGATATATTCGATTGAGAGCTAGATAAATTTACTTTTTTTCTTTTCACTGTTTCTCTAGTTGTTAGTGGGCTTTTTGAGATAGCACCCTGCAATTTGGTATCTCTGCCCTTGTTTTTACTTCTTACCACTGACACATCCTTCCTTATCATTTTTGCTTATTTGTCCCGCTTCAGTTACCCAACACTGATGACGTTTTAACTACACCCCCTGTGAGTTTTCCCTTTTTGGCAAGCACCTTGTCCTCTCTTTTTTTTCCCTTTCCTTTTCTCTCTTCTCTTAACACAGAATATACAGGTATGTTATTTAAGGGTTGCAGACAAATGGAAACATTATACAATGCTACAAGTACACATAATAATAGAAAAAAAGAAATAGCAGATGTTACAATCAAACAATCATAATTTTTGATGTATTTTACAGCAGCAGTCCCCTGGAACCACACGGCTTTATTTACTTCAATTAACTAGAGCCTTTTTTTTTTTTCTTCTTATCTGCCGCAGCAGCCTAAGTTTAATAGTATCCACTGCTGCCTTATTGACACTTTATTGGCAGCTGACCAATTTAAAGCAACAGTCAGATTCAAATCTAGTGGCTGAAATCAGAATTACAAGCTTGACAGGAACAGCCCCATAGAAACTGAAACAGCCAGCTGGATGGTTGCCGGAGGGTCAGCAAGCTGAGTAACTTTACTAGCCGGATATAAATATCCCTGTTGCCCCTAGTCCCAAAACCACAGAGCCAGTCCTTTAAACGGTTTCTTTGAGTATTATGTCTTTATCACAGAGCGTTTCTTAATAAGCCCCCGCCTGCAAGCAGTTCCTTATGGCTATTTAATGCTCTTCTTTGGCAGTATAGCCAAAACTGTACAAGCATACAGTGTCCAAATATAAAGGCAGGCTTGCTGGCTAGGAATGGCTCATTTAATTGACTCTCCCTTTAAATTTCCGCAAGACTTTATCCCAGGGCACTTCTTAATAAGCCCCTGCCTGCAGGCAGTTCCTTATGGCTGTTTACAGCTCTTCTCTGTAAATATGTTTTAAACACACTGTGTGATACACAGGTTTTCAGACTGGCAGTGTCAGGGTCCAAATATAAAGGCAGGCTTGCTGGCTAGAAATGGCTCATTTAATTGACTATCACTTTAAATTTTCGCAAGGCTTTTTCACAGGCTTTTTCACAGGGCAATTCTTAATATCCCCCGCCTGCAAGCAGTTCCTTATAGGACTTATAAGCCATCAATCTAACTAGACTTAATTAGATGTCTAGCTGATGTCCATACACTGAGCAATCTCTTACAATAGCAGCAACGTGTAGCAGTGAGCAATATCACTATTAAGCAGAACTTACAGTTTTCCTGTTGGAACACCTTCTGAACACACACAGGACCTGCAAACTGCTAGCTGCAGCCGTCCTTGAAACTGCCCTCTGCTGTATCACACCTGCTCCTTGCTTCTTTGTATCCTTCATACAGTGCAAGTCTGCCTCTTCACTGGCATGACCGGCCTCAAGCTCCTCCCCCTCTGGTTCCTCTAGGGCTCATTAGACTGAACACAGAGAGTGCTTACACACTCCTGCAATGGGCGCACTCAGCTCCCTCGTTAGTGCTCACTCAGCACTTCCTGGGAGTGGCCATCAAGGTTTTCCTTTAGTTTATTTTTTATTAATAATAATAATATTATATATTTTTTTATAATAATTCATTGTTTCATAATAATATATATATTTTTTTAAATTATTATTATTATTCATTTGTTAATGGTTTTCTTGGCTCTCATTTATCCTATATATCTCTTTTATCCGATATCGTCACTCTATATTATACATTTGGATATATTTGCCTCTTTTATTTGATTCACTTACCTTATATTAGGTTTCTTGATTTATTTATCTATTTATATTTATATTATTATGTCTATTCTAATTTTTTGGTCACATTATGGCAGCTCATCACATGCGTATTATGTGGGCACATATCATTGCATAGCATAAAGAGCCCCATCTTGTGACATTTCTCTTTTTGAATTCATTTGACATGAGGCATTTTATTCTATATATGTATTATATATTATAAATTATGTTTACTAATTTAGGTGTAAGTCCCTGCCAGCATGCTCCCATTTTTTATTATTTTGCCGTGATCTGATTGTGGGACACGTCCTTAACCCACCACTTTGAGGAGTTTGCTTACTTCCAGGGAAAGGGGAGGAACAGGCAGGCAATGCCATGTTTACTAAAGTCATGTGACTGCCATGATAGCATCACATGATGCAGGGAACCATGTAAACAAGAAGTGAAACCCAGTGACCCGGAAGTCATGTGTAATTACTTCCTGGTTCACTTTCCGGTGCCAAAAGGAACCAGAGGGGCTATTTAAACACGTACCACTCCTTGTGCCTCACCTATTAACCACTGAAGAAGTCTAAAATTGGACGAAACACTAGTGATGTCGCGAACATCAAATTTTCGTTTCGCGAACAGCGGACGCGAACTTCCATCAAATGTTCACAAACGGGTGAACCCGGCAAACCACCATAGACTTCAATGGGCAGGCGAATTTCAAAACCCACAGGGACTCTTTCTGGCCACAATAGTGATGGGAAAGTTGTTTCAAGGGGACTAACACCTGGACTGTGGCATGACGGAGGGGGATCCGTGGCAAAACTCCCACGGAAAATTACATAGTTGATGCAGAGTCTGGTTTTAAGCCAGAAATGGCATAAATCACATAACATTCCTAAATTGTTTGGAATAACATGCTTTAAAACATCAGGTATGATGTTGTATCGATCAGGTAGTGTAAGGGTTACACCCGCTTCACAGTAACAGACCAATCTCCCCGTTTAATGCACCGCATACAACCGCAAACAGTCCCTTTGCAGACCGCAAACTCCCCATTTGCACAAGGTTGGATACTAAGCTAGCCATGTCCCGTTCCTTGTCCTCACTGATGTCATTGAAGGTCTCTTCCTCCACCCAGCCACCAAGGGTCCCCGAAAGGTGACAACAAGCCCCCTGGGACGCCTGCTGTGTTTGGTCTTCCACCTCCTCAAAGCCACCTTCCTCCTCTGACTCCTCTTCTTCAGACTCCCAGAGTCTGGGGGCTTCCACTGCCCAGCATGGAAGATTATACGCAGGTCAGAGTCTGGGGGCTTCCACTGCACAGCATGGAAGATTATACAGCGATGCCTCTGTCTGCGTTATTATAAGGTGTGTACTGTTAAGTAGTACTATTCCTATCGGTTAAATCCCTGTTACGTCCACTATCAGGGGACGTGTATATGGCATGGATTTTTGGAAGCGGTAGATGGAAAAAGATGCTTGGTCGGTCCTCCCACTTCAAATTTGGGGCACTGCGCGTGCAATCTAAGGTGACACCAGATATGAGTGTCACTGTGCATTGGCAAAAGTTGGCAGAGTAGATGCAATAGGCTTCACACACACACACCTGTAGGCAGGCAATTGCTATTCAATCTATTACAGTCAAAAAAGTGTTGTTTTATGTCACTGTACACTACGGTTGCACCAGATATGACGTATCACTGTGCACTGGCAAAAGTTGGCAGAGTAGATGCAATAGGCTTCACACACACGCCTGTAGGCAGGCAATTGCTATTCAATCTATTACAGTCAAAAAAGTGTTGTTTTATGTCACTGAGCACAATATAAGCTGTGAGCCTGACACAGGCAGGCAACTGTATTTAGATTACAGGAAAAAAATGGTTGTTTTCAATGTATGTTACACCACCAGGTATGAGTAGTGAAAATAAGCACAATATAAGCTGTTAGGTGTTAGCCTGTCACACACACACGCTGGCAGGTAGGCATAGATTACACAATTTTTTTTTTTTAAATAAAATAAATGATGTTCAAAGTTTCCTCAATGATAAAGTATAGAGGGCGAACCGAAAAGCGCATGTGTTCACCGTTCGCGGCGGACGCGAACATGCGAAAACCGCCGCGAATAGTTCTCCGGCGAACTGTTCGTGACATCACTACGAAACACATTTGGTTGCACATATATTTGCTTATGTAGCGTATGAGTAGTAGTAGTAAAGCTGCAATATACTTACCCTGGGACACTACATGTAAAGATTGCAGACCGAACACACCCACATATATGATATGTGGGTGGATTCCATCTTTTCCACTCCTAAGAATAGGAGCTTTCTGATTAACAACGGACCATTGGAGACTCACCACAGACGTAAGGATTACCCACATCTCCGTTTTGATATGAGGAGAGAGTCCCCCTGATGTGTCATCCATACCTCATGTGCCGAGGTCACCAAATGTGATTTTTTTACCTTCTTTAGCTCAGTATTGACTTTTACAAAGGATTATACCAGTTATTTTGCACTAGGAGGTGGTGTCCCCCCCCCCCCCTTTTCTTCCTTGGTTTTCATTTTTGCTGAGAGCACTACGTGAACAATGCTTGTGTAGAGGGCAGCACACCACCTGCAGTATCTGGACAATAATACAGCACAAGATTTCGACACAGATGTCCTAACAGATGTGTAGACACTAATAGAACCTACAGGACTGGACACTCTTCACCACGGGACTTTGAGATAAGACTTTTTTATGTACTCCCTTTTATCATATTGAGTATATCACATACAGTATAAGTAGAAGTACGTATATAATTTGAAGTAGGCTATTCAGGCCTTACTTTGGCACTCATTTCTTCCATTCATTATGTTGGGTATATACCTATTTACAGCTACCTAGATTTGCCAGCGCTCCCAGTGTGTGTATGTACTACCTTCGGGGATGTGTACACTATATTTGCTGTATTACTAACCATTAGCTAGTTATTAGGATAACTCACTGGCCATGACCATTAATAATGATGTGTCATCTCAGAATAAATGCTTAGCTGTGATCAGCATCAGTGGTCAAGGTGTACTATCACCTTCACCATATGATATTATTAATCAACATTGATATCACTTCCATCAGCTAAACAGCTGTTAGCACATGTTAAAGGATACTCATAATATCAGCAATAGGGGAAAATACCCATTAATACGGAAAAGACACAAAGGCCAGAAGCCAGATTCAATGTTACTTACATCAGACACAAGGATCTATTCTCAGACTGATATTGAGGTCAGGATCTCATGCTTCCCTAGTGCACAGCCATAGTGGTATCAGTCTATATATAAGCTAAAAACAACCATGTCTGGCTATATGACAGTTTTAGTATTGTGGGAACTACATGTTAAGGGTGGGGGGGGGGGGGTTGTCATTAAAGGAATGTCCACCTGAGAGGTACTGTGAAAACCTTAAACCTCATACATTTCCTTTACAATGCTTGCAGATGCGGAAGATGCCTTCATGTACCTGAATAGTAAAAAAAAAAAAAAACACCTGCAAAATAAGGCCTTAAAAAATATAGGGACTGCAGAATCTCCTCTCAAAAGCATTACTAGGTGACCATCAATTAGTGACATGTTCAACAGAACCCTACATGTCCACAGAGAAAAGGATCATGGACCATGTGATGGGAGGTAGCCATCTGCGTACAAAACAACACCATCACAAAGGCCAAGATCCAAGACTCTGTAGTTAGGCTAGATTAGGTTAACATTTGGACCACTAGATTGTCACTGAGGAGTGCTGTTGAGAAGGCACAAACATATACGCAGCCCCTACATCTCCCTCCGTTAGCATCAGGGCCCCAAACCCCCATTTCCAGCCACCGTGTCACAGGTTCTGGGGGTGGGGGCAGAAGGAAGGCATCGCCCTTTGAGGCAGCGGCAAAGCAGTGGCGGTGCTGGTGGTGTTGGTGGAGGCATGATGGAGGAGAGGAGAGGCAAGGCTGCTGGTGTGCAGGGGATGCTTCCAGGGTGGATGAGGCAGGGCTAGAAGCTCTCTGGCCTGCCCCCTGCCTGAGCAGAATGGCAAAGATACGACTCATGAGATGGTGACCCTCTCCTCCCTATTGTGCGTGGCCAGACTGCTCATAAGCTCCCGTGATATGAGTAGATACTTGCCTGGATTGCCTGCAGACAGTCCAGGATCTGGAGCCTGGCTCATTCTGGTAGTGGTTCACTGGTGGTGGGAGCCAGACCAACAAACCACAGGGGCGGAGGAGAAGGTGGGGGCATGCCCCTATCGCCCCTCCAATACGTGTGCCCTGGTGATGGTTGCAGCTGCGGGAGAAGGGAGACATAAGTGTGGGATACGGTCCTGTCAGTGGCCCCACTGCCTAGGTGAAGTCCTCCTCCTCACCAGGGCACCGGGCTTGTGCTAATCCCTTCTCCCCCTGCACCGGATCCTGCTGGGCAGGGACTTGCTCCGTGTCCTCCTGCTCTGATGGAGCCGACGCCCCCACCTCTGGCTCACCAGTGGACTCAGACCTCTGTGAAGCTGGAAAAGAAAAACAAGAAAAGAAAGGGAAATGTGTTAATGAATATTTGTCTAAGAAAACATTGGATTGGGTTCCTTCCTAACTATTCAACATCTAGGCTGGATGATTCACTTACAGGGCCATTGAACTCATAATCAGTACTCTTCATTGTGTGACAGAATAGAAAAGATTCCATCTTAATTGAGTGTTTAACAGCTGGCTGATTACATTATTATAAGCAGTTAACCCATAATATGTGAAACTGTCAATGAGGCACAGGCTGTTAATCCTCACTGTGTCTGTAGACAAACCTTAGACTGCATATGTTTAACTGTTCTTATTGATATTACAATAAAGCAATAGATCACTTTAACATTGAATCTTGTGCTCTTTCACATAATGAATCTCACCTAGAGTGAGGTAACTGTCCCTTTGCGTGCAACTCTGAGTAGCAGTAATCTGCCTGATATGATCTTTGTTGGGTTCTTGATCTTAATTGTTCTTGGCTCCTAATGCTCTCTTGATTCTGGCTGCAGTATGTGACTGCATAAGATGCAATGGGCACACCCATGCATGGACTGGTTATTGATTGATTAATGTTGTTGTGCCCACCAAAGACAGTGATTTGTCAGCCTCATGGATTTAATGAAGTATGACAGATACTTCTATCCCTTGCAAATTCCATGGAGCTGACATGGCAGTGTCCTTGTTGGTCATCATGTACATGGGTAGTGTGTGTGATGTACATGTGGTGGCATGTTGGTGTGTCTGATATTACCTGACTTGGAGGCCGGATCCTGCTGGACCACCAGGCCTGAAGCTCCAGTGGTGGACAACTGGCTCAGTAGGTCCTTGATGTCCCTCACACTCATTATAGGTAATGGTCACTCTGGGGCCACCACTTGTTGCTGAGGTTGCGAACATCTCCTTGGCCATCTTCCTCCTCACCAGGACTCTGACATCATCAAATCTGTGCTTCACAGACCTCACATCCCTTTCCGCCAGGGCCAGTGCTGTTCCATGCCTGAGCCCTAGGCTCGGGCCTAACTTCCTTACCCCCTAAAAGGATAGCTGGCCGCACACGGATGGAACGCAGGAGTGCCATATCTCCTAGGGGGAATAATTTGTGGTCCTGTGCCTGCCCCGAGCCTCTTGCCCTCATTACTGTTAGTGGGGATCCTGTCCTCCCTCAACTGTCCCTGGGGCCTGACCCTCATCCCCGCTACAATCCCCAGTGGGATCAGGCCCCTCCCCCTCTGACCCTAAGGATGATGTGCCTATCGATATGGACACCTGCCTACCCACTTCCCCATCCACACTATATCCCATCTCCTCCACTCCCAAGCTCTTACCCTTCTCCTCTTCTCCTCTTCCACTCACCTCCTCCTAAACCTCCTCTACCTCCTCCTCAACCTCCTCCACCACATCCTCAACCTCCTCCTCAACATCCTCCTCCTCAATCTCCTCCTCCACCTCCTCCTCTATTGCCTCCTCACTGGCTCTAAGTATATCTATGTGTGTTATTCACTCTATGTGTATTTGTATTATCTGTAATTAGTATATATGTGTAATCAAAATGTATGTGTAAAATAGTTCTGCTGATAATAGAAAAGAATATGTGTAAGAACCTGCTCTCCAATATGACCTACTCTCTCTCTCTCTCTCTGTCTCTCTCTCTCTCTCTCTCTCTATATATATATATATATATATATATATATATATATATATATATATATGCAACCTCCAACTCCGGGACCTACGTGCTACTTCAGAAGAATCTACAAAACAGTCAATGCATGGGCATATGGAACTCAGCTTTATTACCTCCCGTGTCAATCATTTCCTTTTTGCTTTTTCATTGGCTCAGAAGCCTGTGTCGCACTCCGTAATTACGGGATTGGATTGTACATATCCCACATCTCAACACTAGGAGCAACCAGTGCCACAATGCTATGTATACGAACCAACAAATCTTCTGTACAGTGCTGACTGACATGTCTTTGGATTCTTCCTATAACCTGTAAGACGTTCTTGTAGTTGCTAAAGCTTCTGCTCTTCCAGCTGTTTCACAACCTTCTCCATTCTTTTCAAAAGGCACCTTCTTGATTATAGCTGCTATCCTATGAAATAAACAATTAGTGAGGAGATCTAACTTCTCCTGTTTGCCAATGTGTGACAGCTTCTGCACAATTTTTTTCTTTCAGCTTTTACATTGGAGGACTCTGCACCAAAAATGTCACCTGTGTCTTCTTTCTTTAGTGAACTCTGTCGTCCTAAAACACATGTTTCTATTCCGTTCAGGAATATAATTTGGCATCATCCTGATACCCCTCATATTAGTAGCAATTTGCCTGTCTTCTTTTTCAGGCTTTTTCAGTCCTCTTGCAATAGAGTCCATCTTTGCTTCTTACTTTACTTGTTTCCCCTTTTGCCTCTTCTTATCCAGAGTGATTTGTATTATCGCTGCCTGAGACAGAGAGCTGTCAGGATAAATAGCAATTTTATTGGAACACATCTTTATTTTCTCCTTCATATGTCATACAGTTTATTAATCTTCCCTTTCTCTGGGTCAGAGATCTTTGTCTAGCATTTTCTTTCTCTAGTATCATCCTCCACCTCCAATAGCTATAACAAGGGTTAAATAAGCCCACTTCATTGTATTCTTTTCCCATGCATACACTACATATCAGATACCAACATATCATGCTATATCAGCCCATTTAAGATTTTTGCTCAGAATGTCACATTTCAAATATAGTAAACCCAAATAAGCAAAGCATACATGATACCCACTCTCTGTTTTATGTGAATACTCTGGTGGCCTCGACAAGAAAATATTCCATGAATTCAAATAATTATGCTAAACCTTCTTTATTCTCCAGGATTAATATTTAATAGGTGTGTTCTGTGTTGAGGAAATAGTGTGCTTATCTTGATTTTACATACAGTAAGTAATCAACATGATTACAGAGACATTTCAGATAAAATAATATGAAGGTCATATAAAACATTATTCTCATTTCAACCATTCTGCTACATCATACACAAGAATCCAAGAGCTGCAGCAAAATTATTATCTTTCAAGACCTTATTTAAAGTGAAATACTGTAATCAGATCGAACTCCGTCTCAGTTGAGAGTTATCTCAATAGTACCGGAACTATGGAAACAACCTGTCACTAGCTAGCAACATACAGTGATTTATGCAAAGTAGGGACTGCTCATTTCATTACAGAAGAAATTCATGACACAATTGTGTGAATGTCACAATATTAAGTAAGTTAGTAAATTTCTACTCAATAAAAAAGCAGGTTTTATGATACATGATACATTAAACTGAAAAGTCAACTAGGGAATTCAGTTTTAGCTACAATATCTCAAATAGGTTTGTAACTTTCAATATCAGTAATATCAGCCATTTTCACAATTTTGCAATATATTCTCCAGTGCCTGGGATTCCAGTTGTTAACCCTTTCATGCAAGTTATTGCCACCACCCACATTCTCATATGAAATTGAGTGCAGAAAAGAATTTGCTAAATAACCCTCCCATGCTCTATAAAATATAGATTAAGTATAAATATTTTAGTATTATACACAATTGAGAAATATCAAATCAAATAAAGGAGGAACATAACAAGTGACATTAGTTATAGTTCAGAGTAGGCATAGTGGTTGGGAATGAAAGATGTAACCAATAAAATACTCTAAATGCAAATGTGATTGTGAGTGGTGTTTAGAAAGACCTGGGGTACAATTGTCAGACTGTTCTGAGTATTTTTTTATTCATGTGTTTCATTGCTATTTCTTCTCAATAAGTTGTTTGTGTCATCTGTACTATTTTCAAATATTCAAGGGGCAGTCAAGGATCCACTTCCCATAAACAATAGATCACATAAACAAAAACAAATGTTGCTTTCCTGCAAAAGACAAGCATACATCAAACACATTTTACAATTAAAGTGATGTACAATACCAGCATCTGCTTCTCTTTAAACAGCACCTGTATCTCATTCAAATAATTCAACTCCCAAAAGTGCCAATCATAACAAATTGAACATTTATATAAAGTTAAAAAAAAATAAGTTATAGTCAGTGAATCTTACAGTGCATATTAAAAAGATATAAACAGATACGTGCAGATTATTGGTCACTAGAATTATTACTACTAAAAGAGTAATGTATTTAATCATTGCATAAAAGACAGAACATAAAAAATATGCAGTCATTATTTGCTGCAATTGAGGCAATATTGTCTCTATTATAAATATTGTGTATGAAGATTGAACCACAATAAGACTGCCTTTAAAAATAGATTCACAAAGACCATTTCTAAACCACACATGTATAAATATAGAGCTATGTTTTTTTCTGTAGGAAATGATTATTATTAACAAGTTCATATCACTTCAGCTCTAATATTATCCCGAAGAGACTACACACCAAAGCTGTCTAGAATCTGTGTAGCTTACTTTGTAATGCAGTACTAAGAAATGTTCAAAATGTTATAGAACGTGTCTATTTTTCCTTTTATTAATTCAAAGCTGCAAGCTAACACTCATTTTTCTTCCTAGCTAATTACAATTTATATTCATGCTTCTGTATATGGAGATGTCAAAACAGTCATATGATACTGTGGATAGAGCTTTGTTCTAGAGCCATACATGGTTAATGTGCATGAGAGGATACATTTTTTTCGTTGTGTGAAAAAGTTGGATCCATAGAGCTTAAAGGCTTTCACCTCACTAGTTTCACCTCACCTTAATCCGTTATCGTTTACCTCTCTATATTGATTCTCAAGTGAATATTTCAAAACATTTAAATCTTCTGTTCACATTGTATCCATTATGATTAAACCATCCTTATTATTAGGGGTGCTGTATAAGTTGAACATTGATATAATATGTTTCATTCTGATTTAAAAATATTATGATGTGTTGTAACGCAAGTCATTGTTTCATATGATGTAATTTTTCCAGTTAGCCCCTATATATTTTGCTCTTTCAACATAGAATTAGTGACGTTATTATTTATGTGTTACTTAGCTACACTTACAGCCACATTAAATTCCAAGCCCTTAGCGGCAAGGGTACACGCGCAAAGCCTGCGGGCTTGAAATTCTGCATAGTTAGCTATTACATTCAACCATGCCGCAACCAATGGGCCATAGGGGCAAGCCCGTAAACTCTTTCTGCATACGAAAGCTGTTAAGGGGCTGGCTGAGATGCGATCGCCCAGTACGATGCAAACCTTTAATCACAGAGTGCGGCGCAAAAGATGCTTTAAAGGGCGCAAAAAGTATACATTATTGACTGTGCTGTAGCTGAACAAGTGAACACACAGGTCTAGATGTTGGTGGATTTGTGAGCATTGGAGAGAGAGAGAGAGAGAAGGAGTTTTGTAAGTTTTTTTATATTTTGACCTCTAATATATATTAACCCTTAATTTACAACACACATAATTACTGATATTGCATAATTCACACACATAGATTAATACATACACATAGCTATACATAGCTGTAGGCCACAGCACATCTACACCCCCATACCCCCACCTACATATATATTATATTTATTTATACCTATTTTTATTTCATAAATTATAGGAGGGTAGAGGAGGGAGGCGGAAAGTGAGGAGGGAGAGGAGGAGAGAGAGGGGAACACCGGAGAGGAAGAGTGAGGAGTGGAGGGGAGGATGAGAGCTAGAGATATGGAGAGAGGGAGAACCAGGTCAGGGAGGGGAGGTACAGGTGAAGAGGAGCAGGAGGGGGAGGGTTGTGCCCCCAGATGTAGACACAACAAAGGAGTAGGGGTAGAGGGTCAGGGACCTGATCCAAGAGGGGAGGTAGTGGGGATGAGGGACCAGCCCCAGTAAGAGAACAGGGAGGCCAGGAACCCCAGGCAAAGTTGGAAGGGCAAGATGCATAAGTACAGAGCCCCCAATTATAGCCCAGAGGAGATGGAAGTCCTCCTCAGGGAAATCTGTGCCCCTTATCGGATCAAACATGGTGGGAGAGATGTGAGGCCTAGCCAGAAGGCAGAGGCCTGGATTCAGATAGCTTCAGGTGTTGCAGCATTAGGGGTTGCAAACAGGGATGTAAAGTCTGTCAAACACAGGTATGACGACAGCCGGCTGAAGGTGATGAGGAAGATGGCAGAGGAGGCAAGATCTGCATGTGCAACCAGTGATGGACCACCAGCCAATATCACGTACTGTAGATGGGAGCAGACCCTGAAGGAGTGGATTGGCACACCGCACCTGCAGTACACATATTCATATGGGCCGTGATCCACAATGCTCATTATGCAGGCCATGGTTCATCTGTGTAACACAAGCACCACAGGTGGCCATGAGGTCAAGGATATGGAAACACATAGCTGTTAATTGTATACGGAAAGCAACTCAAATATATATTTTCTTCCATTGCAGTACCAAGGAGGACAAGGCAGACCCCAGAGGAATAGGTGGAGGCTCCACTGGAGGTGGGAGTGGTTGACAAAGAAGGACAGGTCATTCCAGAGGGCTCAGGACCATCTACAGAAGCTAGTCATTCATGCCTGGCACCTCAACAGCATCATCCAGCCATGCACAGCTGTTACAGCCTCTACCACCAGCCATGTGCTGGCCCCAGCCATCATCACTGCTGCCACCTGCTACAACAACATTTCAACCATGGCAGGTCGCAACCATTTCCACCCAATGGGGTCCCCCAATATGCCCTCCCACACACTGGGCTCCCCCAACTATGCTCAACACCCCAGCCCAGCTAACGTCACTTCGGGCCCTTCTGCCGTCACCTCAAGCACTCCTGCTGTCACCTTTGGCCCTGCTATGGTCACCTCAGGCCATGCTGCCATCACCTCCAGCCCTAATGCCATCAAAATCAGCCCAAAGTTGTCAACACCACCCCCCCCCCAACTTTGAGGGAAATCATGGCCTGTTTCACCAGGGAGGACATGACACATAAGAAACAACAGACTGAGAGGCTCTGGTTGCTCAGAAGGCAGTGTTGGCTCACACACACCCTCCTGGCGAGAAGCAGATCGCTCCATTCTGAGTTGAGGAGGCACAACTGAAGGATGGAGAGATATGAGGGTGTGAATAGGCGATTTGCGACAGATAGTAACTTATCCAATTAGCCGAATACCAGCTCATACATCTCCAGCCTTGGATTACACAACAGCAACCCGAGACGGCAGCATCCTCATCTCAGACCTCACCACCATCTAAACCTGATCCCCATCCTCCAACACCACCTAGACATAGAAGAGTGAAACTGTGCATGGGCACTGACAGTGGTAGCCCAGTGAAGCATAAGAGAAGGTCTAAGGACCATCCACATAGTCCTCCTCTTGATCACTCCTCACTGAATACTGTTTTGTATATATGTTAACATGCTATTGGCTGACTACAGAGTGTGTACAGGTCTGGTTATGTTTAACATTTTAACAATTGATGTTCAGTGTGGATTGACCTTCTGATGAGGTGTTGTAGTTAATCAGAATATATGTTATGATATCTTGTTCTTGTCTCTGTAGGTGTTAATAGCCAAATCTGATGACCACAAAGGCATTTTCTTCATCTCTGAGCAGTACAATACCATAATGTGAGTAAACACTCAACCCAGTTCCTAACAGGCATTCAATCAGTGTCATTCACCACTGCAGATGGATCTGATATGCTATATATATCAACTTACTGTATCTCCTCAGTAATAAACATGACCGGTGTGAGTTTCAATTCTAATGAATAGTGTTCCAACTTTAGAGTTGCACGGTCCCATTAGGAGCTACTAATCCAAATCAGTAGCTATACATGGGTTTTTCTTTCATTTTATCCCATTAAAAGTATAAAAGTGGATAAATGTATGTCATGTCATCCACAAGCAAAATTTATAATTTCCCTGGTTTGATAGTAGGATCAATGTGCATGTATTTAGGGGTAATGTGAACAGTTTAATCTGTCTGGTCTTGGTACCACCCATATACAAGTGATATTTGATATCAGGAAGGCACAACTTTTCCATGTAGATAGTTATAGTACTCTTTGCTAAAAGATTGTGTTCACAGTGAAGCATGCCATGTCGTATTACACATCCTCAACATATTCTGGGAACGCTGATTGAACAGGACAGAATCAATATGGTTATCCTGCTTGTAGATGATGTTCATGTTAATTGGTTTATTGTAGTGTCCAGAGCAAAAACAATGTACTATAATAAAAGCTTATGATTGTTCTAACATGTCCTCTTTATGTTTTCCAGATTCCTATCATCTACTTGGGAATCATCATTAATGTATGAAAACACACTGTGTGTGAAATTGATTAGTATCACATGATCCATGATTTCGAGCATCTGCTAAATATAGCAGATGGAGACCATATGGTTGCTGTATGCGCATTAATTATTTCTATGAAATGAAGTGTTATATGATGTTCCAATTTCACATCTGAGTATGGTTACTGAGGTGTCCTGACCACATGTGACCCTAGTAGATGCTATGCATTATCCTTAAGATGCTGTCTAACATTTAACACATTAAATGTCCCTTGTTGGCCAACAGCCTCTTGCCCTTCCGGTATCCGCCCACACTAAACCCATGATATGTATGCATGGTCGTATACATATTAACATGTGCTAGGTGTATCAAATAAAGTATGAAGATGTTATACTGTTATCACTGTTTCTGTGTGTTTGTACCGTATCATGCTTTAGAATCTACAGAATCCAGATGTGTGTCTAGAGATATACATATACTACTTTAATCTGTACCTTGACAATATAGATGAAAGTGTCAGCCAGAGGGGTTTGAAATGAAGAGTCATGTCAATATACATGCAGGGTTGTCTGTAATGACTTTAAGGGCTTAACTAGAATGATAATGCTCACCTACATTCATGATTATTATGTAGTAATGTAAACACACGTTGAACAGAATATTTACACCCCTAACTGATGGTGATGAGCACATCTGTTGGCTTTCGGGGTAATTTAATTGTTGTTATGGAAAAGCTATAGAATAAGCATTAGCGAGGTTAAGACAAACAACATTGTTGATAAATAATTTGTAATCTTAGCACAGATAATAACAAATATACCAACAAAGCCATACAGTGATAAATTATCACAGGTATGCACAGTATCATGTTGGAGGTGTATAGGATACAGAGTTTCAGTAACACAGGGAAATAGGGACATAGAATCAGAATGCAGGCAGTGGGGATGGCATTGATATGGATGATCAGTTATGGGGGATTTACGGGGTATCATCAAACATGAGGCAATATAAGTTACATCATATTATTACAGATATCAAGAGAGCTATAACATTCAATAAGCAAAAACAATAATACAGAATAAGGAGATATACTCATGGGGAAAAGTAAACTATAGGCTTGTGTGTCCAACTGACTCTCCTGTGCAACTGCAGAGGTATAAGAGATCAATCAGTTAATGTTATAACCCCAATAGGTCACTTGTCTGGCAATGCTAACCCGATATGAGAGCAGCCTCTCCATATCTAAGTTTGGTCACGCAGATGGGGACCTGACCAGGACCATATCAGTGTGTTCTAACTTATTTGAGAGATTCACTCACAACAATTTGAGGGGAATTATGTTCTCTGAATAAGCATTTCTATTATGTGTTTTTGCATATGCATAACTGAAGATTAAGGTAACCTCATTAACAGTTATGTTCCAAGACTAGAGTTACTCTTCCCCATAAATACAGGGAGGGTCACAACAGCACTGAAAAAGAGATCTGAAAGGAAGTATGATGCAGCCTTCACAATAGTCCATGTAGGAGAGAGAATAGCATGTGTAAAACAATAGGTACATACAAATCTATGCAGAGTATGTGAGCATACACATGCTGTGTATAGGCAAGGAACATCATGTGACCTATGTCACATGACATCTGCATTGTAATCTGCAATTGAAGCTTTACATATATTAGCTAATCAGTAGTAAGAATCACACATCTCACCAGATGCAACATGAATGATTATGGCACATGAACATACATGATGCAATGTGACATAGCATGGTCATTGAATGTGGGGATGGTCATCATCATGCATTGTTCTGACATGCCTCATTGTTTGCTAAGTGATTATCTCTCCCATAGTTCAATGGTTGCACATGGTTTTGTATAGGTGTGCTATCTCTTTAAATGCTGTATCAATTATTTTTGGCAATGTGTATAATAGTGTTTCACAAGCTAATTTTAAGGGCTAGCCGGACAGTTCAGGTTTTTCAACAGTGTGTAATCACAGGTGAAGCAATTATTATTCAACAGGAGCCTCTGATTTGGGCACCTAGGATGTCATGGTTAAGGATTCTATCTGGCCTGTCTGGGGAGTCTGGAGGAAAGGCTTGTGAACCACTGGTATATGATGTTTATATGATGAATGTCACTTGACGAGAGGGGCACATGTTTTATTTGGACAGTAATGTGGCAATGGGAATGTTGAGCATGACAATCTGATGAACTTCCCTGCTTTTGTATTGCTTTTTGTAAAGCTACCAGGGCACTCTTATATCTCTGTAAGAACCCTTTGTGGGTCCTATTTCTATTTCAGGGTCCACGTGAGTGCCTCTGTGTGTGAGAAACAGTTAATATGGCATACATTTCATGTTTTTGTTTTGCTATTTAATCAGGTAGTGTGTCTTTAATTGCTTTATACATATTGTAGCATGGGTTTTTATATTGATATATGCATGACCATTCCAACATATGATGAAATAATAATTATTTAAAATTCCTATTTTGTATTTGGGGATTGTTGTGCAAGTAATTGTAATGCCTTTCCATGCTTTCCCATATTTTAAAGTCCGCTGGTGTGTTTATATAGTCTTTTACAGTGTTGAGAACTTGTCTGTAAACCCTTTTGGTGATCCTGTTTGGAGGTTATAATACTGTTGCCTCCATTTGCTGGTTACAGGCTTTAACGCCAGTGCGTCTTTGGGGATTTGTCGCAATTTAATAGTGATTTGCAAACGTATCATTTACAGGCTTGACAGATCAAAGGCTTTGTGCCATGGAGTTCCGATTTCGACATCCCATAGGGTTTTTCCGCCTGTAACCCGCAGATCATTTGCTGGTAGCTTTAAGAGGCCAATTTAATAGCCATAAGTCTAGCAGGCCCCCTTACGGGCTACGGGTTTACATGTGTGGGGAATTTAATAGGGCTGTTACCCACCTGCAGAAGCTGGTTATGAACCAGTCAGTCTCCAACTGACTCAGAGAACAGTCATGAATCAGAGCATATACTTGGAAAAAAACATAAACACAGCTAGGTCATTGGGGCAATGTAGCCCATCTGTAAGTGGATATAATTGATAGCCTATCCTTTTTGGATTTTTGGATTTACATTATAGAATCTAGACTGTTGTAATACAATTTGTCTACAGCTGAAGATAGACTTCTAGTAATTAAAGGAAGAGCAGTTTCATAGAGAGGATACTATTTTGTTTTAATTTTTAACTCAATTTAACAGATAATCTCATAATATATTTGGATATGCAATATTGTAATAATTTTTGTCAGTTATTGAGTATAGCAGATTTATCAAACTGTGCTACTTATTTTTTTCTAGATGTTCATTTTTGTATTAGTATTTAACTTTAAAAAAAATGTGAATTTCCATCTCAGCCTCCTGTTTAAATTAGGATATGTTTCATTTTTTCGTATTTTTCAGTCTCTTAATAGTTTAATACTACCATCACAATACATCAGCCAAAAGCAGATTTGAATGAGCCTCCTAAACATAAGGTGAAACAGTGTTGTTGTTTTTTTTTTACAGATTGATAGTATGACTGCAAGAGTTATTTTAATCAATGTGTTAATGTGCTTGAGATCCTGACTATACCTCATTGAAGATTTGTCCCAGTGTATTTGTAACAAGTACATCTAAAGGTTTGAGCCTTTTCTGAGGGAGAATGGTCTGTAACTTGATATTAGAAACCTTTAAGGACCCCATGGTAGTTAGAGTTAAACATGAGTACCATGTGGGTTCTTTAAGGCCCCCCATGTTACTTGGATAGATAGAAATATAGATGTAGTGTTTCATCTGTCCATCTTGAAAAAATTTAAACACATTACTGGTAACTTCCTTAATAGACACAGCAGCCTGGGTAGAAATCTAATCTGTATAGCTACCACCACACCCAAACAAGACATATTATATTTATACCACTATACAAATCATTGCTTATGTCCATGTGTCAACTGGGGATAACAGACTTCATACAAGGTATAAACATAATTTCTTAATATACTTCCTAAGTAAGGAAGACACAAGGGTTCCCAACAAAAATAAACTTTTAACCTGCTCTCCTGTGTTATCCAGGTGTCAGTGACTGAGCCCTAGAGACTTAGTTTCATTAAGCATGAAACCTCATAAAAGAAAAAGAATCATGTCTTTGGTAAACAAAACATGCCTTATGTGTTGATACTTGAGAAGTGAGTTTCACTATATGAGCAATGTTTGCTAACCTGAAAACATTATCATATGACTGCCTGAAGTGTTTACACCATACTTGATCTATGTGACATTTGAGTTTTGGGAATAAAGTTATAAAGCATTCAATTTTGTTGTAGTTTTGGCATTTCAATTTAAAAGAGAAATACGTGTTTTGATGCCACACACATTGGATTCCTTCAACAAAATAGCAATAGTCAATTCTGTTATGTACAATGTTATTTTTTTTAAAAATTTATTTATATTAAGAAGTTACAATAACAAAGTAGAAAACTTATATTCCAAATATGCAATATCTGACACACAGGTCGATGAGTGTCTGTGAGACATTTGTTCTGAACAAAAAAAACACATACTTTAGAATACAAACACGTTTCCCTCTCCTTTTCTTTTCCTTTCCCTTTTTTTTTCTTTGTTTTCTTTGTCCTTTTATTTTTTCTTCACATAAAATCTTTTTATGAATCAATCTTGAGAAAGATCATGTAAAGAAAAACATAGGCGACACATAAAAATCACAAAACAGAAGAACAAATTCAAAACAAAATCACAGCATAAACAAAACAAAAAATCTCCAGCATGAGAAGAGGACACGGCAGAAAGAAGAGAGGAGAGACCCACCCAGAGTTGTATTCTAGACAAAAAAAAAAGAGGATGTCAAGCTAGGGACAAGACATCCTATTAAATTTAAACTTTAGTTATTAAAATATTTTTTTTCCCAATAGGGCCCATTTGGCTCTTATGTTTGGACTTAACCCTGTATTACTGAGTCTGCATTCTGAGTTCCAACCAAGTTGGACACACATTATTTTCCAACTGGAAACTACAAGTTTTTTTGATACCATAAGGAAAATCAAAACCATTCCTTTAACTGGCGCTTAAAGACTTTCTGGAAAAAAAGTGCAAAATCACTATTTCTGGTGCTGGAATAATTACAATTTCGGAACAAACAAGGTGGTGGCGTGGGTGTTTTACTTTCCACTTGCTGTACATTTCACCTCATACCCTCTGTCCCATCCCTCCAATTCTCATCCTTTGAAGTTCATACAATCCACCTGTAGCGGAGAGGCAATATTCCCCAGGGTATCTCCGCTTATAATCCCAGTGAGGCTCAGGAACAAGTAAATGGTAAATCCACAGGCAATGTTTCCAACAGGTAGAATAATAGCAATATCCCACCCGCAATCCCAATAACTGGACGACACACAGTTTCAGGAGCAGAACTACCTTTATTTTGTCATATGCAGAAATATTTATACACATCTCTTCCCACAGGCAATACACATGCCCATATTTGGCCACACAATACACATAAAGAGAACAATAGGTGTGGTCACACCTCCCCGAGGCTCCCTGACAATTTTGATACAATCAGACATTGATTCAATTACACTTCTTTGTTCTTATCTGAGAATGAAAACACTGTATACAATAGACTTCCTTTATCTGTAACCGGATTCTCTGTAATAGGATTATCTATTAGCCTAGTAGCTGTGATATTCTGAGCCAATATATTCTGTAGAACATAAAACAACATATCTACAGTACAGCAATGTGATCATATTTTAACCAAGAATTAAATAACCATAAAATAGGGTAAAACAGTGATGGGTTCCGTTACACACTTTTCTCCCTATCTCTCTATGTGTAGCTGTGATCATAACTACAAAATAGATCATTTAGTATCTCCTTCTCCAACACCTCTTCTTCTCCTCACCCCCTGTCTGTTGGCGTACCCCAAGGATCAGTCCTAGGCCCCATCCTCTTCTCCATCTACACATACTCACTTGGTATCTATACCCCTCTCTTCTAACACATTTTTCCAACTGCCTCTCTAGTATATTCTCTTTGATATCCACCCACCATCTCAACCTCAACATGTCTAAAACTGAACTCCTAATCCTACCTCCCTCTCCAACAGCATCAATTCCTCACATCTCTCTCATTGTCAACAAGGACAGCATCACCCCCACCTCCCAAGCCCATTGTCTTGAAGTTCTACTGGACCCCACTCTGTCTTTCATCCCTCACAGACAATCACTAACTAAATATTGTCTTCTCCCTTTAAAAAACATCTCCAGAATTTGTCACTATCTTACACAAGACACAACTAAAATCCTAATACACTCTTATCATCTCTCGACTAGACTACTGTAACTCGCTTTCTGTTGGCCTACCCACCACCCCACTATCTCCACTTCAATCCATTATGAATGCCTCTGCTAGACTCATCTTCCGTACACAATGTTCAGCGTCAGCATCACCTCTCTGTCAATCACTCCACTGGCTTCACTTAGCCTCAAGAATAACATTTTAAAATCATGACCCTAACTTACAAAGCCCTCAACAATAACGCTCCCCCATACATCTCTGCTCCCATCTCCAAATACTCCTCCACCCGCCCTGTTCATTCTGCTAATGACCTTCTTCTTTCTACATCTCTTGTCACCTCCTCTCACTCACGCCTCCAGGACTTTTTTCGTGCTGCCCCTAGTCTCTGGAACCCCTTGCCTCGCTCCACCAGACTATCCTCTTGCCTCAACATTTAAAACCTCACTTAAAACAGATCTCTTTAAATAAGTGTATCACCTTCCACCCTAACACGCTTATCACCTCTCTAACCCTCTTTTACCACTCACTATACCTTATATTGTAAGTGTGTGAATTTCTATCCTTAGTACTTTAGGAATGCACCATGGACACTGGTTCCTAGCTCAAAGACAGGACCCTCCTTGCTTTGCTATTTGTTAATTTGTATTTATCTTTGTCTGAACTTAACTTATGTACAGCGCTATGGAATATGTTGGCGCATTATAAATGAACTATAATAATAATAATAATAATAGTGCAAAAATCAATGGATAAGTTTGCCATTATTGGCCCCCATGCTAATCGGGCACTGTAAATTGTAAAAAAATGTTTACCAAGTTACATGTCAATGTAAAATCTAACATCCCCACATTACCGCATTCAGCCCACATCCATAAACTAAAGCCTTATCCGCAAGGATTTCAGTATACATAAATCAAGCTTTACGGATGAGAACTGACTGTAGGAACCAACAGAAAATGAAAACGTCATGATCACACATTATATTTGTCGAACTACGAGACGTCGTCATGCTTTGCGTTGTGCGTACGACTTAGGCGCTCATCTCCTGCAAGCTTCGTGTAGCGAGGCGAGCAGTTGAGGCATCAAAACTCACAGCACTTATGTGAGCGAGGCAAGCAGTTAAAGCATTGAAAGACGCGGGAAAGTGTCAGAAAACTTATAAATTTAATATCTATTTCTAAGAGTTCTTGTGCTCCCACCCTATTCATTTCCTTAGATGCTGAAAAAGCTTTTGATAGGGTGGGGTGGGAGTACATGAAACTGACACGGTCTGAAATGGGTTTTGGTAATTTCGGCTCGCATGCAATTGGGGCCCTTTATTCTGTTCCTTCGGCCTCAGTAGCCGGTATTAACTTTGTCTCCAAGAATTTCGAAATTACGAATGGTATGAGGCAGGGATGCCCTCTCTCTCCCATTCTTTTCACCCTTCTGATTGAACCATTATCCTTAGCTATTAGAACTTCACCTAATATTGGAGGGGTGAGGGTGGGTGAGAGAGACCATAAGACCACTTTTTTGCCAACAACATTATTCTGTCCCTAACCTCTCCCAGCAAATCTTTGAGCCATTTGGAACAAATTATTTCTAGATTTTGTTATATATTCAACTATAAACTAAATGCTTCAAAATCTTAGATTCTTACCATTAACATCTCTAATAAGACCAGGGAAGAATTGGAGACACAATTTCAATACAACTGGCATTCAAACTCTTGTAATCATCTAGGAATTACATCCTGTGAAGACATCAGTAAGATGCCTTCTATTAATCTTGGTAAAGTGTTTTTCAAATGTGATAAATCTATAAAAGCTTGGAATGGTATTCGTTTGTCTTTCTCAGGTAGAGTGGCCACTATTAAAATGGTCATCTTGCAGAGAATTAATTATATCTTACAATCCATTCCTATTCTTTTTCCAACGTTGTTGCTTACACATTTTCAATCCTTAATTAACAAATGTATACATTTTGGTAAATATACTAGGTTAAACAGATCAATTATGGTTAAAAATGTTTATAATGGTGGTATCGGCTATCCAGTAATTAAATTTTACTATGAAGCCATCAGATTATCACATGTTCTGAAATGGCTTGATCATAACAATAATTATCCATGGCAACAAATTGAGAGTTCACTTATTAGTAACCGTGACCTTAAGTCATTGCTTTTCTCTGAAAAATGTCCTGCCAAATACTTATTAAAAGGCTCAGCTATAATTAAGTCTAATGTATATCATTAACAAAAAGCAGGCATATATTCCCTTTTCTAGTTTACTAACTCCAATTTCTAGTATTCTTAAATTAATTCAAACTACTACACATTTTAATTTCTCAATTAACTCTTCTCAAATACTAATGATTTTTTTCTTGATAGAAAACTTCTCCCCTTTTCTCAATTTAAAAAAAAACTTGGTATTTAAACTTTTTGTTGGTTAACATATGAACAACTAAAAGTGTGGGCAGATAAGCATATAACTAATAAAGTATTTGGCAAGCAGTTGAACTCAATTGAACTGCTTGTTCAAAAAATTGACTTCTCCCACTTAGTTTCTAAATGTTTTCATTTTATAAGATCCAATATTGAAAAAACCAAGTCCGCTTCTTTGATGCTGTGGGAGCAAGACTACAATTACAATTTCCCACTACAATTTCCCAAATGCTTCCCAAAGGAAGGTATACTTTAAGAGTTTAAACAGATGGTATATAGTTCCTCTTAGAGTATACCAAATCTCCCACGACATCAAAGATAAACTTTGTTGGAGAAATTGTGGGGGTATTGGCAATCAATTTCACATTTGGTGGGAGTGTCCTCTCATTAACCCTTTATGGGTTGAGTGCTTTGAATTTATTTCAATGACACTAAAAAAGACTGTTTTACCCCACAGGGTTGTCTATTTCATATTTTCTCTGACGCTCTTAAAACCAGAGAACTTGTGTTAATTATTCAGATTTGTTCCACAGTCAAATCTGCCATTATTAGCAGATGGAAACAACCCAGCCCTCCTAGTTGGGTTGAAATTTATCAAAAAATTAACTATATTCGAGATTTAGAAAACCTTTATGAATCTGGCAAAATTATTAATCAACACAAACTTAAATGGTTGTTTTGGGACTCAATCGTAGAACCTTGAATGCTTAAACAAATCAAGTTTAGATGAGATTCTTTTGACCCTCATCTGGGTATTAGTATAGGTTATGAATGTGGTGTGAATGAGGCTATATCTGTTTCATGTTTTTTTTTTTCTCTCTTTGTTATTGTATAATAATTTATTATACTTCTGTTTAAATTATCAGGCATAGTCTTGTCTGTTTGTTTTGTGTACTTCTGTCATTTAAAAATTAATCAAAATCTTATAATAAAAAAAAAGAAAAAGAAAGACGCAGGACTTAGACGAAATGAGCGCCAAACCGTTGAGGCATTGAAAAACGCGGGACTTAACCAGCCTCCAGACAGTTAGGAAACGTGGGATTGCCTTAGGCTGCAGGCACTTGAGGAACGCAGGACTTAGAAAAAAAATGCAAGACTCGGGACTTTGAAAAAAAATATATGAGGTCGAAAAAATATGAAGTTAACGGCCAAACTGTGCAAATCGAAAAAACACTAGAAAAAAAAAACACACAGCACGGGGGGACAGCCAGAACATCTGGGAGTGAGGTTGCAACCAAATTTAAGTTGAATTTGGCCCGTTTCAGCAGTCGAAAATCTGCTAAGTGAGAAGAAAAATGCGTAAAACATAGACTAACACTGCCATTTTAAAAACAATAACTTAAATTTTTACACATCCCAATTCTGAAATGGCAGCTTTCCTGCCTAAACCACCAGTTTTGTCTCCAGCACGTAGCCTATATATAGGGCATACTAGCCACAGAGCTGAACCTTTCTCCTGATGACAGTCGGAAAAATTTCAAAGACATTGTTAGCTTTTCAGGATATTGATTGCTGAAAATTAATTATAAATAGGTAAAGTATATTAATTAATATTACTAATCATTAATATATAATTACAAAATTAATTATTACAAACAAATATATATATAAATATTATTATTTACAAAAATGTTGCCACAAACTTATAATTTACACTGCCTTTAGTTTATGAATACATTCATGGTTAGCTCTTTGGAATATATGTATTAATTGATTAATCATTAATCTACATTATTTTAATAATTAGTATATCATTATAAAAAATAGGACATTTTAAACTGCATTTAGTTTATTAATATATAAATGCTTACCTCTTTCTAATATATTTATTCATTGATTAATTAATTATTAATGTACATTGATTCAGTAATTAGTAATCATTATGAATAACAAATATTCTATATTTTACAATGCCTTTAGTTTATGAATATATTAATGCTTAGCTCTTTATAATACATTTATTCATTGATTAATTGATTATTAATGTACATTAATGTATTATTTAGTAATCATTATCAAAATAATGTGTATTTTACAATGCAATAAAAAAAATATATAGATTTCAGATTGCACTTATATATCTGCATCACTGATCATTAACCTACATTACTTTATTAACTATTTAGTAATCATTAAAAACAATTTACCTGACCACAAACAATCAGCCTTATTAAATTGCGATTCGGCAAATTTAAAAGGGCTCTATTTAAGCACATAGCATATTTTTTTACAGAAGTTTTTAGTTAGTGAACTTCTATCCAAAAGCAAGGTCTTCACTAACTAAAAACTTCTGTAAACAAACTATGCTATGTGCTTAAATAGAGCCCTTTTAAATTGAATCACAATTTAATAAGGCTGAAAATGTTTATTTTACAATGCACTGGCATATCCGTGTTGCTGCTTGTTACCTGATAGGGATGAATCCAAATATTACAAATGCTTTCTATCTTATTTGACAGTTTCATCATCTGTGCAGCTGACTGAACACAGAGAGTGACCTTTGCCTTTGAACAGCATAAAGATCACCTTTACAGGTATATCATTTAATAATGTTCTTATGGAAAAAAAAGTATTTTTATTTTGGATTGATGACAGTTATTGATTAACATATATTACTATATTAATTAATTAATAATTATTAATCATTACAAAAAATAACTTTTTACACGTCAATAAAAATAATAACAATTTTTAACTGCACTTATATTTCTGTATTCATCTACATTGCTTTTGGAACTATTAATTAATTAATTAATAATAATAATAATAATAATAATAATAATAATAATAATAAAAAACACATTTATAATGCATACAAAATATGTACATTTTTTAAAGCAATTACATATCTGGAGTGCTTATAATTGCCTGACAAGGGATAGGACCTTCAAAGCACTTACATATTTCAAGCAGTTTCTTAGATCTGACACGTGCTACATTTCATATTTTATACTGCTTTTATTTATAAATATATTGATGATGAGTTTATGTTTTGCATGTATGCCAATTAAACATGATACGTTCAGTGAGTCACAAATTAATTGAATACAAACATTCACAATGATTTTCATGTCATTTTACAGATTCCTCATCTCTGCATCTGACTGAACACAGAGACTCTTCTCTGCAGGGTTTCATCTGCAATACGATCAATTTCACAGGTATCAATTAATGATCAATTAATTAACCTATATTCATTTAGGGCCTCATTCAATTGTGATTTGACCAATTAAATAGGGCTCTAAGCACATAGCATATTTTTTGACAGAAGATTTTAGTTACTGAACATCTATCCAAAAGCAATTAAAAACTTCTGTAAATAAACATGCTATGTGCTTTTACAGACCCCTATCCAATGGGCCAAATTGCAAATGAATGAGGCCCTTAGTATTTAATTATTCATTTATAATTAAAAATAAAGAAATAAACATTACTTATGCATACATATATGCTTACCTAATTATCTTTTAAAGAACACAAATTACACCTCATAAGTTAATTGATTTATTCATTAATTAAATAACAAAATTGAACATTATTTTAAGGCCAATCTATACTTTATCATAGCTCTTTCTGTTTGCCCTTCTTCAGAAAAACATAATTACCTCTTTAGGTTTACCATTGATGACAGTTATTGATTAATTCATTAACATATATTAATTTATTAATTACTTAATAATTAATTATTATAAAAAAATAAATATCAATATATATATGTGCAGCTTTTTTGTTTTTATAGCCTTATTAAATTGTGATTTGGCCAATTCAAAGGGCTCTATATAAGCATATAGCTTTTTTTTTTACAGAAGTTTTTAGTTAGTTAATACCTTGCTTTTGGATAGAAGTTCACTAACTAAAAACTTCTGTAAAAAAAATGTGCTATGTGTTTATATAGTGCCCTTTATAATTGGCCGAATCGTACTTTAATAAGACTGCTAATGTATGACAATAAACAAAAAACTTAATGGTTTAATTTATTTCATGTAAAAACTAAAAATGCTTTTCAAATCATTTGATTCTTTCATTAATGCTATTTAGGTTTTGCATTGAGAGAAGGTAAAAACAATATGTCCAATACAAAAGCATTATATCTCACACCTGTATTTACAATTACAAAATGCAATGGTGGACAACGGAAAAGACCAGATTGAATGCAAAAGAAGAGAGGAAAGAAAAGGCGGAGAGATGCACAGTCCCCCGAGACTTCCCAACATTTAAAAGAAGAAGACCAACAGAGATTTTTAAATAAAAGAAAAATTACTAAGAAAGCACAAAGTGAGTTTGCTGGAGCTTCAAAGAAAAGAAAAAGTAAACAAAAAAGTCTGTTAAACATTGCCTAATGAACCAATATTGCCTCATGACACCAATGTTCACATACATGACATCAATGTAGATATAGAAAGTTGTAGTGATATCTATGTTGAGGAAGCTCATGATAGTGCTTTCATTACAGCACTAACAGTAGACACTCATTATTGTGGATTACTCAATGTGGTTTGTCAGTTTTGTGGGGCCTAACTTTTTTTTCAAGGAAAGACCAACTGATGGAGGCTTCATTAGTTACTGTCAGAAGGGAAAGGTAAAACTTTCACAAAGATACACATTTCCAGATGACTTACAAAGTATAATGAGTGATCCAACATTTCCAAATTATACCAATTAAAAAAAAACACATCAGGTCTTATAACAGTGCAATTTCATGTGCTTCTATGGGTGCTACATTAGCAGAAAATGTCCCAGGACATGATCCATATTGTTTTAGAGTTCAAGGACAAATTTACCACCAAATTTCACATTTATACCCACAAGAAGGCGAGCTCAATTTATATGTCTTAGATACAATGAAAGCTGTTGAACAATGGATGACACTTCCAGAAAATAAACAGTATTTGCACATAGTCTTTCAACAGCTGGATAAAATTATGGCAAACATCACATACAGTGAAGCATACAAACAATTAGCAGAGGTTGAAAATTAACAACAGCAACATGCTCAAGTACATCAATTGCCATTGCCAAGAGTAAATATGGTTTTGAAAAAAGATTGCAATACTGATCAAAGACGGTAAAATTTACCAACAGTAAATGAGATTGCCATTGTCTTTAAAAATGAGGATGGTGAACCACCTTTTCAGTGGGATATTAGAATATATCCACATAATGAAGACCAACCTTTTCTAATCATAAATATATAAAGTTGTAATTTGGATTCAATGATATATGCCATTTTCGTTCCAAATGTTGAGCCAGGATGGCAACTAAAATTACAATTGCAAAGTTATCCCAATAGTAAAGTTCGTGTTAGAAACAATATTTCTATGCTGGAATATAAAGTGGCACAAACTGCTATTCGGGATAATTTTAATCCTATTATGTGGGGGCAAACTCACACAACAATGGATTATTGATTCCTATCTACAAGTCAAAGCAAATAATCTACATTTTATCAAATTTCAACAAAACAAGCTTTGCATGGAACAATATTGTGGATTGATGGATTATGTCACTGAATTGGCTACCAACAGAGACATTCAAGCCGGAAAAGCAATCATTTTGCCATACACTTTCCAAGGACCTCCTCGCAATATGCAAGAAATATATAATGATGCCATGGCTATTGTCACATAATTTGGAAAACCAGATTTATTCATTACATTCACATGTAATCCACAATGGCAAGAGATCAAGGAAAATTTGAATCTTGGACAAAATACTTCTAACCGACCAGTTTTAGTGGCAATAGTATTCAAAATAAAACTCAATTCCTTAATACATGATATAACTAAAGCATGGTTATTTGGAAAATGTGTGGCTTTTGTTTATACCATTGCATTTCAAGAGTCCGCCCACAAGCACACACACTTTTAATCCTTCAGGAAAAAGATAAATTGAATACTGCAGAGAGAGTAAATTCAGTACTTACTGCTGAATTGCCACATCCAGAAAAATATTCTAAACCTTATGAGATTGTAACACACAGAATGATTCATGGGTCATGTGGAGATATCAATACCAATTCACCATGCATGGAAAATAAAAAAATGTACAAAAGAGTTCCCAAAACAATTTCAAATGCAAACTTATGCAAATTTTGATGGATACCCTTTGTATAAAAAAAGAGAAGGACAAACAGCTATTATCTGTTGCCAAAAGGTCGATAATAGATATGTAGTTCCATACAATCCACTTTTGCTGATGAAGTACAATGCACACATAAATGTGGAAGCCATTAAATATGTGTATAAATATATACAGTATACAAAGGATATGATGCAGCAACTGTTGTTGTGCCAGGTGCACAAAACGAAAATAAAAATCCAATTTTACATGGTGAACTTTCTAATTATTTAGATGCTCGCTATGTCAGTGCTCCAGAAGCAATGTGGCATCTTCTGAAATTTGAGATGCATGATCGGTCACATGCTGTGTATTGATTAGCTATACATTTGCCACAAAATCAGTTTGTTTGCTTTACTGCAGGCAATGGAAAGAAATGCCTTAGCTCAAAGTGAACATCGAGAAACAACTCTTACCACTTGGTTTCAATTAAACTGCCAGGACCCTGAGGCAAGACAATTTTTATACATTGAGATGTCATATTACTATGTTTTCGTAAATGGCCAATGGAGACAAAAAAAAGAGATACTCATAACATTATACAACAAATTTATACCGTTAGCCCAAGAGACGTTTGAATGTTTCAGTTTAAGATTACTTCTTTTACATGTTCCCGGTGCACAAAGTTTTGAACATTTATGCACAGTGAATGACATAGTTTATGATACTATTAGCTGCGAGACATCAAAACTTCATATCAAATGAAACAGAATAGGAGAGGTGTCTGGAAGAAGCAGCACTATGTCAAATGCCAAAGCAAATGAGAGAACAATTTGCATTAATTTGCATATTTTGCAATGTACCTGATGCACTTCCTTTGTGGGAAACATTTAAATTAAATCTGTGTGAAGACTTCTTGAAACGTTACAATGAGGTCATTGCATTCTTAAAATCATTAATGGAAATTCAATTGCTCATGGATTAAATTGTGCAAGTTTATATTTGCCTAATCCAGGACTTATAGATGACATCAACTTTGATGACTATGACACTGAGCTTCAAAAACATTTGAATTTAAAGCATTTAATGCCATCACAAATGCTATAGATGATGAAATGGTCCAAGACCGTTATTTCTAGCTGGATGGCCCTGATGGATCAGGAAAAACGTATCTGTAAAATTGTTTGATGAGTTACATTTGAGCACAGGGTCAAATAGCAATGCCATTTGCAACAAATGGAATTGCCGCATTTTTGTTAGAAGGTGGCAGAACTGTGCATAGAAAATTTAAAGTGACAGTTCCCATTTTAGAAACCTCAGTGTCGGATATTAGACTGAATTCTTTACAAGCAAAAACATTAAAAAAAAGTAAATTAATTATCATTGAGGTAACAATGATGTTATGTCATGCCTTGCAATGTATTGATAGATTATTAAAAGAAGTGATGGATAATAATTTGTAATTTGGTGGAAAGGTGATGTTGTGAGGAGGAGATTTTAGGCAAACATTACCTGTTGTGCCACATGCAAATAGGACTGACATCATTGAAACTGTGGAAAATATTTACACACCTCAAATTATATTTAAAATATGAGATCTGAAGGCCAAAATTAATTCAATGATTGGCTAATTCAAATTGGAGAAGGAAAACCTCCACAAATAAACATTTTGCCGGATGATACCGTAAAAATTCCATCACAAATGGTTTGCAAGGAATCACTCATATCGGAAATCTTTTACAAAACCATCAAATTACTCAGACATTGCAAACAAAGTGATATTAACATCCAAAAATATAGATGCCTTGAATCTAAATAACAAAATTTAAAATTTCATCAACGCACCCCAAAACAATTATTCCAGTGCAGATTCAGTTCTCGCTGATATTAAAGACAGTGGGCCTCATTCTATTATCGGCCGCAAGCTATTCTGCTATTCTATTCCCCTCCGGCCGGGGATTCCGGCAGGCTTGCGGCCAGTGCCTTGCTATCTCTTGCGGCCGCTCGCGCCGGAGGAAATCCTTTGATCTAAAACGGCCGCAAGGAAATCGGCCGTAAGAAAATCCTATTTGCAATTCAATTGCTCCGGGAACCCTCTCTGCAAGGCTAAAAGCGAGCCGCAGCTTACTTGCAGGAAAGAGGTCCCGCTAGCACCAATTAAGCACGAAATATAACCCAAATAAAGCCATCCTGCACTTTGAGAAGACTATAAAGTGATTTTAGGTGTTAGCAAAAATAGCACAAAATTCCCCTATACTCAAATTCGTAAAATATTTATTTTTTAATATACGTCAAATATCCATGTAAAAAGTCCATAGGGCTTGGAGCACCTCAGACCCGCCCACGCCGCAGCTGGAAAATAAACAGTTAATTTGAACTCGGGTTTGGGCTGATGTGCAAGCTTGAGAGTGGGTTACTTTTAATCCTCATGTCCCCCAATATGATCCCTAGCATTTACAGAGCTGTACAGTGCAGGCTTGAATTTATTTTTGAGTTTTAAGTTTTCAGAGCTTACGGCCGGTAGCAAGATTTATGGGCGGCCGTAAGAGGAGATCCCCGCAAGGAATCGCAGCCTTACGGCCGGTTTACGGCCGATAATAGAATGAGGCCCAGTGAATCTAACTTTAGTATAGAATTTATCAATTCTTTAACACCATCTGGAATGCCACCACATGTTTTGCAATAGAAAAAAGGGGCAATTGTCATGCTGTTGAGAAATATGAATCCAAAAAAAGGACTTTGTAATGGGACCAGATTAATTGGGCACGATTTAAAAGATAATTTTATACATGCAGAAATTATGACTGGGACTCATAAAGGTGAACAAGTTTTTATACCAAGAATTGATTTAGCTTCAAGTGAGAGTGGTTGGCCTTTTGTCCTTCAAAGGAGACAATTTCCAGTTATCATGGCATTTGCCATGACCATAAATAAATCCCAAGGACAAACTTTTAAGTCTGTGGTTATTTCTTTATACAGGAACCTGTTTTTGCACATGGACACCTCCTATGCTGCTTTTTCAAGGTGCACAAATCCAGATGATATTAAAGTTTCAATTGAAGACAACCCAAGTCAGGGTAATCTATTAAAGGATGGACGCATTTTTACCAAAAACATTGTGTACTATGAGGTTTTGTAACCATATATATATATATATATATATATATATATATATATATATATATAGAATAGTGGTTTTATTTTGAGGGTGAAATTTTATGTCACTCAGGCTCTTTTTATAGGACCACTATTTCACATAGGAAACAATAATTACAAAAGAACAACAATAACAACAAAAAATGAACAATATTCCATGGACAAATGTCCGCTGGGCTCTTTTTAAGGGAACCACTTGGGCATACAAAATAAATGTATATAATGTAATGTCTTGGAAGTGGCCTTTGGCCATGATTGGCCCCACAAAACAGTTACGTTGCATTTTATTACTTTTACTGTTTACATTTTAATACATTAACTTCATGTTTGTAATGTTAAAATATATTTTTCCAAGGTCTGAAATGTTGTTTCATTGTATGTAATTAAGGGTTCATGTTAGTAGGAGGATGATCATTTGTTGTAAAAATTCAATGTATAATTAAATACAGAGTATTGATCCAGGGAGTAATCTGATCACCAGTTAATGGGATGAGGAAATAAGTAAATTTTCCCTCCTTTGATACAATTGGCTAAGTTTAATGGGGTTTTTTTTTTTTTGTTTTTTTTTACTGTTTGCCTTCCTCTGGATTCAATACCTGGTGGTTTAACAGTACTTTAAATAAAAGTTGCATGTTGCAAAGCATTATGTAATGGTTTAATATACTTATTGATATAAAGTTGACCTAATGTTGTCTTACTCATCCATACCTCAGATTTAAAAATGTTAGTATTGTTAAAAAATAATAAGTGAGAACAAGTGCTGTAAATGTGCCAATGAATACATATTTATAGAGTCAACATGTAAACAATTTGTTTATTTTGTGTTTATATACAGGGAGTGCAGAATTATTAGGCAAGTTGTATTTTTGAGGATTACTTTTATTATTGAACAACAACCATGTTCTCAATGAACCCAAAAAACTAATTAATATCAAAGCTGAATATTTTTGGAAGTAGTTTTTAGTTTGTTTTTAGTTTTAGCTATTTTAGGGGGATATCTGTGTGTGCAGGTGACTATTACTGTGCATAATTATTAGGCAACTTACCAAAAAACAAATATATACCCATTTCAATTATTTATTTTTACCAGTGAAACCAATATAACATCTCAACATTCACAAATATACATTTCTGACATTCAAAAACAAAACAAAAACAAATCAGTGACCAATATAGCCACCTTTCTTTGCAAGGACACTCAAAAGCCTGCCATCCATGGATTCTGTCAGTGTTTTGATCTGTTCACCATCAACATTGCGTGCAGCAGCAACCACAGCCTCCCAGACACTGTTCAGAGAGGTGTACTGTTTTCCCTCCTTGTAAATCTCACATTTGATGATGGACCACAGGTTCTCAATGGGGTTCAGATCAGGTGAACATGGAGGCCATGTCATTAGATTTTCTTATTTTATACCCTTTCTTGCCAGCCACGCTGTGGAGTACTTGGACGCGTGTGATGGAGCATTGTCCTGCATGAAAATCATGTTTTTCTTGAAGGTTGCAGACTTCTTCCTGTACCACTGCTTGAAGAAGGTGTCTTCCAGGAACTGGCAGTAGGATTGGGAGTTGAGCTTGACTCCATCCTCAACCTGAAAAGGCCCCACAAGCTCATCTTTGATGATACCAGCCCAAACCAGTACTCCACCTCCACCTTGCTGGCGTCTGAGTAGGACTGGAGCTCTCTGCCCTTTACCAATCCAGCCACGGGCCCATCCATCTGGCCCATCAAGACTCACTCTCATTTCATCAGTCCATAAAACCTTAGAAAAATCAGTCTTGAGATATTTCTTGGCCCAGTCTTGACGTTTCAGCTTGTGTGTCTTGTTCAGTGGTGGTCATCTTTCAGCCTTTCTTACCTTGGGCATGTCTCTGAGTATTGCACACCTTGTGCTTTTGGGCACTCCAGTGATGTTGCAGCTCTGAAATATGGCCAAACTGGTGGCAAGTGGCATCGTGGCAGCTGCACGCTTGACTTTTCTCAGTTCATGGGCAGTTATTTTGCGCCTTGGTTTTTCCACACGCTTCTTGCGACCCTGTTGACTATTTTGAATGAAACGCTTGATTGTTCGATGATCACGCTTCAGAAGCTTTGCAATTTTAAGAGTGCTGCATCCCTCTGCAAGATATCTCACTATTTTTGACTTTTCTGAGCCTGTCAAGTCCTTCTTTTGACCCATTGTGCCAAAGGAAAGGAAGTTGCCTAATAATTATGCACACCTGATATAGGGTGTTGATGTCATTAGACCACACCCCTTCTCATTACAGAGATGCACATCACCTAATATGCTTAATTGGTAGCAGGCTTTCGAGCCTATACAGCTTGGAGTAAGACAACATGCATAAAGAGGATGATGTGGTCAAAATACTCATTTGCCTAATAATTCTGCACTCCCTGTATATATATACTAGCGACTTGCCCGTCAAAAATAACGGAGCAATAAAAAAAAGTATTGAAATGCTATTTGCCACACTATGTGAGTGTACTGTGTGCCTCAACTACATAGGCCCCTATAACACAAATGAACGCATGTAATAACACTATAAGTGCCACAAGGGTCATCCAGGACCCTCATGACCCAAAATGTAAGCACTATACCATTTTAACCCGGTCTCTTATGGGGGTCTATACAGACCCTCATAAGCCTCTATTTAACCCCATTAGTCCCATAAGGGTATTTAAAGACCATCATGGGACAGTTAGAAGCCTAACATTACCCCGTAAGTGCTGTGAGGGTTCTCCAGTACCCTTATGACACTAAGTATAAACACTACACTGCTTTATAGCCCCCCAATAAACCATTAAATCTAAACTAACCACCCTCTACACTAACCTATTAACACCTACACTACGAACCTACACTACCTACCTACCCCCTAATAACCCCCCACCACTCTTATGACAGAAAATTTAAAAAAATCTAAAGTCGCCATATAAAAAATCTACATTACATAAAATAAAAAAACCTACATCACAAAAAATAACAAATCTACATTACAGAAAAAAACCTGTCACAAAAAAAGGAACATTACAGAAAATAAAGAAATACATTACAACCCCCCCCCCCCCCCCCGCACTACAGAAAAAAATAAAAAATTACACACCTGAAAAGGAAATAGAAGACATACAATACAATACAAATAAAATACAATACAATACCCCCTATCTAACATACAATCAATACTATCTATCTAAAATACATCCCCAATCTATCTAATATACAATACATCCTATCTTTCTAAATTACATCCCACAATCCATCTAATATACAATACATCCTATCTATCTAAAATACATACCCCTAACATACATACAATACTATATAATATACAATACATCCTATCTACCTAAAATACATACCCCTAACATACATACAATACTATATAATATACAATACACCCTATCTATCTAAAATACATCCCACAATATATCTAATATACAATACTATATAATATACAATACATCCTATCTATCTAAAATACATCCCCAACCTAATATACAATGTCACGACCAGCAAATTTGGGGGACTACGCTCACCCCAAATCTCTCTCTCTCTCTACGGTCGCACTTTTTGTTCAGATCTTGACACCAGCAGACACTTCAGATGACAGCATCATTACTGCAGAGACAGGCACCATCAGATCCCTTTTCTTAGGATCTAAGAATAACACACCATGTACCTTTGATTAGTACAAGCAGACTCTGACACAACCTTTCTTTAGTGTGTCCAAAATCAGACTGGCCACTTCTTTATTGTTACAGAGATATATCAAAACAAAGAAAAATGACACATAACACCAAAGACCTTCCCCCAGTTCCAGCCCATCCTCCTAGGACATAGCTTGCTACCGCCCTCACCCACATTGCTTTCTTCTCATTACACATTTTCTCTCCTCCTACAGAGCCATAAAACTAGCTTCCCCCTTCATGAATAAAGCCAGAGCCTTCACACGTGGCTGATTGCAGGGCCATAAAAATTCTTTCAAATTTTTTAACCATTTGTATACCCCAGATATGACTGTTAAGCAAGTTGTTAGTACTTTCTAACCACACATATAATAAGTGATGAACCCCAAACAGTCCAGTGGGCCCTTCTGTTCATGACATACAATAAGTCCTAACTATCTAAAATACATCCCCCAATCTAACATACAATGGTAAATAATATACAATACATCCTTTCTATCTAAAATAAATTCCCCAATCTAATATACAATAAATTCTAACTATCTCAAATACACTCCCTATCTAATATAAAATAAATGCTATCTCTATATGCAAACCCTAATTCTAAGCTAAAATAAAATAATTAAGACCACTTACCTTTGCAGATGTCCCTTCAGGTCAGCCCCGTCCTTGAACAATCCGCACTCTAAAATAAAAAAAACTAAAAAAAAACTAACGGAGATCTGCACTTGTGGATCTCCCCGACGCTAATGAGCCTCCTACGGAGTTTTCCAGAAGAAAATTGGCAATGGCGGCTTTTAATTGGCTGAAAACACTGTCTATCAAATTCAGCCAATCAGGGTTATTGACTGAAGACATCTGCGCCTTCTCATTGGCTGTAATACTGATTGACATTGACAAAAGCTTCGAGAGGGTCCGCATTTGCAGTTCTTATGAGCTCGCAAAGCGTGACGACGTTTCGTAGTTTGATATATGTGATATATATACATATATATATATATATATATATATATATATATATATATATATATATATATAGCCTCATTAAATTATGCCTCTTAGTTCTCTAGGTCCTCGCAAAAGGCAGTTTTTTCCTGTTTGCGAGGACCGAATCCCCAATACGTCCCTCGCAGCCTGCTTTGAGAGATGACTCTGAAAAATGGCCGAGAATAAGCTCCGAGAGAGCTATGGAGTCACATGCAGCCTTAAATCTATGAAGTCAATCTTGCACCTCGGAAGAATCGCTACGGGCACAAAAAGTGCTAACAATGGATCCTAAAACCTCTATGTGCTGCCTCGGAGCAGCCCGAGACAACAGTGTGAGACTCTCCCTGCCCCCTATACACATCTCCATGCTGCAGGGGTCCCTACAGGGACCCCTGCACCCCCCCCCCCACATTAACCCCTTGCAGCGGGGGTCCCCAATCGGCATAGATCAGGCACCCGCTGCATTTAAAACTTTAAAATTCCCTGCCGCAGCTCCTTAAAGGGCCTGCGGCACACTATTGGCAATGCAGGCCGTGGCACCTAAAATTAACCCCCTCTATGCTGGGGTCCCCATCAGGACCCCCGAAGTGTCCCCACATTAACCCCTTGCTGCAGGGGTCCATAGGGACCCCTGCTGCCAGCCCACATTAACCCCTTGCAGTGGGGGTCCCCAATCAGCACCGGTCGTGACCCAATGCATTTAAAATCTAAAATGTCCCACCTTGCGGGTCCTTAAAGGACCATAGAGGTCCTGAAAGAATTTGCACACAAAAAATTAACCCAGGCAACTAAAATTAACCCAATAACTCATGGAGGTCAATACAGACCCCCATAAGCACTTAATTAATCCTGTCACTCATGGGGGTCAATACAGACCCCCATAAGCACTTAATTAACCCTGTCACTCATGAGGGTCAATACAGACCCCCATAAGCACTTAACCCTATAACTCCTGGGGGTCAATACAGACCCCCATAAGCAAATAATTAACCCTATAACTCATGGGGGTCAATACAGACCCCCATAAGCACTTAATTTACCCTACAACTCATGGGGGTCAATACAGACTCCCATAAGCACTTAACTCTATAACTCATGGGGGTCAATACAGACCCCCATAAGCCAATAATTAACCCTATAACTCATGGGGGTCAATACAGATACCCATAAGCACTTAATTAACCCGATCACTCATGGGGGTCAATACATACCCCCATAAGCCTCTATTTAACCCCATCAGTCCCATGACACTAACTACAAACACTACACTGCACTATAACCCCCAATAAACCATTACATCTAAACTAACCCCCTCTACATTAACCTATTAACAACTACACTACCTACCTACACTACCGACCCCCTAATAAACCCCCACCACCCTAATTGCAGAAAATAAGAAAACCTAACTCACAAAAAATAAAAAACCTACCTTACAGAAAATAAAAAAGCTTGTCACAAAAAAAACCTACCTTGCAGAAAAAAGAAAAAAAAATAAGTCACAAAAACTAAAAAAATATACATTACAGAAAATAAAAAACCTAAGTCACAAAAAATAAAAAAGGAACATTAGAGAAAAAAAATACATTACAACCCACCCCCCACTACAGAAAAAAAAATTACACACCTGAAAAGGAAAGACATGCACAATACAATACAATACATACAATACATACAATACATACAATACAAATAAAATACAATACCACCTATCTATTTAACATACAATCTATTTAATATACAATAAATCCTAACTATCTAAAATACGTCCCCCTATCTAACATACAATAAATCCTAACTACATACAGAAACCCTAATTCTAAGCTAAAATAAAATTACCTCTCTGTAGATATATTTTCAGTTCACCAACCTAGGGAAAAAAAATATAGTGCAACACATTAACATAAAATAAATAAACATTATACACATTCTAAATATTCTTCTCACCTTTCCAAAATGTCCCCGTCCTTCTTTTCTTCTCCGGCGCGGCCCCTGTTAAAAAAACACATTATATTAATACAATATAAATATAAACAAAACACAAAATAAAATAAACATAATATACATTGTACTTACCTCCAACGCGATGTCCCCAGCCTCCTCTTCTTCTGCCCCGGTTGGGCCCTGAAACAAACTGCGCTCTAAAAAAATAACAAAATAAAATAAAAGACTAACGGAGGTCCGCACTCGCAGACCTCCCCAACGCTAATGAGCCTCCTGGAGCCTTTTCGGAAGGAAATTGGCAATGGCGGATTCTGATTGGCTGAAAATGCTGTCTATCAAATTCAGCTAATCAGAAGACGCCAATTTGTGAGGCAATCAGAAAGGGATATACCCCAAAATCCCACTCTGATTGGATAATGCACCTATCAATCTTTATTTAAACCAATCAGAAGGCTTTATTGCCATTAGCCAATCACAATGGGATACACCCCCATGGGGTGATTGGCTGCGCCTTCTCATTGGCTGTAATACTGATTGTAATTGACAACAGCCAATCAGAAGGCACAAATGCCTTCAGCCAATCACTACGTGGGGGTGTATCCCATTGTGATTGGCTGAAGGCATCTGAGCCTTGTGATTGGTTTAAACAAAGATTGACAGGTGCGTTAGCCAATCCGGGTGGGGTTTTGGGGTGTAGCCCATCTTGATTGTCTCACACATTGACGCCTTCTGATGGCCGAAATCTGATAGACAGCTTTTTCAGCCAATCAGAAGCCGCCATTGCCAATTTCCTCCGTTAGTTTTTTTTTAGTTTTTTTTTTAGAGCGCGGATTGTTCCAGGGCCCAGCCGGGGCAGAAGAGGAGGAGGCCGGGGACATTGCAGGGAGGTAAGTTGAATGTATATTATGTTTATTTTATTTTGTGTTATGTTTATATGTATATTGTATTAATGTCATTTGTTTTTTTTAACAGGGGCCACGCCGGAGAAGAAAAGAAGAAGGATGGGGACAGGAAAGGTGAGTAGAATATTTAGAATATGTATAATGTTTATTTATTTTATGTTAATGTGTTGCACTAATTTTTTTTCCCCCTAGGTTGGTGATCTGAAGGGACATCTACAAAGGTAAGTGGTCTTAATTATTTTATTTTAGCTTAGAATTAGAGTTTCTGTATGTAGTTAGGATTTATTGTATGTTAGATAGATAAGGGGATGTATTTTAGATAGTTAGGATTTATTGTATATTAAATAGATTGTATGTTAGATAGATAGGGGGTATTGTATTTTATTTTATTTGTATTGTATGTATTGTATGTATTGAATTGTATTGAATGGTATTGTATTGAATTGTATGTATTGCATTGTGTATGTATTTCATTTTCAGGTGTGTAATTTTATTTTTTTCTGTAGTGGGGGGTTGTAATGTATTGTTTTATTTTATGTAATGTTCCTTTTTTATTTTTTGTGACTTAGGTTTTTTATTTTCTTTTAATGTCGATTTTTTTATTTTTTGTGACTTAGGTGTTTTTATTTTCTGTAATTAGAGTGGTGGAGGGGTTTATTAGGGGGTAGGTAGGTAGTGTAAGTGTTAATAGATTAGTGTAGAGGGGGGTTAGTTTAGATTTAATGGTTTATTGGGGATTATAGTGTAGTGTTTGTAGTTAGTGTCATGATGGTCCTTGGGGACCGTCATGGCATTCATGTGGTTAATGTTAGGGATTTAACAGTCCCATAAGGGTCATAATATACCTTTATGGGACTGATGGGGTTAAATAGAGGCTTATGGGGGTCTGTATTGACCCCCATGAGTGACAGGGTTAATTAAGTGCATATGGGGGTCTGTATTGACCCCCATGAGTTATGGGGTTAATTAAGTGCTTATGGGGGTCTGTATTGACCCTCATGAATGACAGGGTTAATTAAGTGCTTATGGCGGTCTGTACTGACCCCCATGAGTTATATGGTTAATTAAGTGCTTATGGGGGTCTGTATTGACTCCCATCAGTTATGGGGTTAATTAAGTGCATATCGGGGTCTGTATTGACCCTCATGAGTGACAGGGTTAATTAAGTGCTAATGGGGGTCTGTATTGACCCCAATCAGTTTAGGGGGTAATTAAGTGCATATGGGGGTCTGTATTGACCCCCATGAGTTATAGGGTTAATTAAGTGCTTATGGGGGTCTGTATTGACCCTCATGAGTGACAGGGTTAATTAAGTGCTTATGGGGGTATGTATTGACCCCCATGAGTTATAGGGTTAATTAAGTGCTTATGGGGGTCTGTATTGACCCCCATGAGTTATGGGGTTAATTATAGTTGGCCAGCAATAATATTTTGTAGCGCAAGTCCTTTTAGGACCTTTACGGTAATTAAAGGACCCGCAAGGCAGGAAATTTAAAATGTTAAATGCAGTGGGGACCCCCGCTGCAAGGGGTTAATGTGGGGTTAATGTGGGGTGGCTGCGGAGGTCCCTATGGACCCCTGCAGTAAGGAGTTACTGTGGGGACACTTTGGGGGTCCTGATGGGAACCCCCTGCATAGAGGGGGGGTAATTTTTGGTGCTGGGGGAGTAGTTGGAGTACCTCCCACGGCAGGGCTTATGTGTGGGACTGCCGTAGAGGTCTCGTTTAGGACCCCCGCAGCAATTGATGAGGTGTGGGAGCCTGCAAGATCATCTCGCAGGCTGTCACTCCTCATGTACATTTTCGCAGTGTTCATATGGACGGCCCTGCTCACACGTTGCTCACAGCAGGGCTAATTTAATAGCATCGTAACTTTGAGAAATTTGCAGTACGTAGGATTTAAGTAGAAGCCTCTTATCTACGAGGCTGGAATTTAATAAGGCTGATAGTGTGTATATATACATATATATATATATATATATATATATATATATATATGAGAGACAATGCAATAGAGCATGTGTTCCATGGAAACATGGTATCCAGCAGCCTCATTAAATTGCGATTCAGCAAATTTAAAAGGGCTCTATATAAGCAAAGAGCATATTTTTTTATAGAAGTTTTTAGTTAGTGAACTTCTATCCAAAAGCAAGGTGTTCACTAACTAAACACTTCTGAAAATAAATATGCTCTGTGCTTATATAGAGTCCTTTTAAATTTGCCAAATCACAATTTAATAAGGCTGCTGATCTGTATTAACCCTTTTTGTACTGGGTTGTATATTACTTTTGATGTTGTAAAATTAAATAGACATAACAATACAATATCATATATTTTTTTATTTCTTTTTTTGTAAACATCCAACGAAGGAAATTACATTAATAATGTTAATATTATTAACCAATTAGGTCATATGTATCATCTAAGATCCAGTTAAAGACACACAAACTACAAATAAAACACAAACAAGAAAAAATAAGTGAAGCAGGATTAGACCATCTCATTGAGGGAGACTAGAGTGCTGGATTGTTAGTTGATTTCCAAAAATCTTTTTACATTAATTTATTTCAATCAATGTTTGCATCATATTCCTAGTTGGAATAGTGGGTTGTTTTCAAAATTTCACTATAGACCATTTAGCTGCTAATAGAACTTGTATATTTAAACTTTTATCATTATAATCCAACTTTTTAGGGAAGATATGGAAAAGCATCGATTCAGGGGAAATTTCTAATTTAGAATTTATAATACTTAAAATATGGGTAAAACAGGACAATCTGAATAATTATATTTTTTTATATGGCCACCAAATGTGTAAATGAGAGCCATTGTGTCTAAATCTCCAGCATTCATTTAGATATTTATCAGCAGCTATTTTGGCTAGAGAAGATGGTACCATAAACCAATTTTGCATAACTTTAGAATGGAGTTTTTTAAAATTAGTGCATTTTGTTGTTCTCATAGCAATATCATATGATGTGTTCTAGTCTGTCTAATTTCATTCCCAATCTATTTCATTCTCTCCTGTTTTAATCTTAGAAATGTTACCTTTTGGTAAAGAATTTCTTATTACTCTATACGATTTGGACAAGTGTTTCTCTTCAACATTAAAACTAAGTTTTTCAAATTTTGTTAGATCTCTCGGCACATATTTTAAGTTATGTAATACAGGTATTACAGAAGTGTATTTAGATCCAGTAATTCCATGAAATACCAGAATCCCTTACCAAATCATCAAATGTTTTAAGTGTTGTATTTGAAAACAAATCTGCAGAAATCCTAACATTTTTTTATTCCCATTTCCTCAAATTGAATATACTCATTTTGTTGGATTTATACACATCTTGTTGAAATTAGAATAATCCGTGAAAGGAATTCTAAGATTTGCTTAGAATTATTTTATTTAAGCCAGAATTTGAAGCTTAATTTATTAGTTAGTGGTATGTTCAAATGAGCTTTAAGCTCCTGTTCCCCAAGCCAAAGCAAGTGTTCAAGTTCAAAAAATTATATAACATAGACTCTTACAACTGCATCCTTTTAGAAAAGAGGAGTCTAACCACACTAGATAGCCTAATTGAATTGTAGTATTCCATGATATTGGGGCAGAAAGTCCTCCCCTAATTAGGTGCCTTCTTGCTATACTTTTTTTAAAACAAGGTTTTCTATCTTTATTTATAAACTAATCAATTAACACTTGCAATTGTTTTATGATATATATATATATATATATATATATATATATATATATATATATATATATATATATATATATATATATCAGAACTGCATTGGTTATGCATCTAAACAATTAAGGTATCCTGGGTAGGATCAACATCTTTACAGCATAGATCCTACCTATAAAAGACAACATTATAGATTTCCCTTCTGAAAACAATTGTTTATGTAGTTTATTATCATTTATCTTAACAAGCTTATTCGCATTGGGGTGAAACTCAACTCCTAAATGAGTAATACAGTTGTACCCCCACCTGAAGTAGAACAGTTTTTTTCATAGATTCAATATGTTCTTTAAATGTAATAGTAATAGTTCATAGTTACATACAGCCTCATTCAATTAGGGGCCGTAACTCGTTCGCAAGTAGCCAATTTCCTGCGATCGAGTTGCGGGCTCCAGTGGGTCTACTTTTACTCTGCTATTAAATTTGCCGGGCCCGCAATTTAGGCACCGGATATGAGAATTGGAAACCATGCTCTCGGCAGTAGCATTTGCAGGCTTGAACATAATCGTGGACTCAATACAGCACTGTAAATGCTGGTGAACACAATGGGTGACATTAGAATTAAAAGCACAACATTCTCAAGCTCGCACATGACCAAAATATAATACTTTATTTCATGTTTAATTTCCGTCCTAAGTCATACGTGCTTGAATGACCTCCAAGCCCGTAACTCATTATTCAAGCCCATAGGACTTTGAAAAAAATGGAGGTTGGATTCCAAAGTCCTATGGTTTGGAGGTTGAAGCCTGTGGGACTTTGGACAGAAAATAAACATGAAATAAAGTATTACATGTTGGTGATGTGCAAGCTTGAGAATGTTGTGCTTTTCATTCTAATGTCATCCATTGTGTTCCCCATCCTTTACTGTGCTGTATTGAATTTATATTTGTATTTAAAGTGCCCCAATTTGTAAGTAAACCCTTTTGCGAGACCTCCTTGGTCCCAGTAACCTGTGGCTTGATTTTTGCCATTTGCGGACTTGACGGAGGGGAAATCGGAGGAATTGAATATCGATTTGTGATTTTAGTGGCCGCAACTCTTACGGCCGTGAAAGATCAAAGTCTTGAAGGGAAGTAACTTGTGCTTTTAAGAATTGCAATGGATCGCAGCTTGTAGTAAGTAACTCAATTGGAGCCCACAAACGGAAGGCAATTCAATAGCAAAGTAGCTTGCAACCTCCATTTGCGAGCCCGGATCTCAAAATCACACCAATGAGATGAGGCTGATAGTAATTAAGGTTGAAAGAGACTTTAGTTCATCAAGTTAGATCTCCTCTAATTGATCCAGAAGAAGGCAAACAGAAAGATTCCTTATTGAAACATTGCCAATTGTCTGAAAAGGGGGAAACAAATTAAATTCCTTCCTGACCCCAGATACTGGTTATCATATTCCTCCCTGGATCAATACTCTCTCTCTCTAATTATCCAGGACAACCCTAACTGCACTTTTTCCCCCCGAAAATATATCCAACCCCTTTTTAAAGTTAACTATTGAATCTGCTGACACCACCTCCTTTGGTAGAAAATTCCACCGAATAACCATACTGTGAAGAACACTTTTCTTTCTTTAAGGTGTAATCTTTTTACTTTTTACCTCAAAGGATGCCCCCTTGTCAGTTGAAAACCTCTTGGCACAAAAAGTTCACTTGTCAAAGGCTTGTATTGACCCTGGATGTATTTATATAAGATAATCACATCCCCTCTTAGACTCGTTTTATCTTGAGAAAATAAGTTTAATTCGGTTAGTCTTTTATCATACCTTAGCCCCTCCATTCCCCTTATTACTTTTGTTGCCCTTCTCTGTACTTTTTTCAGCTCTAAAATGTTATTTTTATGAAGAGGTGCCACAAATTGTACTCCATTTTCCAAATGAGGGTGTACTAAGGATTTGTATAGTGGCAGAATATTTACTTACCCTTGCTTCTATACCCTTCTTAATACATGCTAATATTTTACTTGCCTTTGCAGATGCTGCTTGGCATTGAACACTGTTACCTAGGTGGTTGTCCACAAGTCTTCCCATATTCCTTTCATTATCTGTTACCAATAGTTTTGGTCCATTAAGAATATAAATTGCATGACTATTTTTCCTTCCCAGATGAGTATCTTTACATTTATTTGTATTAAATCTCAGCTGCCATTTAATTGACCATTTCTCTAATTTATGCAAATCCCTTTGGAGGGAAAGTACATCATTATCTGATTTAATTACCTTGCACAACTTAGTATCATCAGTGAAAATGGAGATAGTGCTTTCCAATTCTACTTCAGTTAAGTCATTAATAAATATGTTAAAAAGGAGAGGACCTAATACTGAACACTGAGGAACTCCACTTACCACATTTAGTGCAATCTGAGTATGTTCCATTTACAACACATTGCTTCCTGTCCTTTAGCCAGCTCTCAATCCATGAGCAGATATCTACTCCATTTCCTGTGTCCCTTAATGTGCACAATAATCTTCCATATGGCACTGTATCAAAAGCCTGTGCAAAATTCAAAAAAACTACATCCACTGAGTTGCCTTGATACAAGTTCTTACTAACCTCCTCATAGGAACTAATTAAGTTTGTTTAACATGACCTATTCTTTATAAATCTATGTTAACTCCTACTTATTATCTCGTTTAACCAGACATATTCTTGTATATTATCCCTTATTAACCCTTCTAAAAGTTTTCCCATCACAGAAGTGAGGCTTAAAGGTCTATAATTTCCTGGAATTTGTAGTTGAGTTCAATTTGTATAATGAGAACTTACCAAAGATTTTAAACATTCTTTTAAATAAAGCAGTGAGACAGGAGGATTAGACATAGTATTCATAATATCATCAGCCACAAATAATTATTTCATTTACTGCATCTCCTACTGTACTCTACCTTCAATCCTTTTTTTGTTCCTAATCATTTCTGCTAAAGTCTCAATGATTAAAACAAAAATTAATGAAGACAATGGACAACCTTGACAAGTACCATTTATAAATAGAGAATTTGAGCCTCGTTCAATTGCTCCATTTTGGAGATCTGGGCTTGCAAGTAGACGTTGCACGTTACTTTGCTATTCAATTGATTTCTGTTTGCCGGCTCTGATGATTTATAGCAATTTGCCAAATTGCTAGTTACTTCCCTCAAAGCTTTTGATCTTTCACGGCCGCAAGAGTCCCGAAGGCTAAAATCGCAAATCGATATTCAATTGCTCCGATTCCCCCTCGCTAACAGCTCCGTCAAGACCTCAAATAGCAAATATCTGACCACAAGTTACTGGTACCAAGAAGTCTCACAAAGGGCTCACTTACAAATCGGAGCACTTTAAAAGCAAATAAAAATGCAATACACACAACTATTTTGATTTATTCCATTGCAATCTCTGTGTCTAAGTCAGACAAACCATCCTCAGATATTTCAGGGATATTAATCTGAGCTAAAAAAAAATCCAATTTCTTGCCTAGTTGGTGTGGCTGATTCTCTAGATTATAAAGGGATTCATAACATTTTTGAAATATTATTGTTACATCATTATGTTTACTATGGATTATCCTAGTATGGTCTACTAATCCCTCCATTCTATTTTGGGAGTTCAATTTGTTTCATTTATTTGCCAAAATTTGCCAACTTTGTTCCCTAAATGACAGTACTTTTGTTGTCAGCGCCAAATTGGCGGGTCAAGTATAACTTCTCTTTTTCTAACAGGCTATATACCAGAATGTTAATAGCCCTCTGATGTATGCTTTATATACATTCCATAGTATTGAACTGGGAAAAAAATAAGTGTAATATTTCCCTGTTCAGTTTGTCTTTGAAATTATTCTTGGGATTTAAATAAAGTGATTTTGATTTTCCTTGGATATATATTCTTAGAAGTATTTTTGTTACTGTATGTGTAGATATTCTAGTTATTGCATTATCTGACCATTGTATTACATTTATAGCAACTTTAGTAATTAACTCCAAGATATTTTGGTCAATTAAAAAATAATCTACCCTTCTATAGACTTGATGCTTCGGTGAAAAGAAAGTATAATCTCTCGCTTCACCATGGTAAATCCTCAATTTATCATATAAATCAAAACTAAACAAGGTTTTTAAAAGTGTTTGGCTTTCCTAACGGTAAAAGAGTCAGTGATAGGTTTCATAGATGATTTCATGTCCAGGCCAGGATTTATAACCATGTTTAGATCACCACATACAATCAAATGTCCTGTTTTATTTCTATGTGTGTGTTTCATAAATTTATTTAGAGACCTGTTTTGATTCAAATTGGGGGCATAGATATACTCATCTTTTTTAAAAAGAAATGCCAATCCCATAGAGTTTCTTTTGTAATTTGCAGTTATTTTAAGGTTATATATATATGGTATGGAAGGTTTGGCTCCATGTCTTTTTTCCAATGTGTCTTTTGGAAGCAGATAAAATCTGCATCTTCTTTATGAAAGACTTCCATAACTATACATTGATTTAAAAGGGTTTTTAAAGCTGTTAATATTATGATATATAATCTTAATACCTATTCTTTATCTTTGGGTATTGATATCTATTTTGTATAGCCCTTTGTTTTCCACATAATACTCTTTGCTTCACTCATAATACAAAATACATTAACATATACAACATCAAAAAACTAAAATATTTCCAGCATCTCTTCTCCCATAAAAACCTAGCAAAATTAGGATAAAATATTAACAAAGATTTATTTTTATAGCCAGCTCAGGAGAATACTAACAACTTTTGTCCTTCCACTGGACTGCATGTAACCCTACTTTAGACTTTAAGTAAAATCCTAGAGGAAAAGAAGAAAAAATTTACTTTCTCTACTATACATATTAACCACATAGTGAATAAGTATAATATTTTGTATGATCTATTACCATTCTTAAATTAATTTAGGATACAGCTATTTTGGTATCATAGACAAATACAGTGTGCATATATTATGTTTAAAAAAATATATATTGTATTTAGATATAACTAATATAACTACATATAAAAGTGTATTTGCTTATCAACCTTTCTAAATGTATTCAGTTTTAGTGAAACAAATTGATTAATAAATCCCCCTTTGCCTATCAGCCTTAGCTCCATCCCCTAAATTGATTATTCCATTATAATATCAATTCATATTTTCCATTTTCTAAATGTCACACAGTAATTCTCAAGTTTTATTTTGTTATCCATTCATAATAGACCTGAATATTTTGTGAAATATATCTCCAGTCAAAAAAGTGTACAGGTGATAAAAAAATTCAAATTCAAAATTGTTAATCAAAAATTTCCACTAATTTATACCAACTAAGTGATTCCATCTACTGTATATTCACATACTTGAATATTATTGCATGATATAACAGTGAAGTCACAGTCAAAAAATCTAAACAATTTAAACCCATAGAAAAACTGGGCCATGCTTTGTTATAACTTGTAACCACTAAATAAATTATATCTTTGCCATCTCCCCACATTACCAAAAATTCAAAAAGTCTAGTAAGATTTTAACATATTAATCCTCCCAACTTGGAGAGGTTTCAAAAACAATACCCAAGAAGAGAATTTAACTGCATCTTCCATCAAGTTTATAATCGTTTTGTTGTTATCTTTAAATATAATTAATTTAGTCAGAAAACTCCATTTGTATTGTATGTTTTGCTCTCGCATGTTCTTGTAAAAAGTTTTCTCATAAATAACGTGTTGCTAGAGAGATTAGAGTACACAGAAATACCACCTTTAAAAAGGCCACTTTTAAAATGGTTTCTTTATATGCAAAATAATGCATTCTTATGATTACCAGCCTTATTAAATTGCAATTCTGCCAAGTGAAAAGGGCTCTATATAAGCACAGAGCATATTTTTTTACAGAAGTTTTTAGTTAGTGAACTTCTATCCAAAAGCAAGGTCTTCACTAACTAAAAACTTCTGTAAAAAAATATGCTCTGTGCTTATAAAGAGCCCTTTTCAATTGTCCGAATCGCAATTTAATAAGTCTGTTAATCTCTAGAAGTCTCTTTAGCGATATTTTTTTGAAGAGGAATTCTGTGTAATCGCTCTATTCTAGTATCTTCTACACATGTGGGTTTATCCAAGTCATTAAAAAAGGAAGTAACATAAGTATGTAGATATTTGTCATATAAGGATGCCCCTGAGTCTAATATTGTTCCTTCTTGCAAAGTCTTGTTTTCTGTTAAGTATTTAAATCTCACTTTCGTTTAATTTTAGAAAATAATAATCGGTTGTCTGCCATCAACTTTCCATTTTATATTTTCTATTTCTTCCTCTCATCTTATTAAAGTCATTATGTCTTTAGTATTATTTGAAATATTTTTCATAAGTTCAGATCTCAAAGGACTTTGAAATTTTACCAAGGTTTTTTTTTCATACTTGTTACTGTTAATATTTCCTCACTATGTAATTGGTTACATTTTAACTGCTCCATAAAAGTAGATTCGGAATCAATAGCTTGAATTACTTTGTCATCAAGTGAGAAGATATTGCTGACTTATGACTGATGCAGTATTTTCACTCTTTATCAATGGGTGAGAAAAATCTTGGGTGAGAAAAAGCTTTAGTTTTAGTAGAATTATGGTCTCTATTTTTCATCTTGAAAAATATTAATCAATATAACTAGATATTAAAATCTAATGAAGAAAAATGTGAGAGAATACCACTTGCTCACCTCCCATATCCTTCTTATCAGGGTATAGTTCAACAGAACCTAACCTTTCAATATAAAGCAGTATGATCCAATCTCTTAGAATACATAAGGTTAACAAGGATATTTATAGATAATTATCCAATAACTATATTGCAAACAAAATAATCTTATTCTATTGAATGCCAATTTTACAGAAGCAAATCCAATTCCTCTCTCCCAGAACTACACCTACTGACTCACCAGAAGCTCCCTGCAAAACAAGACATTATTCCTCTCTCACAGATCTACACCTAATGACTCACCAGAACCTCCCTGCAAAGAAGACATCATTCCTCTCTCCCAGATCTACTCCTACTGACCCACTAGAACCTACCAGCAAACAAAACATAATTTCTCTCTCTCAGATTTACACCTACTGACTTACCAGAACCTCTCTGCAAATAAGATAATTTCAGAGGAAGACCACCTTCATCAGATGCCATTCTTACCTTACCTGGAGTACCTTGATGATCACCACAGTTCTTTAGGGGTACACTTTAGGTTACTTTGGTGGTCTATATGGACCCCATGACTGTTAAGGGTTAATTTAAGAATCCCTGTTGTAACGGGTTAATAAGGATATTATGGGGGTCATGATATATACCGCCATGGTATGGGGTTAGTTATTAGTGGCACAGAGATCTTTTAAGGACCTCTGTTCCATCTGGGGTTAATATTATTGCCAATAGAGGTCCTTTTAGGACCTCAATTGCATATTATTGTAGGATAGGTGCCATGGCATATATCACATTATACTGTATGCCATAGAGGTCCTGCAAGGAAATAGGGAATTGAATAGAGTCCCAGGCTTGCAAGCAGATTAGTGCTACATGTGCCACACACTAAGAAGCATTTTAAAAGGTTTTGTAATTAGTGTTAGAACATATTTTTATGAATCTTATAAATGTATAAAATATAAATGTTACTAAATAACATATCTTAATATATTATGATATATTTATTTGTGCACACTACATATTATACTTGCTTAAAAATAGCATAGTTAAAAATCAATTTTGTAATAATTTAAAATCTAAGGGCTTTATATTAGTAAATATTGTCCATATGTGTCACTTGACTTGCTTATAAGTTATTTTGTTACTTGAAAATGATTCATTTTGTTCATTAAGTGTTTGTAATTTTGTAAAATCTCTTCATTTTAATGTTCAAAAAATTATTTTGTTTTGAATATTATTATTATTCTTTATTAGCCAACATATTCTGTAATTCTATACAGGGGTTAAGTACAAGGCAAAACAAAATATACCACATTGCCAAAGAATGGAGGGCCATGTCTTTTAGTTTAGAATATAACTTACCTAGGCCCCTATTCAAATCCCCTATATTGCAGATTACACCATGTTTAAGAGCAAAGTAAAACAACCTAGCTATGCTAATCACCCATCCCTAAAACATTGCGTGAGAACTGCTACAAGTGACTGTTGCCAGCCAGAGCTAAAAATGACCTTGAGCTAATCCTCAATATTGCAGTTTACACCATGTTTAAGGTCAATGTAAATCCTGCTATCTATGTTAATCACCTGTCACTGATACATTGTGTGAGAACTGCTGCAAGTGACTGCGGCAAGCTAGAGACAAAAATTACGACAAACTTCTCCTTTTATTTCTGCACTGCCAATAGATTACTAGTTACTCTGTTTGGGCCTCATTCTATTATCGGCCGTAAAATGGCCGCAAGGCTGCAATTCCTTGCGGGGGTTCCGTTACCTCGCAATTCTATTAAACGGCCCCGCAAGGATCTCCTCTTACGGCCGGACCTAAATCTTGCTACCGGCCGTAAGCTCAGAAATCTTAAAAGTCAAAAATAAATTGAAGACTGCTCTGTAAAGCTCTGTAAATGCTAGGGATCATATTGGGGGACATGAGGATTAAAAGTAACCCACTCTCAAGCTTGCACATCAGCCCAAACCCGAGTTGACATTAACTGTTTATTTTCCGGCCGCAGCATGGGCGGGTCTGAGGTGCTCCAAGCCTTCTGGACTTTTTACATGGATATTTGACATATATTAAAAAATAATTTATTTACGGATTTAAGTATAGGGGAATGTTGTGCTATTTTTGCTAACACCTAAAATCACTTAATAGTCTCCTCAGAGTGCATGATGGCTTTATTTGGGCTTTATAATGTGATTAATTTGTGCTAGCGGGACCTTTTCCTGCAAGTAAGCTGCGGCTCGGTTTTAGCCTTGCAGAGAGGGTTCCCGGAGCAATTGAATTGCAAATAGGATTTTCTTGCGGCCGATTCTCTTATGGCCGTTTTAGATCAAAGGCTTTCCTCCGGCGCGAGCGGCCGCAAGGTATAGCAAGGCGCCGGCCGCAAGCCTGCCGGAATCCCCGGCCGGAGGGGAATAGAATAGCCGAATAGCTTGCGGCCGGTCCTTGCGGCCCCGCATCTCCTACGGCCGCTAATAGAATGAGGCCCTTAGACTTTTACACCAAAACCCAATGCTAATAAGAATTTAAGCATCACTTGCAAAATAGTTCCGTTACATAAAAAATATTACATACCAGCAAATTGCCCGTCAAAAAATTACGGCAATGAAATTGTAAATGAGCTAATGCTGTTTGATGTATAATAATAAAATAAATAATATATTAATAAAGTAATATACTTTACCTATTTTTAAGTAATATATCCAGGAAGCATTCTGTTGAAGAGCTGGCAATCTGTTTTGATGTTGCTGCAGCATTAGTGCTGTGGAGCTGCTGTGTAAGTGTGATGAATGTGTGCAGTGTAATAGTGTGCGTGCGCGAGGCAAATCCGTTAGCGTAGCTGTGTACTTCCGCATTGTATAAGTTATTGTCTAAAATGGCGGCTAATGTGTGGTATGCGGCTGTGGCGGAATATCCGTAGCTGTTTTGTGGTATTTTGCGTGTTTATGGTGGTGTTTTGCCTGTTTAGAGTCCTGTAGCCTCGTTTTCGTTTTGTTCGGCGGCCATTTTTTCTCTCGCTTAGGTGATTTTCGGGTGTTAAAACTCCTACATTTCCTGGGTTCACCACTGAGCTGTGGGTAAGCTTTTTATATGTTTGTTGTGTGTATTTATTGTGTTTGTAATGTGTTTGGGGTCGCGCGGGTTGCGTCCTTGTTTTCAAATCTCGTATGTGTTTTTCGGCAATTCCATAGGTGTTTGGTGGTGTTTTGCGTCTTTAGACTGCTGTAGCCTCGTTTTTGTTTGTTCCGGCGGCCATTTTTTCTCTCGCTTAGAGAATTTTTTAGTGTCTAAACTCTTTTATTTTAGGTTAAATTGAGGTGTAACTTTAGTTTTTGAGGTCCTGGGTGCTCCCTCTTGCTGTTGGTAAGCTTTTTATGTATGTGTTGTGTGTATTTATTGTGTTTTTAATTTTTTCATGTGCGCGGGTTGCGGACGATTTTTGCGAGGTCGTAATTGGTTGTAACGTGTCTCGTAAGTTTTTGCGAGGTCCGCAGTTGCTAGCAAGGAGCGCCTTTGGCGCTCCTTGCCAGCAACTGAAGCCCTCGCTTTACAAGGGGCGAAAGCTCGCTGCGCGAGCCCGCAAGCGTTAGCAACAACTCGCATGCTTACAACTATATATGTGATACCAAAGACCACTAGCAAAAGGGGAGTGCCATTGAGGAGTGCCACAGCAGCAGTTAAAGAGATAATATAGCACCAAAAACAATAAAAAATTATGAACGTTCATCATTATTTGACACCTAAAAGGACAATATAAAGATATAATAATTAACATGTAATTAAAAAAATATATGATACTGTGTGGATGGCTCCTCCCAGGATGCTGTTGGAGGTGTGAGCTAGTGTGGGAGTATCTGCTGGTCTGGAAATTGGAGCATTTGGAGAGGTACAGCAGCTCAGTGGCACTGAGAATTGGCTATGCTGTGAGCTGGAGTGCAGATAGCCCACATGGAGAGATGCTGGCATGTGAAGGACTTATTAGATGAGAGCAGCTGGGGTGACCCTGATACGCCATGTAAAATTGGAGGCAGAACCTTATCAGGGAGGTAAAGAATTCACTTAGTCAGAATGCTTTGTCATATATTATGATCAATTTCTCTATATTCTCCTAATTATTATTATAATATTTATTATTATTATCATTATTAATAACTCCTATTTGTAATGTGCCAACATATTCTAGTGCTGTACAGTGGAAAAGAACAAGGAGGAATACAATGTTAACAAACTGCAGAAAATGGAGGGCCCTGTTTTGAGTTTAGAATATTTGTAGAAGGAGCTTGTTTCCAAAGCACCTTACAAGATTGGAAACTCACTACTTACAATCTAAGGGAGTGGAAGAGACAGAAACCTCGGCAAGAATAAAAAGGTTTACTTAGGTAGGAAAGGTATTTAATTTAGTAAGAGAGGGAAGGGATATGAACAAATGTAATTGATGTGAATGGCTCTAGTATGTGATATGTCATCTGCCCCTAGTGGTCAGGTAAGAAAGAGAGAGAGAGGAATTGGGAATAGGGCTTGCAAAAGTAAAAACAACTAAACACCATGTAGATGTGGAGATTGAAAAATGTAATATCGCTCAATCTCTGCATAATTCTACACCTTGTTCTTTACTGACAAGGCATGGGTTTACGAGTTGCAGATGGGATCAGTAATATTACATCTTTGGAGCATTGAATAAATTTGTAGCATTACTGAAAAAAGTATTCATAGTTGCAAATTGATATTTTTGCTAGTTATGAGTCTCACATTGAATGAGGTTCTGGCTCTATCTCATAGACTTACCAGCAATTTCCTGACTGAATCATCTTGTCCTGTGGGAAGTCTCAGAATAGTATGCAAATCCTAGAAAAATACACTATATAATTTCTGGAATTTACATCCCTTTGATATGGCATCATTACAACGTAGTTGTTGACAATTGGAAAACATGATTGAAACACTGGTATATAAAATATACCTTTTATTAAACAATTTTTAAAACATTAATAAACGTTGGTTAAAAACCATTTAAAGCAAAATATCCCTGGGTACACATTGTCCTTATTCTCTCAGTAGAAATAGAAAAACAATCCTCATATACCACAAATAATTAATGGTTAATCCAAGCATTAATAATTCATATGTGAGATAACATAATCACAGAATAATTATCAATGTATATACTTAATTATTTTATAAAACACAGGTGACATTAATTATGAAAACAAACATATAATAAGGAGATTGGGGGCCACATTACACGGTGTCCCTACATTAACTTGTTTGTGGCAGATGTTAGGGAACCACCACTTGCTCCCTAGCGATTCTCAGCTAAGAAATACAATTGCTAAGCTTACTCTTACTGCAATAACTGCATGAAAGAAAATCTTCTTAGTGCCTGATGACTGTTTCAGCATTTAGAACAGGAGACGCCATGCAGCTTCCATCTCCACTCTCAGTGAGGTATCTGACGTCATCACCCAGGGACAGACAGTACAGGTCTGACACACACGTTGCGTGTCACCTGCTTCCACAGAGACCAGGAGGAGGAGATCCAGATGCCCTGTTTAAATAGGGTAAGTAATTGACTTATGTGCTTGCAATTAACTCATTGTCTTTTTTCTTTCAGGCAATTGAACCTTTGTAGGTTATGTGCTGAAGGTTGAAGGAGAAGAAACATCAACATAATAAATAAAAATATATATTGCAACCTTTCTGATATGTTGTCATTCTTTTATTTCAGCAAAATCAATAAATAAAGCTTATTTAATATAAGATATACTGACAACGATATATCTCTGCTTGTATTGTCTAAATACGGTATTTCCACAGATATACTCCCTAGTCCTGAATGTAGACAAGTCTAAGCATAGTACTTATTGTAGGAGCAGCAGGGTATTACCACAGTTATACTACCTACCCCTGAATATGGACACATATAAGCAAAGTACTTGTCGTAAGAACAGTACTATCTTTCACAAAATGGTAAATGATAAAGCAGAATCTTATAAACAATGTCCTTAGTTGAATGTATTACCAATAATGCAGAGTTGTCTATTTATGAGATCTGTAAGCTGCTCTATGTAGTGTATTTGAAATATGTATTGTTATAACAATCACAAAAAATGTCCATCTGTATTACATTCTCAGGACAATAGTCCCCTGATATTATTATGTCAATATTATGGATCAATATATACTCACATTTCAGCCTTATTGCAGCCTAAGTCCTACAGGCCTCCTTGGAAGGCCCGCAAAGCGTGACGACAACTCACAGTACAACAAACGTTATAGTTGATTAATTATACTTCCAATGGACTAAAGAGAGTGATTGAGAAGACCTGGTATGACTGTATTAAGCATTGTTATCCACCTGGTCTCTGCTTTTAACTGCTCAAGTTCTAAGTTGCCCTTTATTATTCCAATGAGATTTTCTGTAGGATCCAACAATTAACCATAGGTTTTGAATTGTGTACTGAATTGAAATGTCTCGCCACAGAGGTTAGTGTCTTAGCCTTTCTGTAGATCTGTGTTGCTGTTTTTATGATGTTACCCAAGTGTTTACCCAATCAGCATCTTATTGTTCTCTTTGTCTGAATTGGCTTGCTCTTTCACAGAGGCTACTATTGCCTGAGATGATTGGTCTGCCACAAGGCTTCAATCTATTTTTGTGGACTTTTGGTAGCACGAAAAATGATTTTCAGATCTGTGACCGACTGGGGATTCTTTTGTTGTAATTACATCTGCGTCCTTGGCTTCTCTTAGCAGTTTTTCATACAGGCCCAGGAAATCTTCTGTGGGGTCACCCAACAGTCAAGTGTAGTTTCAGAATAGACCAGACTGGGGGAATCTGCAGTTTAAATATGGGTACATTGTGACTATTACTTAATCATACATGAAAGACACAATTATATTTTTGGATGAAGGCAAAAGATTTTCCAAGAGAGGGACCAGATTAAAAATATTTGGGAAAAGGTTCTGATAAAAGTAAAGAACCTATGCATAAACTAAAAACAAAGTTAGAGGTACTCAATCAGAGAACCAACTAACCTTAAAAGGTTAGTTCTATGGACAAGATAACCCACTCTGAGAGCAACCTCCATAGTGACCTAGCCCCGAAATATCCGGCAATTCTACCCTGAACATAAGAAACAGCAAACCCCAGATGTACTTTTCGGCCTTCATTGGGCCTCATCAGAGAGGTGTGGTTGAACTCCCTAAGGCACAGTGAGCAAGGGGTCCACTTCCGGAGTCCCCCATCACGCTTAGGGAGACTAATCCCTAAGGGTAATTTGCATAAACAAAAACAAAGTTAGAGGTGTCCAATCAGAGAACCAACTAACCTTAATAGGTTAGTTCTATGGACATGATAACCCACTCTGAGAGCAACTTCTTTTAGTTCACGTGTGCCCTCCACAAGTGAGAAATATCCTGTAGTATATCAGTTACATGTCGTCCTTCATTGGGCCTCGTCAGTGATGTGTAGCTGAACTCCCTAAGGAACAGTGAGCAAGGATTCAACGTCTGGAGTCCCCCATCACCCTTAGGGAGATTAATCCCTAACTTTGTTTTTTTTTAAGGAGACTGCCACTTAAGGTGATTAGTATGAAGCCCATACACATAAGAGATACAGACTTGCAAATAGATATTAACAATTATATTAAACATATTTTGGAGTAATTTATGGAAATTTCTACAGAACTAAAAAAAGAAATATTGACTTTGGGAAACAGAAGAGGTTTTTAAGAAACGCAATTCAATTGAAAGTAAATCTAGAATTAAAAATTTGAGAGTAAGTGGCATATCAAAATCTCAAATCAAAAAGCATAAATAGTTGTTAATATTTGTATCCTTTTTTGGATTTTTAGTTAATGTAATTAATAAAGTGGATTTTCATTTTTTAAATATATTGTATTCCTAAAACAAAAGATGTCCCAATATCTCGGCATCAAATTTAAAAAAATGTAAAGGCTTTTCAAAAAATACTAAGGGACAATGGCATCCTATATAAATGGGAATTCCTTACAAAATTAATTATTAGCAAAGAAGGGGAAAATTATTTTATTAAGAATTTGGATGAAGCCAGTGGTTGTTTAAGTGATTATTCTACAGAATGGCCAACAAATGTAAAGCTAGAAAATAGGAGTTTTATGCTGTTCACTAGAAATGGTTGTAAATATTGAATCATTAAATATTATGTAAATCTACATACTGTGTTTGCCAGTAAAATTATTAGTAGACCAGCTTGTGCAGGTTATGCAATCCAAATTATTTTTCTTTCTTTTTTTTTATGCCTCCACCAGTTTGATTTGTTTTCGCTTTACTTCACTATTTTTTTGTAGGTCATGTATTCCACACTTCAATTTTAACTATGGACAGATAAAGAAATATTAGCAAGCTGAATGGTTTTAATTGGCATGCAGGTCTAGTGACCTGGGTAAATGTTATACTTTCTCATTGTTTTTCTACCCCATGGGTAGAAAGTATAACAATGACGGGTACTTTCAACATCCCATAAAGACAGAAAATGCCTCAGAAAAGCCTAGATGCTTAAAAACTGTCAATATAAAAAAACAATATATTAATTGTGTCAGATGTGGCTTTTGATTGCTCAAATACAACACAGTTGAGGTGTTACTATTGATATTGCCTATGAGCCAGGGTATTCTCAGGAATCCTCCTCAATACTTGCTACCTTCTATGAGCCCTGTTATCCCCTGGGATTCCTTGTCATACCTGCTACCCCCTATGAGCCAGGGGATCTCTCTCAATACCCGTTACTCCCTTTGAGCCAGGGGATCCCTGGGATGCTCCTCAATACCCACAACTCCTTCAGAGCCACTGGAACCCTGGGGATCCCCCCTCAATACTCGCTACCCTCTATGAGCCCAAAAATCCTGAAGGATTTCCCTTAATACCTGCTAACCCTATGGGCCTGAGTACCCCCAACTAAAGAATAATGTGGGTCATTATGTACTGTACCATAATGACACAAAACATTAACCTGTTATTATGGGGGTCTCTATGGGGATCTTAATGGACCCCCATGGACTTTCAAGAGTACCTAACATTAATAATCAACAGAAGAGACAAAAGGGACCCCTGTCACTGTGCACACCTATTCATAATCTAATCTCAGAGAGAATGAAAATTAAAACTTAGCTTTTAATATATTTATTAAAAAAATTATTTAAATTCTCAGAGGCAGCATATCAAATTCATTGATCGCATGGGTATAATCAATCCGGAATCTATATAAAATATCAGTTATTAAATTATTGAATTTGATTGGAGATATAATCACCACCATGCGATCAATGAATTTGATATCCTGCCTCTGAGAATTTTTTTTATACTTTTTTAAATAAATATATTAAAAGCTAAGTTTTAATTTTCATTCTCTCTGAGATTACATTAAGAATAGGTGTGCACAGTAATAAGGGTCCCTGTTGTGGCTTCTGTTGATTATCATTGTCTCTCTAATCCCTAGTGGCACCCTAAAAGTTCATATGACTTGTCCAAACATGAGCCAACTTTTTTATTTGTGTTGATAATAGTACCTAACATTAACCCTAATATCATGGTGGTGTGAATGTATCCCTATTGTATAATAAGCTATAACCATAGTAGTTCTAATGGACACCCACTGCACACAAAATTTACCCCATACCATGAGGTCCTTATAGAACCCAGTGGCAAATAATATTAACTCCTAAACCATTAGGGTCTCAACAGACCCCATGGAATACTAAGCTATAACCATGGGGATCATCATGAACCTACATGGCATCTAAAATTAACCCCTATACCAAGAGGGTACTGATGCCCTCCACTGAAATCAGAAGCCCTGATCAGAGCCATTCTCATCTGTTCCTTATGTTTGGCCCATGGAAATTAGTTTCTGCCTAAAATATCCATCTCTCTATAAAACATACAATTAAGGGAGCTTTTCCTCCAAGGAGTTCCTTGTCGTATATATTATTCCAAATAGCTAAAATAGCTAAAATATGTGTCAATCATATTTCAGCCAATAATAATCAAGTAATTTACTTACTCCTGCTCTATATCTGATTGGTTAAAAGTCTAACAAATCAGAATACACAGATTTCAATCCATGAATTCTGATTGGCCAAAATATTATTGACACATACTTCATCCAAACTGAATTCACAACATTAGTTTGAGACTAGTGTAATGTGTTTAAGTTAGTGGGTACCATTCTGTAGTGCTGCTATGGATACTGTTGAGATTCAGACTCAGTTTGTGGAGCGCACCACACATTAAATCTAGTGAGCTCAGGGCCAACCCCCCAGGTGCTAATCAGTAGATTTTACATAATTTGTTTTTGTAAGGAACCATAGAACAGATCTGGTAATTAGCTTTACAAAACCCCGTAGCTGCAAGTCAGCCTTCCAAGAATTCTTATTGGTGCCATAAAATGTAGGCCTAAGTCTTTTAAAAGGTTTGGTGGAATAAGGCCCATTAAAATCCTTTGTGAGACTTTAACAGTCTCATAATTTAGCCAACATAGAATAATACCTTAGTTATATTAAGATGAGGAGGATATTGTTACAGAAGAAGTATACTTGAGGCATATGAAACAACAGACTGATTTTAAAGACATGTTGTGAAAAGCAAATTAAAGGGGAAATCTCTTTCAGTATTATGTACGTTTTATAATCAATAATTTCTTTTGGTAAACCAGTTTTATTTCCAAATATTCTTAAATGGGAAAATATGAACTTGTCATGAACAGTGGAGCAGTGCAATGAAATTAGTTATAGAGGCTTTGCATTGTCTGAGATTATGGGAATATAATAAACTAGTTAATTCCTGGTATTTGTGTTCCACTATGGTAGCTATAAAATCCTTAACATTTTAATTGTTAAGTTCGAGAAAGTATGGGGTGGAAGGAGATGTTCTATATATATGGTGGTCTCCTCCTACTATTAATAAAATGTTTGTTAAAGAGAAATTTAGTTTTTTCTGTATTTCATAATTAATGTATTCATACTTAAACATCATTTTATTTACAAGGGCTTAAAAACTCAGAGCCCATGTAAATCAGGTGTTCTAAGTTAGTGGAGTCTGTAGGAACCTTTATACAACAGTATGAAGAGCTTTTGCTCCCCTACATTAGGGCAATCAGCTCACATCTGTACATCTTTGCCTTCTCAGTAAGAGTTTTCAGTGTGGGGGGCACCCAAACCAAGTTTTACCTATGAGATCGGAGCCAATAAAAAAGCCCTACCGTCATGCCCTGGGGAAATCTTCCATTTAAATCCAAGCTGGAAGGAATCCCTGCACATCCCCTACCTCCACTCACTGGCCTATGACCCCATCTAAATAACCATAGGGTCTATAAAGACCCCATAGAAAATAATGTTAACCCCTGCAAGGGGGGTTCTTAAGGAACCCTCCTTGTATTGACAATGAACCCAGCATACTGCAGGGGTTCTGATCAGGACCCTCTGCCATCAATTAACTCCCCATAAACCAAGAAGTCCCAATCTAGCCTCCCTGGCACCTAACATTAACCCTCACCCGCAGTGCAAGTCTTTAAATGACCTGTGCCACAAATTAACCCCTGCTGCTGGTCTTTAAATGACCTGCAGCATCTAAAGTGTTAACCCCTGGGACTCCCTGGCTTATGAGGGGTTAATAGGTGGCAGGTGGTCCCAATTGGGACCCCCTGCAGCATGGAGCGTTCATTGTAGGTGCAAAGGGGGTCCTTTAAGGACACTCCTTGCAGAATTTGGGAGTTTAGAGGCCAGCTCAGTTGTTTAGGGACAGCATCCTGCCTCTTCAAGGGCTTCTGCAGCACAGTGCTCTTTGGTATCTATAAGTTTTTCTACAGTCTTTGGGAGTTAGAGGAGTGCTCTAGTTTTCTGTGTCTGAGGGGAAACTTTTTATTAACATAGGGTTTGGGTGTCAGAGTGTCAGAGTGTCATAATTTATTGTAAGGGCAAACATCAATGGAGATTTCTGCCTTGCTTTTCAACTGTGACATGAAGTTCACTCTGAGCAGTGACCCAGAGCAATTTGCTCACAATCTTTTAGGGGAGGGGGATTAACATAGCTAAGTATGGTTTGCTCATTAGTCAGGGCAGTTGTAGGTGCTTTTCTAATATTAGCATGGGGCCTTCTGTTTTTAATCACTGAAACCTTCCACACAGTCCCTGCAAAGGTCTTCTGTCCTGTATACAGTAGTCCTATAGTAATAGATGTGCTAGCCAATAACAGGATGTGTCTCAAAACATACTACTGAGATGCAGATTTTATTGGCTAGTACATCTAGTAGTAAAGAAGCTACAGGTAGCTACAGGGACTTTTTGGAAGGTTTCAGTGAATAAAAAATATATTTTAAGCACTTTTTAAGAAAATTATTTTTAAATATGCAAATAAACACTCAGGTATTTTAATATTGAAAACAGGGAACCTTGCTATCATGGACTCTGGCGGTTCTCTTCTGTTGGGTGTATTGTGGTACACTGATTGTGATTTGAGCGGAACTATATTGTCATTCCAGGGTTATTTTCTTTGTGCATATTAACATCATGATTTATGTTCAGGGGATTAGGTGAATGTATCAATGTTGGGCCTTTAAGAAAGGAGACCCCTCCCCAGTATAGCTAAAAATATAATGTATAGGCACAAAGACATAGGAGGTCTTTCTAACCCAAATTTGAGACTCTACTTTAAAGCGACCCAAGTGGCAGTATTACCTTTAGTCCATTCTCCCAAACATCAACTAGCTTGGTTCTTTTTAGAGGACCAACAATTGAAACCACATTCTTGTGATAAACTCCCCTGGATACTGAAAGGATTAATACCCACTTCAACTTATTCTAACCCGATGATTCAGCTAACATATATTAGAAGACTCAAGTGTAGTCTTGAGGTATTGGTGGGTCTAGATAAAATAGGATCTAGACAGAATGGGATCTTGGTATCTTAATGGAACTCTTTTGACATATTATCAACATACATAATATTCCAAGCTCGGAATTTTTTAATTATCTAGAAATCAGGAATTGGGTCACTAAAATGTCTAGAGATATGGGAGTTCCAAAGTCATCATGGTTCTCCCTCATATGCCAAAAAAGCCCCATTAACAAAAGTGATTATAGGATCACTCTATGATGACACTCTGACTTTCGGGCACACACCAAATGCGCGCAGACGCATGCGCGAACTGACAAAAACGTGGCCGAAAATAGCTCGCCCAACAACTACGAGCAGTCCGGGCTAAACTCTGCTTTTCCCTGTCACTCTCACTCTCCCTGTCACTACCCTGCAGTCAACCCTCTTCCCTGCATACAGTTATATGTATGGTGACCTGCACACAGACCTGACGACATGTGATGGTGCACACAAACCTTGGGAAATGTGAGGGTGTAAAGAGACAAGGGGACATGTGAGTTTGCACACAGAACCGGGTACATGTGATGGTGCAAACAGACCTGGGAACTTGTGAGTGTTCACACAGACCTGGGTACATGTGAGGGTGTACAGAGGACAGGAGACATGTGAGGGTGCAACTTGGAGACTTTCTTTCATTTTTTGTTTTGGTTCTCAAGGAGTTGGCTTGGCAGGGAAGGGGAGAGAGAGAGTGTGACAGTGATGGAAGTAGAACTAGAGGAGACACACACATAGAGAGAGAGAGAGAGACACACACACACACACATAAAGAGAGAGAGACACACACAGAGTGAGACAGTGATGGGGTAGACAAAGAAAATTGTGAGAGAGAGATAAGTGTGTGAGAGGGGAATAGAACAAGAGAGAGAGACAGATAGTGTGACAGAGAGAGAGATAGAACAAGAGGAAATGTGAAAGAGAGTGTGTGACAAAGAGGGGGATCAAACAAGAGGGGACTGTGACAGAGAGCAGGAGAGAACTGGAGGGGGATGCGAGAGAGTGTGTGTGTGTGTGTGTGAAACAAGGGGATAGAACAAGAGGGGGATGTGAGAGAGAGAAAAATGAGAGCGAAGGAAATAGAACAAAGAGACAGAGAGTGTGACAGAGAGGGGGATAGAACAAAAGGGGAGAAAGAGAGAGAAAGAGAATAAGAGACTGGCAGAGGGGACAGAACAAGAGGAACTGCAAGAGAGAGTGGGAGAGAAAAGAACAAGAGGGAGAGGGGGCCCTCTCTCTAGTACAGCTTGGTCTCCAGCACTCATTCTCCCTTCCTTCATTCCTGTTCTCCAACCAGCACTCTCTATCCCACTCTCTAGCCCTCCGTCCCCGCACTCTGTCCCACTCTATACTATCTACAGTCCTATTTCCCCAGCAACCTCTCCTGAGCTCTATACCATTCTCTTCCACTCTATACTACACTCTCCATCACTCTATAGCATTATTCTGTAGCCCTGCACCCCTAGCACTCTGTCCTACTCTAAAGCACTCTCACCAGCCCTCTGTCTAGCCCTTTGCCCCCAGCACTCTGTCCCACTCTATACCACTCTGTTCAGCCATACTTCCCCCAGCAATTTCTTCAGCACTTTGTCTCACTCTATACCACACTCTACAGCTTTGCTCCCCATGACTGTCTCATTATATACCACTCCTTCCAGAACCCCTACCCTAACCCTTACACCCCTCCCCTAACCCTTGCACCCATACTTTAACCCTAACCCTTACAACCCTACAATAACCATAACCCTTACACCCCTAACCTAACCCCTAACTCAAAGACCCCTAAACCTAAACGCTAACACCCCTAAGCCCATCTTACCTGGGGTTGTGCCAGTCCTGCGCACAGAAGTTGGGTCCTGTGCAAAGATGTCGGGATCACGCAAATAACGGGCGCACTTTTGCAGGTGCGCATTTGCGTCGATGCTCATGTATCAGGCGCTGAGAAGTTGTGCTACCCTCTATGATACTTTCAATTAGAGATGTCGCGGACATTTCATCCGCGGACTATTCGCAGCGATTTTGGAATGTGCGCGTTCGCATCGGACGACGAACGCATCCGCTTTTCGGTTCACCCCCTATTCTTTATCATTGAGTAAACTTTGACCCTGCACCTCACAGTCAGCAGACACATTCCAGCCGAACAGCAGCATACACTCCCTCCCAGAGTCTTCCATCTGAAGGACAGCATACATTTTAGAATCATTCTGAAGCTGCATTCGTTGTGAGAGGACAGATAGTGTAGCTGCTGGAGATTTAATAGGGAAATAGATAGCCAGGCTGTGTATTTAGCTTCCACTACAGACCTGAAGAACTCATCTGATATCTGCTGCAAGGACAGCAACCCAAAAAACCCTTTTTAGGGCTAGAACATAATTTATTTTATTTTATAATTTTTTTCTGTGTAATCTAATTGCATATGCCTGCCTGCCAGCGTGTGTGACAGGCTAACACCTAACAGCTTATATTGTGCTTATTTTCACTACTCATACCTGATGGTGTAACATACATTGAAAATAACCATTTTTTTCCTGTAATCTAATTTCAGTTGCCTGCCTGTGTCAGGCTCACAGCTTATATTGTGCTCAGTGAAATAAAACAACACTTTTTTGACTGTAATAGATTGAATAGCAATTATCTGCCTACAGGCATGTGTGTGAAGCCTATTGCATCTACTCTGCCAACTTTTGCCAGTGCACAGTGATACGTCGTATCTGGTGCAACCGTAGTGTACAGTGACATAAAACAACACTTTTTTTATTGTAATCGATTGAATATCAGTTGCCTGCCTACAGGCGTGTGTGTGAGGCCTACAGTGCCTACTCTGCCAACTTTTGCCAGTGCACAGTGACACTCATATCTGGTGGCACCTTAGATTGCACGCGCAGTGCCCCAAATTTGAAGTGGGAGGACCGACCAAGCATCTTTTTCCATCTCCCGCTTCCAAAAATCCATGCTATATACACGTCCCCTGATAGGTTACGTAACAGGTATCAAACTGATAGGAATAAATAGTACAACTTAATACACCACTCCTATCTGGTGGCACATTACATTACACGTGCAGTGCCCCAAATTCAAAGTAGGAGGTCCGACCCAGCATCTTTTTCCATCTCCCTGTTCCAAAAATCAATGCCATATACACGTCCCCTAATAGTGGACAAGGAACGGGACATGGCTAGCTTGTTATCCAACCTTGTGCAAATGGGGAGTTTGCGGTTGTGCAAAGGGACTGTTTGCGTTTTTTTTGCGGTGCATTAAACAGGGAAATTGGTCTGTTGCTGTGAAGCTGGTGTAACCCTTACACTACCTGATCGATACAACATCTTACCTGATGTTTTAAAGCATGTTATTCCAAATAATTTAGGAATGTTAGGTGATTTATGCCCTTTATGGCTTAAAACCAGACTCTGCATCAACTATGTCATTTTCCGTGGGAGTTTTGCCATGGATCCCCCTCCGGCATGCCACAGTCCAGGTGTTAGTCCCCTTGAAACAACTTTCCCATCACTATTGTGGCCAGAAAGATTCCCTGTGGGTTTTGAAATTCGCCTGCCCATTGAAGTCTATGGCGGTTTGCCGGGTTCGCCCGTTCGGGAACATTTGATGGAAGTTCGCGTCCGCAAATTTGATGTTCGCGACATCACTGCTTTCAATAGATCTAAGATAATTAAAAAAAACTAAATTCATGGTGCAATGGGATGAAGACCTGGGACGTGAATGGGAAATAACTAGGTGGTCAGAAGCCTGCTCAAACTTAAATAGGGGATCACTGAATTATAGCATGTTGGAGACTTTGATCAAAGTCTTACATAGATCCTATTGTATGCCGGATAAACTACACAAAATAAATCCCCTCGAGAGTAAATTGTGTCTTAGGGGTTGTCAAACCGTAGGGGATCATATACAGTACATACATGGTTGTTTTGCCCAGTAGTTCAAAATACTTGGGGACAATTAATTCAACTCGCTTCTACACTTTTAAAATCCCTGATCCCATTGGCAATGGAATCATGCCTATTGAGGATACATGTTGATGGCTTAACCTCTTCCCAAAAGTTACTCCAACTTAAGGCATTTTTGATAAAAACTCATATAGCTGCCAGCTGGAAGCTACCGACCTTAAACTTTTCAGAAGTTATCCAAAAAATGAACTATATACTAATAAATGAACACTTAACTCACCCAGTTAATGTATCCCTTATATAACTTTTACTTGCTAATATCCATACTCATAACCTGGCATGTGAGGCGGAGAGGAACAGAGTCAGAACATTACCTGGAGATACGGAAAGGGAAGTTAAGGTAAAAAGATTTTTCTTTTCTTTTTTATTTATTTAAATTTATATTTTTCTTTTTTCTCCATTGTCCTCCTTGTTTCTTTTCCCCTAGTGGGAGGATGTATTTCACTTATATATTACATTCAGTTAGATTTTTTTGCACTCATAATTCTTTCAGTATTATACTCTGATTTATTGCTTTTATTCTTTATAGTTACGATTATTGTTATAATCAAAAAAGTGAAAAAGACAAGTCGTAGAAAGTATAAATATACATAATGTTTTATTTACATAGCACAATAGGACTTAGCAAGTAATTTTAAAATGTACACTGTACCATTTACATGTGCTTATGTAACTCATGTATGTGAAATGCAATGATGTACTATCATATGCCTTTAATAAATATATATTTTTAAAAAATGTCACACGTAGCAGTTCCAAACAAGCTGCCCCAACAATTTTCCCTGCAAATGCCCCAAATGCACTATTGCCCAACTAGCGCAATCCACCTTAAGCATAGAGTTCTGAGTAGGCGTGGGAAAAAGAGGGTTATGGGGGTTAAGCATTGTAACTGATACCACTTTGATCCTGCCTTGTTATCCATTTGAGTGATGTCAAGTGAAACCACAGAGCTTAAGGAGGGTTATGTGTGCTAACTGATGCCCCTTTTATCCATTGCCTGCAGTTAACCACACATTAGTATATTTCCCCATGGCTAATGTGGGTAATTCTCTACAATACAGCTACTAGCATCCATACAGCTACCAGTGGAAAACTCTGAACATCTTAGCTCCACTGGGAAAAGATAGGGAAACAAAGGTTGACGATCATCTAGACTTGTTCCTGACCAATTGATGGCCTATATTAAAGACACCTTGCCTAGCCAAAAGCTATCACATGGTCTGATCAGAGGTTTTCTTACATAGAAACCAGCAAGGGCTAGTCATCTCAAGCAGGACATAGCCAGACAGACGTGCACCCAGACACTGCTATGTGATCTTTATTATCTTCACCTATATGATCTAGCACCCCCAGTTCCTGGGAAAACCCTATATGAGCGTTGTAAATACATTATGTTATTGAAGTTTGTAAGTTAATGAGTGTTTTGCTAACTTAATCAACTGGGCAAGTATTGTGTCCAGGGGCATAATAAGAGGTGTAATTTGCAAATAAACGGTATGCCATATTTTTGACACATGGATTGACATTCAGTGTCTTTAATGGGGAATTATAAGTACAAAATAACTTCTAAACCTCATCCAGCTTCCCAAGTGTGGGGGATTACTGAACTTCAGTTGACCCATGGACTCAAGCAGATGAACTTCTTCTAGATGGTCAATCAGGCTAGTCCAGGGTTACGATATTTCCATGTCCCTTTAAAGATTTTGCACTAATTAATCAAATTGTGGATAATTTTATACCGCACTGTCCCAGATCGCTATATTGTACATCATTCCTGCAAATCTACTTACTTATCAGAAACTGCTATATGTTATTGTTAATGTAACTGTTTTTTAATGTATATTGCAAGAAAGTTAATAAACTACACAAATTGATATACATATAGATGTGTGGGTAGTGTTGCTCTATCACAAAATCAACATTCCAGTTTATTTGAACATACAATAGAACATAACCTGATATAATTCTGTTTAAAATATAGAAAATATATTTTTTACACTATGTCTTTTATAGTCGTTATTATAGGTGTTTTTTTTAAATAACAGGAACAAATCTAGCCACTGTCGAATGAACATGAAGGTTACCGTATAATAAATATAACAAATGAAAAATGTTGTAATATATGCCCTTAGAAATTAGTCGAACAATTTGGATATCTCCAGCACTTGAAATGTCATGAACATCTTATTATTCATTAAGCCAAAGTCCTTCATAATTTAACAATACAACAACCTGACCTTGGTTGTTTGTCATTTACCTTGCACTTCAATGGAATAAAACAGTTTGCTGTTTCTATAGAAACATGACTTTTCTGAAGCTGGTAAAAAGCCTACACACTGCAAATGCTGTTATTTGCTTTTATAACATTAGGGAACCCTGCAAGTTTAAAATGAAAAAGAAAACAATCTCTATAGCTTTTGTTAAAATGCATATATTTTTATTTACCTTAAGTATCCCTAAACAAGCTGTTGTAGACAGGAAAACAATATACATTATTTGCATTGCTGTATGTCATAATACAGAAAAATCTAATTACAATGCAGAAAATGGGTCAATATAATCTTTTTAATTTCCTTATATAAATATAGTGTAAATTTGCTGTCTATAATTTATTGTCCAAAATAATTATTATCTTGTTTGCCTTGATTGATTACGTATACTTCTAATATGATAGCAGCAAACATGCAATGTATTGTAAATAGGATTGGCAATACACTTGTAAAATAAAAAGATAATTTCATGAACACAGTTAAAGGGCCACATTGGTCATTTATTTTCTATATGGTCTTTTGCTTAACTAAACATCATAATGCGGAAAACATTGCTAATAATAAAAACATAACTTAACACAGACTTTACACTGTGCAACTTTGTATGCAATATTGTTTTGATGTAGGCTTTCATAAAGTATTCTTGCCTGCTGATGTCTTCAAATTTTAATCTGTTACCATGGGGGTCCCTAAAGACCCCCATTGAAGTCTACAGTAAAATCATGAGGGTCCCAATGAACCCCCATGGCACCTACAATTATTCCCCTATGCCGTATGGAATATTAGGTGCATTCATTTGTATTATTTTTTAGCACTTGCCTACTATGGGAAGGGGCTTATAAAGATAGGCAGAAATGTGTGGGGATGCTAGTGTTTTGTGTTCCTATTAGTGGGTACCATTCTATAGCATTGCTATGGAGACTACTGAGATTCACACAAGGTGTCACTTGCAAGCAGGCTGCAAGTACAAATTAGAGCCAAAGAGATCAACGCAGAGCGTCAGATACAGTAGCTTTACATTTTTTTTTTTTGCAGTAGCCATAGTATAGGTCTGCAAATTTGCTTTTCACAACTGCCATAGTCAGCATAACAGGAGTTCTTATAGGAACCATCAAATGAAGGCAATATTTCCATTGTGCAGAGACATACTTCCAGAATATTCAAAGTCACCTCCCACCACTAGAAGTGATATAGAATTAGAGGCTGTATTTTTTTTAACTCCTCAAAACAGACATTTTTCAAAGTATGACCGCAAAAACGTCCTTTAATGGAAGCCAGCATGTATATACTGTTATTAAGGTAGAGATTTTTTATAAAAATGGATGATTACAGTTAGTCACACAAAGTTTCTACAACTATGTTCACATGCCATATATTTTCTTTGTTTACTCCTTTAGCACATGTAAAAGGGAGCTGCATATAAAATATAACTCATAAAATCATGAACATAAACATATGTTATTAAAAAATAATCCATGTATCTGAGGTATGTAAAAAAACTTACAATGTTAGCAACAAATTAAGCCATAAGCATAAAAGCACTTTATAGAAAATGTTAACATTAGCAGACTGCCAATGCCTAATGGCTACCATGTCTCAAATATTCCAGATTTCTTAAACTCTCTGGTGATCTCCTCTGCTGTTTTTATATATATTCTGGTATGGAATAGGAAGGAAGAGGGATTGACAACTTTAAACTCCAAATCCTACTTTTCTTGCTATGCACTACACAGGAAGGATTAGTAACCTCTATACATTAGTAGAATCTGCTAAAGATTATCTGAAATTAAAACTGTCTTAATGCTCTTTGCTTTTATGTTTCTCTAAAACTGTCTTTATGCTCTTAGTTTATACAGAAATAATAATATATTAGATGCATTGCATAAATTATTAGCAAGGTACCCAGCTTCAATCGTCTTTAAATCTTTTTATTTATTTACACATTTTCTACATTAAATTTAAACTTTACAATTTATTTTGCAACAAAAAAGTAAAAATATTCCAATTTGCTAACTTTAAGTGCAATGAGATCCCAGTTTTGTGTATATGTAAGGTGTACTGTAAAGGAAAGTGAGCATCACAATTGTTTCTACCACTGCATTACCAGAAGAGTCACCAACTGCTCATTGGGCACGATTCAATTGCAATTTTCCAAATTAAATAGGGCTCTACATAAGCACAGAGCATTTTTGTTTTACAGAAGTTTTAGTTAATGAGCTTCTATCCAAAAGCAAGGTGTTCACTAACTAAAAACTTCTGTGAAAAAAATATTCTCTGTGCTGATATAGAGCCCTATTCAATTGGCCAAATCACAATTGAATAAGGCCATAGAGGCTTAAAAGTACAGTGCCTTGCAAAAGTATTCACCCCTTGACCTTTTTACCTATTTTGTTACATTACAGCCTTGAGTTCAATGTTTTGTTAATCTGAATTTTAAGTTGGTGAAGTGAAATGAGAAAAATATATACATAAAACTATTTTTTAGAAATAGAAAACAGAAAATTGGCATGTGTGTATGTATTCACCCCCTTTGTTATGAAGCCCATAAAAAGCTCTGGTGCAACCAATTACCTTCAGATGTCCCATAATTAGTGAATGATGTCCACCTGTGTTCAATCTAAGTGTCACATGATCTGTCATTACATATTTTTTTGAAAAGCTACAGAGGCTGCAACACCTAAGCAAGAGGCACCACTAATCAAACACTGCCATGAAGGCCAAGGAACTCTCCAAACAAGTAAGGGACAATGTTGTTGAGAAGTACAAGTCAGGGTTAGGTTATAAAAAGATATCCAAATCTTTGATGTTTCCCAGGAGCACCATCAAATCTATCATAACCAAATGAAAATAACATGGCACAACAGCAAACCTGCCAAGAAACGGCCGCCCACCAAAACTCACGGACGAGGCAAGAAGGACATTAATCAGAGAGGCAGCACAGAGACCTAAGGTAACCCTGGATGAGCTTCAGAGTTTCACAGCAGAGACTGGAGGATCTTTACATAGGATGACAATAAGCCATATGCTCCATAGAGTTGGGCTTTATGGCAGAGTGGCCAGAAGAAAGTCATGGCACATTTTGAGTTTGCAAAAAGGCATGTGGGAGACTGCCAAAATGTATGGAGGAAGGTGCTCTGGTCTGATGAGACTAAAATTTTACTTTTCGGCCATCAAAGAAAAAGCTATGTCTGGCGCAAACCCAAAACATCACATCACCCAAAGAACTCAATCCCCACAGTGAAACATTGTGGTGACAGCATCATACTGTGGGGATGTTTTTAAGCATCCGGAACTGGGAAACTGGTCAGAGTTGAGGCAAAAAGATGGATGGTGCTAAATACAGGGATATTCTTGAGCAAAACCTCTACCACTCTGTGCATGATTTGAGGTTAGGACGGAGGTTCACTTTCAAGCAGAACAATGACCACAAACACACTGCTAAAGCAACACTTGAGTGGTTTAAGGGGAAACATGTAAATGTGTTGGAATGGCCTAGACAAAGCCCAGACCTCAATCCAATAGAAAATCTGTGGTCAGACTTAATGATTTCTTTTAACAAGCGCAACCATCTAACTTGACTTTTTCTGTTATTTTGTCCTATTTGTTGTTTGCTTCACAATAATAAAAAAAAAAATCTTCAAAGTTGTGGGCATGTTCTGTAAATTAAACAATACAAAACCTCAAACAATCCATGATAATTCCAGGTTGTGGGGCAACAAAACACAAAAAATTCCAAGGGGGGTGAATACTTTTGCAAGGCCCTGTAAGTACTTCTGCTGAATATCCAAACCAACATGAATATCTGCAGTAATTTTCTGACAACGTGCTGTGAAAAATTTTATACTTTTGCTACACAGATGTTGACATAATATTGTCACATATCACTGTTGACATGTTATTTCACAGACATGTTTGTATGTGCATCTCTCAGGGTTAATTATTTTATGGATACAGACACCAATGAGGCATTGGGTCCTAATAAAAAAATAAAAAAAGCAGGAACATATAGCCCAGTGGTAAGAGCTTTCTTTAACTCAAAGGTTGGCACATTGAAAATGGTTGAAGTGTTTAAAGAGTTTTCTGTAATATTTTTTTCCACTAACACTTAATTCAAATCTATTCTCTTTAGTCTTGTATCCAGGTTTGTGTAACTTTAAATTCTCTGTTTTGTATGGTACCACATTAATGTTGACATGATCTTTTTACAGTCAAATATAATGGTGTTGCTCTTAACATGAGTTACTATGAGTGAACTTTAAAGAACAAGTTTCACCTAAATTGAGTTTCTTTTACATTTAAGAGCATTAATAGAGAACATTACCTATCTATATACACATTATGAAACGTTTGTCATTTTCCAGTTACTCTTCCATGTTAATGGAGAGGGCACACTACCATTTTAAATCCAATTTTAATCAGTGATATTTATGCTAATGCAAAAGCCAATCAAACTACAGCTGATTTTCATTCTTGTTTCTGTATTCTTCAGTAGCACTCATAACCTAATGTACAAAGGTCTTGAGGCAATAAAATGAAAATGTTTTTTTTACTCATATATTTGAAATTCTATAAAGAAAGCTTTCAAGTAAGAGTAACTTGTGTTTAGGTGAAACGTCTCCTTTAATTAGGCCAAAACAAATGCATCCAAACTCAATCTACTCTCCTTCCCTGATTTAGGTGGTCATGTGGTATTTAACTGATAAACAAAAAATCAAACTATCAGTATAATGTTATGAAATCTGTTCAACCTCTTGAATGTTATACATCCTAACAATGGTAACATTAATTGAGCCTTAATAGAATGTATTCTACAAGATCATTGCATATATTTCTTTTCACTTACTGTATATACTCGGTTATAAGCTGACCCGAGTATAAGCTAAGGCACCTATTTTACCAAAAAATACTGGGAAAAATGAGTGACTCGAGTATAAGCCGAGGGTGGGAAATGTGCTGCCCCCTGTGTCCCTCTTGTGCCCTCTGTGTCCCCCTCTTGTGTGCCCTTTTGTTGTGTCCCCTTCTCTCTCCCCTGTGTCTCTTCTCCCCTCTCCCTCCCCTGTGTCTCTTCCCCCTCCCTTATCACCCTCCTCAACCCCCCTCCTCATCCTCCCTCCTCAACCCCCTCCTCATCCTAAACCCCTTCCTCATCCTCAACCCCCTCCTCAACCTCCCTCCTCAACCTCAACCCCCCTCCTCATCCCCTTCTCCTCAACCCCCCATCCTCAACCCCCATCCTCATCCTCAACCCACCCTTCTCATCCTAAACCACCCTCCTCATCCCCCTCCTCAACCCCCTTCCTCATCCCCCCTCCTCAACCCCCATCCTCAACCCCCCATCCTCATCCTAACCTCCTCATTCTCCACCACTCTCCTCATCCTAAACCACCCTCCTCAGACCCCCTCCTCAACCCCCCGCCTCATCCTCAACCTCCCTCCTCAACCTCCCTCCTCAACCTCAATCCCCAACCTCAATCCCCCTCTTCAACCTCAACCCCCTCCTCAACTCCAACCCCCTCCTCAACCTCAACCCCCCGTCCTCAACCCCCCTCCTCATTCTAAACCTTCTCCTCAACCTCCCTCCTCAACCCCCTTCCTCAACCTCCACCTCCCTCCTCAACCCCCATCCTCACCCCACCATCCTCAATCCCCCCTCCTCAAGCCCCATCCTCATCCCTCCCTCCTCATCCTAAGCCACTCTACTCATCCTCAACCTCCCTCCTCATCCTCCCTCCTCATTCTCAACCTCCCTCCTCAACCTCAACCCCCCTCCTCAACCTCCCTCCTCAAACTCAACCCCCCTCCTCAACCCCAATCCCCTACTCAACCTCAACCCCCCATCCTAGTTCTCAACCCCCCCTCCTCATCCACCCTCTTCATTCTAAACCCCCACCTCAACTTCCCTCCTCAACCCCCTTCCTCAACCTCCACCCCCTTCCTCAACCTCAACCCCCCCATTCTCAATCCCCTATCCTCAACCTCAACCCCCACATCCTCAATCCCCCCTCCTTAACACCCCCATCCTCAGTCCCCCCTCCTCAGTCGCCCATCCTCAACCCCCCTCCTCATCCTAAACCCCCTCCTCAACCTCTCTCCTCAGCCCCCTCCTCAACCTCAACCCCCCTCTTCATCCTCAACCCCCCCATCCTCAACCCCCCATCCTCATCCTAAACCCCCCTCCTCACTTTACCCCTCTAAATACCTCCCCCTCTCCCTCTCCCTTTCCCCTCACTTACCTCCATCTGCTCCTCCGCTGCTTCTTGACCCGGCCAATGCTAATGATGTGGCGCATGTGACGTCCCGTCATTAGCATATGCCGGGTCCCGACGCAGGAATGAGCGTTGAGGAGCGGAGGAGCAGATGGATGTAAGTGAGGTTAAAGGGAGAGGGGAAGGTATTTAAAGGGGTAAAGTGAGGAGGGGGGTTTATAATGAGGAGCGGGGTTTAGAATGAGGAAGGGGGTTGAGGATGAGGAGGGAAAGAGACACGGGGAGTTAGAGAGACATGGGGGTTAGAGAGACACGGGGGTTAGAGAGACACAGGGGGGTTAGAGAGACATGGGGGGTTAGAGAGACACGGGGGTGAGAGTGACTCGAGTATAAGCCAAGGGGGCCCTTTTCAGCCTTAAAAAAGGGCTGAAAAACTCGGCTTATACTCGAGTATATACGGTATTTAAAAATGATTTCTGCCATTATTTGAAAAACTTTCCTAAGTAAATTATTTGTATATAATCACTATATTTTTTATTAGTTAAAGAAAGACTAAACAATAAATTTAGGGTATATTTTTCAAGCACACTGAGGGCCTCATTTGAATCCCACAATTTGGAAATAAGTAGCCGCAAGGGGAGACCGCAAGTTACTTAGCTATTCTGTTTTCGGCCTTCGGCGGCTTACGGACATCGTGCTGTGATCCCTTGTGATGAGCTCAATCACAGCTTACTTCTATTAAAGCCTTTGATCCTGCACGGCCGCAAGAGTTGTGGTCACAAGAAATCCCAAATCCCTAGTCAAATGCTACACTCACCCTTCATTCAAGTCTGTAAATCGCTAAAACCGAGCTGCAGCTTACTTACACCAAAGAGGTCCTGCAAGGCTCTTACTTACAAACTGTACCACCAATTAAGCCAAATATAAACACCATTCTGAACTTTTATTAGAAGTGAAAGTGATTTTAGGTTTTAAAATTAATAGCACAACATTCCCCTACTCTCAAATTGGCAAATAGAAAAAGTTTATTTCATGTAAAACCTCCGAGCTCGTAGGACTTTTTAATCCACAATCACAGGCTTTGATGGAAGTAAGCTGGGGCAAGTGAGGATGTCCAGGGAGGTAGCTGGGTTACAGTTACAAGGTGAAGCAGGGGGAACAGAAGGAGGCAATCCAGTTCTGAGTTGGCAAACACCAACAGATTTGCCAGATTGAGTGAAACTGTTAGGGATGTCGATTCAGGAATGGCAATGCCAGATAGAGCTGTTCCCTCTAACCATGTCCCGTTCCTTGTCCTCACTGATGTCATTGAAGGTCTCTTCCTCCACCCAGCCACCAAGGGTCCCCAAAAGGTGACAACAAGCCGCCTGGGACTCCTGCAGTGTTTGGTCTTCCACCTCCTCAAAGCCACCTTCCTCCTCTGACTCATCTTCTTCAGACTCCTCTCTCTGCGTTGCCTCTGTCTGCGTTATTATAAGGTGTGTACTGTTAAGTAGTACTATTCATATCGGTTTAATCCCTGTTACATCCACTATTAGGGGACGTGTATATGGCATGGATTTTTGGAACAGGGAGATGGAAAAAGATGCTTGGTCGGACCTCCTACTTCGAATTTGGGGCACTGCACGTGCAATGTAATGTGCCACCAGATAGGAGTTGTGTATTAAGTTGTACTATTCATTCCTATCAGTTTAATACCTGTTAAGTCACCTATCAGGGGACGTGTATATGCATGGATTTTTGGAAGCGGGAGATGGAAAAAGATGCTTGGACGGTCCTCCCACTTCAAATTTGGGGCACTGCGCGTGCAATCTAAGGTGCCACCAGATAGGAGTGGTGTATTAAGTTGTACTACTCATTCCTATCAGTTTAATACCTGTTACGTCACGTATCTTTCCTCCAAATAGCACATTCTATATGTCATCGACCAGCCTGTGTGTAGTTAGAGAACCACACTTTAAGGCCCTTAACCTGGGACAAGGTGGCTTGGCTATCAGAATTGCCTCAGAGCCTAAAAATCTCGCCAAACCCCCTAATCAGACACTCACTATCATGCTGGAAATGGGCCAAGAAACACACGGGTTTGTTCCCTGGATCCACCCAAATGACCCCAATTCTTGACCACCCTCAGGCCCCGAAACACATGAGCACAACATCACAACACTGGTGGAGGTCAAGGAAACTAGATAGACTGGGAGACTGGTTAGTAAAGGGCCAGATGCTGACCTATGAGGAACTGAGGGACAAGCATGAGCTACCGCTGTCAGAACATTACGATTACTTTAGGCTGAGGCATTTCACACACTCCCTGACCCAGAAACAGGGGTCTTAAATTGGTTCTCCAAAATTTGTAAAGATAAACCTCTATCAAGGGGGATCATTGGGTCGCTTTACAAATATAAAACATTTGTTACTGGTTGAAGTGACACTGGGGGAAGGACCGGAGTGGGGGAGCCCTGGAGACCCTTCAGAAGCAACCGGCGGCAAAATCATCCCAGGAAAGGAGAGGTCGCTTACTGAAGCCTGCCCTAGGGTAACCCAAGGGTGATTGCCCAGGTTAGATATTGTAAATAATAAGCTAATACTGCTGGATGGATGATAACTAATAGGACTTTGGTGTTTCCTGCAGATATAATCTTTACTATTGTCTGTTTTACCATGTTTTAGGTATCTCTTAAATTGCCATCACAGTAAAAAATAAGAAAAATTATTAACCTAAAAAGTAAAAATAAAAAGGACTAGCAAGCTAACTTTCACAAAATGTCTTTATTGTAAATATGTATTTTTGCACAACTGTTATGCAAGACTGTTCAAAAATGCTTTATTTTTCATTACATGCTGTACGCCTTCTAAAATAAAATAATTTAAATGCAAAAATTAGGTATTGTTGCAGCGACCAGAAAAATTGATGTTAGTTTGCCAGGAAAGTGCCCTAAAACATTGCGTCTTGAACCCTAGTGGGTGGCGGATAAGTCGCGCAAGTCATCCGGCATTCAGGGATAAAATACATCAGTGTGTGGACCATAATTAGCTTAAGGCAGCTCATCTATCAGGCCTTTTTTAATCGAATGTATCGCCCACTGTCAGTCCCTTCGGGATCCATCCCTCATTCATCTTAATAAAGGTGAGGTAATCTAGACTTTTTTGACCTTGGCGATTTCTCTTATCAGTGACAAAACCTCCTGCTGCACTGAAGGTCCTTTCTGACAGGACACTTGAAGCGGGGCAGGACAGAAGTTCTATGGCTAATTGGGATAACTCAGGCCACAGGGCAAGCGTGCACACCCAGTAGTCAAGGGGTTCATCGCTCCTCATAGTGTCGATATCTGTAGCTATGGCGAGGTAGTCTGTTACCTGGCGGTCGAGTCATTCTCTGAGGGCTGTGGCGATGCATAAGACTTAAAAAGCTGCGCATGTCCTCCATCAATAACACGTCTGTAAAGCGTCCTCTCCTTGCCGGCGTGGTCGTGGGAGGAGGAGGATTATGTTCACCTCTTCCGCTGTTAGATTGCCGTTGTGCTGTAACATCACCCTTAAACGCTGTGTAAAGCATACTTTTTAATTTATTTTGGAAGTGCTGCATCCTTTCCGACTTGTGGTAATTCGGTAACATTTCAGGCACTTTCTGCTTATATCGGGGGTCTAGTAGCGTGGACACCCAGTACAGGTCGTTCTCCTTCATCCTTTTTATATGAGGGTCCCTCAACAGGCATGACAGCATGAAAGACCCCATTTGCACAAGGTTTGATACCGAGCTAGTCATGTCCTGTTCCTCGTCCTCAGTGATCTCACTGAAGGTATGCTCTTCCCCCAGCCACGTACAACACCAAGGGTACCAGATAGGTGCCTCTTGTGGTTGGTCTTCCTCCTCCTCCTCAAAGCCACATTCCTCCTCTGTCTCCTCTTCCTCACAATCCTCTTCCAGCGTTGCCGCAGGTCCAGCAAGCGATGCTGATAAGGCTGTTTCTGGTGGTGACCACAACTCTTCCACTTCACGCTCATCTACGGCCTGATCCAGCACTCTTCGCAGGGCACGCTCCAGGAAGAAAAAGAATGGTATGATGTCGCTGATGGTGCCCTGGGTGCGACTGACCAGGTTTGTCACCTCCACAAAAGGACGCATAAGCCTACAGGCATTGCGCATGAGCGTCCAGTAACGTGGCAAAAAAATCCCCAGCACCACAGAGGCTGTCCTAGCACCCTGGTCATACAAATACTCATTAACGGCCTTTTCTTGTTGGAGCAGGCGGTCGAACATTAGGAGTGTTGAATTCCAACGTGTCGGGCTGTCTAAAATAAAGCGTCTCGCTGGCATGTTGTTTCGCCGCTGTATATCTGTAAAGTGCGCCATGGCCCTGTAGGAACGCCTGAAATGGGCACACAACTTCCTGGCCTGCTTAAGGACATCCTGTAAGCCTGGGTGCTTATGCACAAAGCATTGTACAATCAGATTACACACATGTGCCATGCACGGCACATGTGTCAACTTGCCCAAATTCAATGCCGCCAAAAAAAATTCTTCCGTTGTCACAAACCACTTTGCCAATCTCCAGTTGGTCCGGAGTCAGCCACTGATCCACCTGTGCGTTCAGGGCGGACAGGAGTGCTGGTCCTGCGTGACTCTCTGCTTTCAGGGAAGTCAACCCCAAGACGGCGTGACACTGCCGTATCCGGGATGTGGAATAGTACCCGTGGAGCTGGGGGGTGCCGTTGATGTGGAGCAAGACATAGCAGCAGCAGAAGAGGACTCAGCCAAGGAAGTTATGGAAGAGGATGGAGTAGGAGGAGTAGAGGAGGTGGCAGCAAGCCTGCCTGCAAGTCGTGGCGGTGTCATCAACTCCTCTGCAGAGCCACGTATTCAATGCTTGGCAGCCGTCACCAGGTTTACCCAATGCGCAGTGTAGGTGATATACCTGCCCTGACCATGCTTTGCAGACCAGGTATCCATGGTCAGATGGACCGTTGCCCCAAAACTGTGTGCCAGAGATGCCATTATTTCCTTTTGCACAATTGAGTACAGGTTGGGGAATGCCTTTTGTGCAAAGAAATTTCGGCTGGGTACCTTCCACTGCGGTGTCCCAATAGCTACAAATTTTTTGAACGCCTCAGACTCCACCAGCTTGTATGGTAAAAGCTGGCGGGCTAAGAGTTCAAACAAGCCAGCTGTCAGTTGCCGGGCAAGGGGGTGACTTTGTGACATTGGCTTCTTACGCTCAAACATGTCCTTGAGAGACACCTGACTGTGGGCGATGAGCAGGGACTGCTCAGGGCGAGACACGGAGTGGCGGATGGTTGAGAGGGGGCAAACAGGGCAGCAGTGGTTGACGTGGCTGAAGATGCTGGACCAGGAGGAGGATGGCGGCTTTGACTTTGTGTGCTGCTTGTACTCATGTGTTGATCCCATAGGCGTTTGTGATGTGACATCATGTGCCTTCGCAAAGAAGTTGTACCTAGGTGGGTGTTGGATTTCCCACGACTCAGTTTCTTTTTGCATTGGTTGCAAATGGTATCGCTGTTGTCACAGGCAGACACACAAAAAAATTGCCACACTGCTGAGCTCTGCAATGACGGAATTCTGGTGGTGGCAACAGCATGCATTGACTGGCGTGCTGTCTGGCTGACCCCGGGTGCCGATGCATTCTGTCTGACTGTGCCACTAGCTACTTTCGACGACCTCCCGCTGCTTCCAACTCGTCTCCTCCTCCTCTCTGTCTCCCCATCTGAACTTTCCTCCTGTTCTTCTTCTCTTATAGCGGGCACCCATGTGACATCCACGGACGTTTTGTCATCATCAACGGCTTCACTTGTATCTGACAACTCAACAAAGGAAGCAGCACCGGGTACAACATCATCATCATCATCAGACCGTACGTCCATGTGTGTAATGCTGCCTGACTGGGACATATCCCTGTTATCTACATCCTCTGGCATTAATGTTTGTGCATCACTCATTTCTTCCAACGGATGTGTAAATAACTCTGCTGACGGATCAGAAGTGAAGCAGCTGTGGTGCTAGTGTTTGTGGTGGCGGCAGGCGGGCGAGTGGTAACTGGAGAGGTGCCCGAAGCTAAGCTGGAGGAGGATGGTGCGTCTAGGTTCCGAGCGGAAGCTGTAGAAGATTGGGTGTCCTGTGTTAGCCAGTCAACCATGTCCTCAGAACTTTTCAAGTTCAGGGTATGTTGCCTCTGAAATCTGGGCATTATTCTAGGGAATTCCAAAGGGAATCACAGCACCATGACCACGACGGCCCCTGCGGGGTGGCCTGACTCTGCCTGTCATTTTTTTTACGATTAGTGGTACTATGCATGCAAGCTACTGTGACACCAGATATGAGTGTCACTGTGAACTGGCAAAAGTTGGCAGAGTAGATGCAATAGGCCTCACACACACGCCTGTAGGCAGGCAACTGATATTCATTCGATTATAGTCAAAAAAGGGTTGTTTTATGTCACTGTACACTACGGTTGCACCAGATACGAGTGTCACTGTGCACTGGCAAAAGTTGGCAGAGTAGATGCAATAGGCCTCACACACACGCCTGTAGGCAGGCAACTGATATTCATTCGATTATAGTAAAAAAAGGGTTGTTTTATGTCACTGTACACTACGGTTGCACCAGATACGAGTGTCACTGTGCACTGGCAAAAATTGGCAGAGTAGATGCAATAGGCCTCACACACACGCTAGCAGGCAGGCATGTGCAATTAGATTACACAGAAAAAAATAATAAAATAAAATAAATGATGTTCCAGCCTTAAAAAGGGCTTTTTGGGTTGCTGTCCTTGCAGCAGATATCAAATGAGTCCTTCAGGTGTGTAGTGAAAGCTAAATTCACAGCCTGGCTATCTATTTCCCTATTAAATCAGCAGCAGGTAGAATATATGTCCTCTCTCAATGAATGTAGCTTCAGAATGATTCTAAAATGGAGGCTGTACTTAAGATGGAAGGCCGTGGAAGGGAATGTATGCTGCTGATTGGCTGGAATGTGTCTGCTGACTGTAAGGTGCAGGGTCAAAGTTTCCTCAATGATAAAGAATAGGGGGCGGACCGAAAGTGGCATGTGTTCACCGTTCGTTGCGAAAGCGAACATGCGAAAATCGCCGCAAATAGTTCTCCGGCGAACTGTTCGGGACATCAGTATTGGCTAAAATAGAAAATGAAAAATTAATTGCAAACGAGAGTAAGACTAACCCTAAAATATTTGTTAAGTATATTAATGGGAAGAAGGCGAGGAAGGAAACTATAGGAACATTACAATGTGACACAAGCCGTCTGATAATTAGTGACCAAGAAAAGGCAGATGAGCTAAATAGGTTCTTTTCTTCGGTATACACAAGGGAGGTACCAGTGATTGGGACACGGCAACATAATGGAGCTACACTACCTCTGCCAAATAATTGGTTAACACAAGAAGTAATCCAAAAGAGGTTGGAAAAAATAAATGTTAATAATGCCCCGGGTCCTGATGGAATACATCCAAGGGTACTAAGGGAACTGGGTTCTGTAATAGCCAAACCATTATATTTAATTTTTCAAGATTTACTCAACACAGGGTCTCTACCGGATGACTGGAGAAAAGCTGATGTGATGCCTATATTTAAAAAGGGAGCAAGAGCAAATCTGGGGAATTATAGACCAGTAAGCCTCACTTATGTAGTGGGGAAGATTTTAGAAGGTTTAATAAGGGATAATATACAAGAATATGTCTATTTGAAAAGGATTATAAGTAGGAGTCAACATGGATTTATGAGGGATAGGTCATGTCAAACAAATCTAATTATTTTCTATGAGAAGGTTAGTAGGAACCTGGATCAAGGCAACTCAGTGGATGTAGTATTTTTGGATTTTACAAAGGCTTTTGATACAGTGCCACATGGGAGACTATTGTGCAAACTAAGAGATACAGGAGTTGCAGTAAATATCTGCTCATGGATTGAGAGCTGGCTAAAAGACAGGAAGCAAAGGGTTATTGTAAATGGAACATACTGCGATTGGACTAATTTGGTAAGTGGGGTTCCTCAGGGTTCAGTATTAGGTCCCCTCCTTTTTAACATATTTATTAATGACTTAGAGGTAGGATTGGAGTGTGATGTCTCCATTATCACTGATGACACAAAGTTGTGCAAGGTAATTAAATCAGAAAGTGATGTGCTTTCCCTCCAAAGGGATTTACATAAAATTGAGGAATGGGCATCTAAATGGCAGATGAGATTTAATCTGAATAAATGTAAAGTTATGCATCTGGTAGGAAAAATAGCCATGCAATTTATCATCTTAATGGAGCAAATCTAGGTGTATTGGATATTGGAAGGGATTTGGGAGTGCTTGTGGACAACCACCTAGGTAACAGTGCTCAAAGTCAAGCAGCAGCTGCAAAGGCAAATAAAATATTAGCATTTAGTAAGAAGGGTATAGAAGCCAGGGAAGCAAATATAATTCTGCCACTATACAAGTCTCTAGTATGCCCTCATTTGGAATATGGAGTACAATTTTGGGCACCACTTCATAAATAGGACATTTTAGAGCTAGAAAAGGTACAGAGGAGGGCAACAAAACTAATAAGGGGACTGGAGGTGCAAAGTTATGAAGAAAGACTAACCAAATTAAACTTATTTTCTCTATAAAAAAGGCATCTAAGAGGAGATATGATTACCTTATATAAATACATCCAGGGTCAGTATAACGATTTATCAAGGGAGCTTTTTGTGCCAAGAGGTTTTTAACTGACAAGAGGATATCCCTTGAGGTTAGAAGTAAAAAGATTCCACCTTAAAGAAAGAAAAGGGTTCTTCACAGTAAGGGGGGTTAATCTGTGAAATTCTCTACCAGAGGAGGTGGTGACTGCGGATTCGATAGATAACTTTAAAAGGGGACTGGATTTATTTCTAATTAAAAAGGGAATTCAGGGTTATCATGGATAATTAGAGAGGCAGTATTGATCCAGGGAGAAGTCAGGTCGCTGGTGTCTGGGATCAGGAGGGAATTGATATTTTTTTTTTATATATACAACTAATTAATTAATAGTTAATTCGCATATTGCAGATTAGAGGAGATCTTAAAAGGTTGAACTTGATGGACTGAAAGTCTTTTTTCAACCTTAAATACTATGGGCCTCATTCAATTGCGATTTGGCCAATTGAATAGGGCTCTAAATAAGCACATAACATATTTCTTTTAAAGAAGTTTTTAGTTAGTGAAAACCTTGCTTTTGGATAGATGGTTACTAACTAAAAACGTATTTAAAAAAAATATGTTATGTGCTTATTTAGAGCCCTATTCAATTGGCCAAAGCGCAATTGAATGAGGGCCAAAGTAACTATGTAACTATGTAAGCTGTGATTGAGCTCATCACACGGGATTGCCGCCTCTGGCAGTAAGCTGCCAGAGGCCTCAAATAGAATAGCTAAGTAGCTTGAAGCCTCCCCTTGCAGCTACTTATTTCAAAATCATAGGATTAGAATGAGTCCCTCAGAATGGTGTGGTCATGAATCATCCAACTACCAACCATTATATTTGTCGATTGTCCATCCAGACAAATTACAACATTTAGGAAAACATGTGCATGTCTCCACATACAGTGGGTAAGAATGTCTAGCTGTGGGTCAGCATTGGGACAGCTCCCTTCAAAGGGCCAACTTTAGTTATAAAAAAGGGACCAGCTTAGTAAAAACAATACTCTGTGGCGGTATGATTAGGAAAGTCAACTGCAGAACATTAACGAGGACCTCTGTAATGTTCTAGAATGAATGAGTTAGCTATTTTGATTATGCACTGGTTATTACACAAATTCCTATTTAACAATTTATGATATCAGTTATCAATATTAACTTAATTTTCAAATAATAAAATATTAACCTCCAGCTGTTTGTTTCCATCCTGATAAGGCCAGCTTACTGACCATTCAAAAATGTTGCAACAGCTCTGAGAAATTAGAATAACCATGTCATCTGATATAGTGATCTTAGTTATGTTATCAAGTGATAGTGTTGAATAGCAGCACTGTTTAATTACTTTTTGTTAATGTGTTTAGGTACCTTTGTATTTTAAATGTGCCAGACTCTGTTCCATAAAGAGCTCTTCTGGTTAAGACATAGGTGGTAGAACTATGTTCTTTTCCTGGATGCTGGGGTTTCTATTTTTATTTTTATGGCTGTCTGATCTTATAAAAGGCTAACAAAATTCTACTGTCTGCTCCAGCTGCTAAGGTGTAGAAAGAAACTCTGCAAGGATGGAGGGTTGACCCCATATTGTAGCAATATCCTTCTTGCTTTAGGCAATAGATGGGTTCATTCATAGACTTTGATGAAACTATCCTTTATAATGCCGCCAAGGTAAACCCCCCTACATTTTTTTAGCCTCTTACAATATATAGTAGATATATATACATCAGGTGGGGGAAACCATGCCCAGGAAATGGTCAGCATACAATGCTAAATGGGCGTTTGAAGACTGGGAACACTGATGGAGGTTAACACTGACTTATAGTATGTTGCTGGAGCTCTACAGATGGCAAGAGGAGATTATTAGCTGAGATTGCTGACAATGAATTTGTATGCTGGTTCAGATGAGAGTGTCTGGTCTGGAGATGCTGCTTTTATACTCCGAGGCAAAAGCCCAGGTCCTTGCCTCGGGAGGATCTGAGAGAGCCACTGCATGATAGTGTTGATATGAGTTTAAAGCGGCAGATTCATTCACAGAAGGAATGGAGGAGGGTGATTAGAGATGCGAGGTCATAGGAGAGACTGTTATAGTAAAGGCTTGTAAATTCTGTGCAATCCTCAGTTTCTGGAGAGGAAATGGTCTTTTTTCAGTCTGAAAGACTATCGGAACATTGTTCCGTTGGCTCTATTCATTATACAAATTCGGCCAGCGTGGGCTGGCTTTAAAAAAAAAAAAAAATTAAAATAAGAATATCATTAACCCTCATGTACAAGGAACAGTAGTTGAAAGTTCTGCTGGATAAAATCTGCTGCATAAAACCCAGGAATGGACTATATCATATATTTTGCTCTCCATCAGCTAAACAATCTCGGTAAAAAATAAAAAAAAAGAATATCATTAACCCACATGTGCAATACAAGGAACAGCAGCTTGAAGTTCTGCAGGACAAAATCTGCTGGACAAAAGCCAGGAATGGACTATATGATATAGTTTTGCTCTTTACCAGTTAAATGATCCTAAATAAATAAAGAAGTTAAGTATTGGGAATCTTCAATTAAAGTATTCATTAGACTTATGATGTGACTTTTCAGGTGGAACAGCTTTAATATTGTTTCTTCAAACATTTATCCCATCTACACATTGAATGCATCAAGAACAAGACTTTTTTTGTGTGAAATGTAAAAGTAAAACAAGGATGAAGCCTGACAAATGTATTCCTTTTTAAAGGCATTATTTTGAAGTAACTTTTGGGGCCAGCCTTTTCAAACAGATTTATTTAATTTGACTTCTATCTGATTTAAAGGGGATGGGATCATTTTAGAAGTCTAAGATGTGATATATCTGTGAAACTAGTACTTTTATTATGTTCCATGGTTTAATAAGCATTCAAGGTAAGTTGTTTGATCTTGATTTCAGGAATACTAAAATACTGCCTCTTGGTTTATTAACTTTTAAATATGAGAAGCATAGGGTGGTTATACAATTTTTTTTATTTTATTAGGTCAACAAGGAGATTTTTGGGGGAAACTAGTGTGCTTTATTACTAAATGTTGAGGCAGGTGTGGTAAATGCTGCCTGATTATAAGCTGTAGGTACGGCATTATTTTTCAAATACAATTTTTTCTAAATTACAGGAATTTAGAAGTTTTTTTTCCTGTAATAGAAATTTATATATACATACAAAGAAAATCCAACTTACTAAGAGATCATTCATTTTGTTATACGGTTTGGAATTTAGAACTTTCCGCTTAGGTAGTTAGAGTTAAACATCCGATTCCTCATTAGTAATTTTATACCTAGAGTTTTTATTTAAATTATAGGCAAGGTGAGAAATAAAGAAAATCAAGGGGCCAAACCATAAGCTAAAGATAAAAAAATAATGTAATAAGACTCTCTGGGAATTTTTTTCTCCTCTTGAGAAATCAGCAAATAAGGTTAAGGATCCCAGAGATTCTCCTATGGAATTACAAGCTGAGGCTAATTTAATGCATTATAGTCTTGAAGAGATCTCACAGATGGAAGAAATTACAATAGGGAAACATTCAGGGGAGAAATAATTAACTGTCTCATCTATGATGGTTCTCCTGAATGAATTTCAAACAGCTATAAAAACTGAGCTATCTAGTGAGATCTCTAAAAAAGCAAAAGCTATCATTGAACTTTCTAACAAGGTAGAGGAATTACAAATTGCTCAAGTTAATTCTAGTCAAAATTATCAAACATTAAATGAAGAAATAAAATCTCTTTGCAGTGAAGTACAATTATTACAAACTAACAGCCTTATTAAATTGGGATTCAGTAAATTTAAAAGGGCTCTATTTAAGCACACATCATATTTTAGTTACCTTGCTTTTGGATAGAAGTTCACTAACTAAAAACTTCTGTAAAAAGAATATGCTGTGTGCTAAAATAGAGCCCTTTTAAATTTACCAAATCGCAATTTAATAAGGCTGTAAATGTTTTAAGCATGATAACCATGTAAGAAGTAAAAATGTAAGAATAAGAGGTATTGCTGAGAATATTAGTGTAAAAGATTTACCTGCTTATATTAATATTTTTGCTACATATTTAGTACCAACAATTGCACTAAACAAATTATATTGACAAGTTATTTTGTATTCCTTTACCTCAACAATTCAATGTGTACCAAGAGATGATATTCTTGGTTTGAACCAACAGACTCATAAGGACTTAATTTAAAAATCTGCTTTCGAGAGGAAGAAATTTGAATCGCCTTATGAGAACGTCAAGGTTTTTCCAGATATTTCTGGAGAGGCGCTGATGTTCCGAAAACAATTTGGGGAGGTTACACAAGTGTTAAGGCATAACAATGTCCCATATAGATGGGTGTCCCCTCAGATTTATAATATTCTACTCAGATGAAAAGCATATAGTTCAGTCTATTAAATACAGTGACAAGCTTTTTAAACTTTGGCAGTTGATTCCACCAAATATGGAATCAACTTAATTCTCTGAGATATTGATAGGTATGAGGATTTCTGGTATTTTCATGTTTTTTTTAACAGGAGATCATAGAAAGATATTTATGCCAAATGTGCTGAGATATTAGTATAACTTTGTATTCTATCTACTGGTTTGGGTCTTTTTTTGCTCTCTCTTTCTCTCCTTTTAGTAACAAATTACAGAGGTCTTTTATGACTAGTTAAAATTATTGGATTTAAGGAAAAAAGGGTTTAAAATAATTCTTAATTTGACATATAAGCTTATAGCACATACACTAGTTGATTAAAAGTTTGGCAATATGTATAATAGTTTTTGTGTTGTAAATATAATAACATAAGGCAATCATATTAAGCATATTATTTTAAATGATGAAAAAGAAGTAATTTTATATTTTGAGACATCAAGGTTATTTTATTGAAGCTTTTTTCTTTTTTCCCCTGGTGAGAATTAATATATTTAAGTGTCATAAAAGTCAATAATAATTCAACCTTCAATTTCACTAAATTTATCTAAATGGAATAATAGTATCTTAATAAGAGAAGCCTTGTAGTAGTATATGGAAGACATAAAGTCAGTATTTGGTATGGATCCTCTTCCTTTAAATTTAATTTATTATAAGATTTATATTTATTGTATCTCATAGGATTCTCTGGTAATTTTGTTTGAGATGACGGTAAACATTTTTGAGTTCTGCAATAATAAAGGTAATTATTAGGTATTTACATAGTTACATAGTTAAATAGTAATAAAGATTGAAAAAAGACTTTCAGTCCATCAAGTTCAACCTTTTAAGATCTCCTCTGATCTGCAATATGCAGATTAAATATTAATTAAAAACTCCCTTGACAATTATTTTTACTGACCCTGGATGTATTTATATAAGGTAATCATATCTTCTCTTAGATGCCTTTTTTTATAGAGAAAATAAGTTTAATTTGGTTAGTCTTTCTTCATAACTTAGCCCTTCCATTCCCCTTATTAGTTTTGTTGTCCTCCTCTGTACCTTTTCCTGCTCTAAAATGTCCTTTTTATGAAGTGGTGCCCAAAATTGTACTCCATATTCCAAATGAGGGCATACTAGAGATTTGTATAGTAGCAGAATTATATTTGCTTCCCTTGCTTATATACACTTCTTAATACATGCTAATATTTTATTTGCCTTTGCAGCTGCTGCTTGGCTTTGAGCACTGTTACCTAGGTGGTTGTCCACAAGCACTCCAAAATCCCTTTCAATATCTGATACACCTAGATTTTCTCCATTACGATTATAAATTGCATTGCTATTTTTCCTTCCCAGATGCATAACTTTACATTTATTCGTATCAAATATCATCTGCCATTTAGATGCCCATTCCTCAATTTTATGTAAATCCCTTTGGAGGGAAAGTACATCATTATGTGATTTAATTACCTTGCACAACTCCGTGTCATCAACGAAAATGGAGACACTCCAATCCTACTTCTAAGTCATTAATAAATATGTTAACACAGAGAGGACCTAATACTGAACCCAAAGGAACTCCACTTACCACATTAGTCCAATCAGAGTATTTTCCATTTACAACAACCCTTTGCTTCCTGTCTTTTAGCCAGCTCTCAATCCATGAGCAGATATTTACTGCAATGCCTGTATCTCTTAGTTGGCACAATAGTCTCCCATGTGGCACTGTTGCAAAATCCAAAAAGACTACATACACTGAGTTGCCTTGATCCAGGTTCCTACTAACTTCCTCATAGAAACTAAATATATTTGTTTGACATGACCTATCCCTCATAAATCCATGCTGACTCCTACTTATAATCCTCTTCAAATAGACATATTCTTGTATATTATCCCTTATTAACCCTTCTAAAAGCTTCCCCACTACAGAAGTGAGCCTCACTGGTCTATAATTCCCTGGATTTGCTCTTGCTCCCTTTTTAAATATAGGTATCACATCAGCTTTTCTCCAGTTATCTAGTAGAGACCCTGTGTTGAGTGAATCTTGAAAAATTAAATATAATGGTTTGGCTATTACAGAACACAGTTCCCTTAGTACCCTTGGATGTATTCCATCAGGACCCGGTGCTATATTAACATTATTTTTTAACCTCTTTTGGATTACTTCCTGTGTTAACCAATTATTTGGCAAAGGTAGTGTAGCCCCATTGGAACCCCCCTTGTATATACCGAAGAAAAGAACCTATTTTGCCTGTGTCACATTGTAATGTTCCTATAGCTTCATTCCTCACCTTCTTCCCATTAATATACTTAAAGAATATATTAGGGTTAGTCTAACTCTCTTGCAATACATTTTTCATTTTCTATTTTAGCCAGTCTAATAGCGCTTTTGCAAGCCTTGTTGATTTCCTTGTACTCCCGTAAAGCAGTCTCTGTCCCCTCTTGTTTGTATAATTTAAATGTCTGTTTTTTACTCTGTATCTTGACTTTTAAATCATTGTTAAGCCACATTGGATGGGATTTACTCCTTTTACTTTTATTCCCACATGGTATATGACAATGTTTATGTATATTTAGTAAGGATTTAAATGCTGTCCATTTATGTTCAGTTCTCTGTCCCAGTCTCTACTTTGTATTGCTGCCCTTTTAAAATTAAGAATTTTGTTGCCCCCTTACAATTTAGTTTTTTTTAATTAAATCTCAAATGAGACTGTGTTGTTATCACTGTTTCCCAAAGGTTGCCCTATTTCAACATTTGATACTATATCAATATTATTTTTGATAAGATGGCCTAATTTCTAGTAGGCTCTTGTATAACCTGGGCCAGATAATAATCCCTGAGTGTAATCAAGAACCTGCTCCCGTTAGCTGAACTGCTGGTCTCATTTATCCAGTTTATTTCAGGGTAATTAAAATCTCCCATTATCAGAACTTGCCCATGCTTAGCTGTATTTCCAATCTGTAACAATAATTGTATTTCCTCACTTTCAGCTATATTTGGGTGTTTATAGCATACTCCTACTAATATTCTTTTGGAATTTGCTGCTCCGCTATTTAACTCTACCTACAAACATTCAACTTTATCACTAGGTCCATTTCATAAAAACGGTTAAATGAAATAATTACAATATTATTATTCATAATCATATTAATTATGATTATAATAATTATTCTAATCTCATCCTGAGTGTCACGACCCACTCTCTGGCTGGGGTCTGCTGACCGGATTTGGGTTACTCTGGACCGGAGCCGTTTTGACTACAGGAACATAATGTCTCAGCCCTTGGTTTAGACTGAGCAATATTGACAGTAAGTCTGACGAATCTTACTGCAAGCATATGTCCCTGGGTAAATAATACATCTACACACCACGTCTTGATGAAAATTATGAACAACGTTTTATTTTGGAACAACATACTTAAAACATTTCACACGCACACAGTGGAGGGAGTGGCTACTCTTAGTCAAACCCTCATTCCCCTCTGGCTATTCTCACAGAAGTAATTTGTGGGAACTTATTAGTCTCCTCCCCCAGGGCCTCCCCCAGGCGTGGCTACTAGTTCATTTTGGTCTGGGTCTCAGACTGGAAACATCCTGTATTAGCTCTTGGACTATGCCCCTGGGCTTGTGGTCTGGAAACCCCATACTATACCATTGTCCTGCGGTGCCTGGCAGTCTGGCAAATCTCTTTGTTTAGGTTATCTCCTTTGTTTACACTATGGACCATATGGCCAACTCCTGACTGAGAGTTTATACAATGGGGGAGGGTTGACTAATTAAAACATAGCTATCACTCCATAATACAATATACAATATAATACTAACATATTATAACCCATAACACAATATACAACGGGTCTCCTAAACCCAGAACTCTTACTCTCCATATGGCACCAACTGTGGATGATATACCAGCCCCAAGATGGCGGCTATTGGTATATAACAGTCCAGTCCCAATATAGGCCACTGCTGCCAGTCTCAAGATGGCCCCAGCATAGTTCACGCCAAATCCAATATTGCCCCTGGCTGATTCATGACAACACCTCCCCCAAGCATGGCAGGAAACATCCCTGATTTTTCCAGCTACGCTTATAGTCATGAATGTGCTGGTTTGGCCCTCTGTATGCTATGCCAGTTCTTGTCTGTCCCAAGGTGCAGAGTAAAAACCTCCCCCAGCCCTTGGCCTTGCTCCCACTGTATAGAGCAAATTGCTCTTCCCATGCACCCCCACCCAAATAGTCCAGGGCCCTCCCCTAATAGTCTGGGATCCCAGAGTACAACAGTTGGGCCACAGTTTCTGTCCCATAGCAACCCTGTTCCCCCCAGCCAGTCCCGACCGCTGGGCTGGGGTCTCTAAAACAGTCTCTGGGCCTATGGGATTGCAAAGGGACAGCTCCTCTTGGCTTTCTTCCTCTGGTCCAGCTCTTTCCGTTGCAGCTTGGGGAGCTACGCTGCTCCCACCCAAGCTGTGCTTACACTCCTCTGACTTGGCTGGGGGGCTATGCTGCTCCCATCCAGCTGAAGTGCCGGACTCCTCCATTGCCCGGGGTTGAGCAACTTTATCCCAGTCCTTTCTGTTGAACTGGATCTTTGGAGTGGTGTCTGTTCCAGTGGGCCCCTGGACAATGGTTATCCAGGGTATCTCCCCACTTGGTACACCCTCTTTCATGGTGCCACTCTGCACCCATAATGCTTTTGCCAAGGCTGGCATGCTTGCTGCCCCGGCCTTGCTCTTTGTGCCCCTGGCACACTCTTGCTGTGTGAGGTCAGGTTCCCTGTAGCCAGAAACCAATTCCTTTCCCTCCCCACAGTCTCTTAAACAACCCTCCTGGGCTCTGTGCTTCACTAGCACTTCTGGGAACAACTCCCCTGGGGTGTCAGGGTACAGACAGTGGTTATCTGATGCAGGCTGGGGAATCTCATCATTCCCACCCAGCCTGGCCTCTAAGGCTCCCTTCCCACCGTTCATTACATAATCCTCCCGAGCCTCTGGCTCCATTAGCAGTTCTGGCCAACACACTTTGCCTAGAACTTCTGAGGGCAGACTTAACTTATCTGGCCCTAGCTTGTGAGCAGTTCCCACTTCCTTTGGGATTAAATCTCTTGGGGTATTAGGGGGCAGACATGGATTATCTGACCCCATCCAGGGAACATTCCACTGGGTCTCTGGCTCTTTGGGCTGGTGACTAGGCCCTGACACAGTTACTGCATGTTCTAGGGGCAAACATTCTCCATCCCCAGGAGTTGGCAAAGGAACAGTGTTTACCCCTTCCCACTCCTCACTTTGTTTACCGTCTAGAAAAGCCTCTCCCCAGTTCCAGTGAGAATACTCACTCTGGTACATACCGTCTGAGTTGTAAGGGTCTGGTGAGCTGTCCTCCCATCCGGATGTGCCAAAATTCTTCTTGGGTATTGCATCCCACAATTGAACAAATTCAGCCTCCAGTTGCTGCTCTTGCCGAACCAGGGGTTCTAGCAAAGGAGCCTCCGGGAACCATGGTTCCAGTCCCAGACCCCGGCAGCGTTCAACAAACAAGTTATTATGTCTCCTTGCAGTTCCCATGCCACATTCCGGATCACCATTCAGAATCTCCTCAACCCCATATTGTAGATCCAAACGAAAATAGACATCCTCTCTCCGGCCACCAAAGGACTCTACCCTGGCAAGATACTGTTCCTCCAAGTCCATCTCTTTCTCTACCAGTTCCTCCAACCAGCTTGCCAGCTCATGGCCATGCCATAATTGCAGGAATGCCATCCATTGATTTAGCAGGACCCTTCCTCTGTAGTCCTCTTGGATAAATCCGTCAATGCTTTCTTTATCATCCTGGGACTGTTTAAAATTCTGATTTGCCAGTTTGACTCTTACTGGCATCTCTGCAGGGTTGACCCCAAGCCTTTGCTGAGCTTGGACACTCACCCCTGTACGTTCTTCCTGTATTTGCTGCTTTATTAGGTTCAGTCCTTTAATTGCCTCTTGCAGCGTTATCTCCCCGGGGCAAAACTCCCTGGCTATACTGAACCTGCGTCTTGCCTCCTTGGATATGTCCTCATACTGCTGTTCCATTTCTGGTCCTTCTCAGAGTATCCCACCGCTGCCACCAATTGTCACGACCCACTCTCTGGCTGGGGTCTGCTGACCGGATTTGGGTTACTCTGGACCGGAGCCGTTTTGACTACAGGAACATAATGTCTCAGCCCTTGGTTTAGACTGAGCAATATTGACAGTAAGTCTGACGAATCTTACTGCAAGCATATGTCCCCGGGTAAATAATACATCTACACACCACGTCTTGATGAAAATTATGAACAACGTTTTATTTTGGAACAACATACTTAAAACATTTCACACACACACAGTGGAGGGAGTGGCTACTCTTAGTCAAACCCTCATTCCCCTCTGGCTATTCTCACAGAAGTAATTTGTGGGAACTTATTAGTCTCCTCCCCCAGGGCCTCCCCCAGGCGTGGCTACTAGTTCATTTTGGTCTGGGTCTCAGACTGGAAACATCCTGTATTAGCTCATGGACTATGCCCCTGGGCTTGTGGTTGGGAAACCCCATACTATACCATTGTCCTGCGGTGCCTGGCAGTCTGGCAAATCTCTTTGTTTAGGTTATCTCCTTTGTTTACACTATGGACCATATGGCCAACTCCTGACTGAGAGTTTATACAATGGGGGAGGGTTGACTAATTAAAACATAGCTATCACTCCATAATACAATATACAATATAATACTAACATATTATAACCCATAACACAATATACAACGGGTCTCCTAAACCCAGAACTCTTACTCTCCATATGGCACCAACTGTGGATGATATACCAGCCCCAAGATGGCGGCTATTGGTATATAACAGTCCAGTCCCAATATAGGCCACTGCTGCCAGTCTCAAGATGGCCCCAGCATAGTTCACGCCAAATCCAATATTGCCCCTGGCTGATTCATGACACTGAGTTCTTTTCCTTCTTCGGATAACAAATTAATAAATATATAAGACGCGTTACAGATTTATGGTTACAAAATGTGCATTTATTAGAACACAATAATTAATACAAATACATTAATAATACATGATAATAGTATTGAAACACCATCTCTTAACTTAGCAGAAAGGCATTCTAAAGCTACCAATTATGTCCATGTGTGTGTATACCTTTCCAGGGCCTGTTATCCCCCTTATATCCTGTATTCTGAATCTCACCCCCATACTATGGGCCTCATTCTATTATCGGCCGTAGGAGATGCGGGGCCGCAAGGACCGGCCGCAAGCTATTTGCCTATTCTATTCCCTTCCGGCCGGGGATTCCGGCAGGCTTGTGGCCGGCGCCTTGTTATGCCTTGCGGCCGCACGCACAGGAGGAAAGCCTTTGATCTTAAACGACCGCAAGAGTTTCGGCCGCAAGAAAATCCTGGTTGCTATTCAATTGCTCCGGGAACTCTCTGCAAGGCTAAAACCGAGCCGCAGCTTACTTGCAGCAAAAAGGTCCCGCAGGCACACAATTAAGCACATTATAAAGCCATAATAAAGCCATCCTGCACTCTGAGGAGACTATAAAGTGATTGTAGGTGTTAGCATTCATAGCACAACATTCCCCTGCACTCAAATCCGTAAATACATTTTATTTTAATTTATATCAAATATCCATGGAAAAAGTCCAGAGGGCTTGGAGCACTTCAGACCCGCCCACGCTGCGGCCGGAAAATAAACAGTTAATGTAATCTCGGAGTTCGGCTGATGTGCAAGCTTGAGAGGGGGTTGCTATTAATCCTCATGTCCCCCATTATGATCCCTAGCATTTACAGAGCTTTACAGTGCCGTCTTGAATTTATTTTTGCTTTTAAAGATTTCTGAGCTTACGCCCGGTTGCAAGATATACAGCCGGCCGTAAGGGGATATCCTTGCTGCGCCGTATAATTGAATTGCAAGGTAATGGGAGCCCCGCAAGGAATCTCAGTTTTGCGGCCGATTTACGGCCGATAATAGAATGAGGGCCACTGTCCTTAGTTCTTACTGGTCAGTTAGGTCACATGTCCTTCACAAAGTCCCCTTAACTGGTCAGCTGTCCACACAAAGGATTCTTTCGGCCACATGTAAAACTTGACATATCTGGTTCTCAACGTTACACACACCAATGCGCTCAAGAATACCATATATGGTCTTCTGCTAATTCTCTGTATTAAACTGTGCTAGTGAAAATCCATCGCCATCATGTGGTCATTCGGCAAATCCATCCACTACTCAGACGTGTACTCTCCAAGTGAGTGAAAAAAAGAATGAATATAGATAGCCTTTCAGCCTTATATTAAAGCTGGTAATTATTCCCTACTTCTGACGCTAGGTGTGTGTTACTGGCATGCTTCTGGCATTAGCAAGCATACACCTTATGTTATGAGTCTGTAGTTCTGAAGTGCCTGCCACTGTACTTGAATAACTTAGTACTACCTCCCTATTTACTATACTACCCTCCCCCATCTCCTCTCCTATGAGTTGTTAATGCATCCCTTATACCCTCTACACTTTCCACCCCATTACTTATATCTAGTCCCTCCTCCCCCCCCCAACTACTAGTTTAAAAACTGGCCCAGCCTTTCTACCATCCTATCCCCTAGCAAAAGCTCCCTCAACATTAAGGTGCAATCCATCCCTGCTGTAGAGATTGTACCGAAGTGAGAAATCAGCCCAGTGCTCTAAAAACCCCTCCTTAGTGCACCACATCTTTAGCCATGCATTAACCTCCTTAAACTCCTTCTGCCTCCCTGGGCTTGCCCGTGGAACTGGTAGTATCTCAGAAAATATTACCTTGGAGGTCCTTGCCTTCAGCTTATTAAGTAGTACTCTAAAATCATTCTTTAGGACACTCCATCTTCCACTAACTTTGTCATTGGTACCAATATGTACAAAAACCGCCGGTTCATTTCCAGCCCCTCCCAATAATTTGTCTACCCGATCCACAACATGACGAACTTGAGCACCCGGGAGACAACAAATTGTTCGATTGCTGGGATCTGGGTGACAAATCACCCTGTCTACCTTCCTAATAATAGAGTCCCCTACCACCAATACCTGTCTGTTGCTCTGCCTATTCTGCCCTCCCACTCCTCCAGTAGAACTATTCTCCTGGCTGATAGAGGGAACAGCTCTATCTGGCATTGCCATTCCTGAATAGACATCCGCCGAACAATTTCACTCAATGTGGCAAATCTGTTGGTGTTTGCCTACTCAGAACAGGCCTGCCTCCACCTGTTCCCCCTGATTAACCCGCTAACTGTAACCCAGCTACCTCCTTGGACATCCTCACTAGCCCCAGCTCCATGCTCCATGCTAGGCCCAGCTAAACTGTGCTCCGTGAGCACCAACCCCCTTTCCAGTGGAGCAATATAACTAAGTGCTGCAATTCTCCTCTCCTGTTCTCCAATTTGAGCTTCCAGAGAGGCAACATGTTCACACCTCTCACAAAGATATGGACCCTGCATCATCTGTTCCAGTATTGCATACATATGACAGGATGTACACTGAGTGAGGATGCCACTGGACTGACTCATAATTATTATTATTGTCTACAAAAATTCAGTGGGAAAAATAAAGAAGATAAAATAATATATTTGTATAACATTTTGTAAAAAAAAATATATAACTATATATATATATATATATATATATATATATATATATATATATATATATATATATATATTATTATTATTCCTCCTCCTTTGCACTATAAATCTACCCTCCCTTTTCTTTGAACTCCCTCTTTTTATTTAAACTCCTATACTTTTACTAGAATTGCACTTAGTACTAGAAATGTTCGCAAGCTCACAAGTTCGCCCTTCTCCTGTTTATATTAACTGCTGCCTTCTCACCTGGGCACAATTAGTGCACTCTGCAATTTATCAGCATTTACTTGCAAAAGGAAAATCTCCTTGCAAACATACCCAAACAGATCACAAACCTCTGTACTAGTTTCACACAGTCAAACCACACCCCTCTCACCTGAGCACAATCAGTGCACTCTGCAATTTATCAGCCTTTATTTGCAAAAGGAAAATTCACTTGCAAACAGCCCCAAAACAGCTCACAAAACTTTTATATTAGTTTAACAGTCAAGCCACACCCCTCTCACCTGGGCACAATTAGTGCACTCTGCAATTTATCAGCCTTCACTTGCAAAGGAAAATTCAGGGCCTCTGTAGTCAACTAAACAGGTTGACATTTTCCTACTTTTGGAGGTCCAGTAAGATCTTGAGGACCCTTAGTATGGGAACTAGAAATCCCTCTCAGGCTGCAAAGCTTTTAATGTTTTTTTGTTTTTTTTCTGTTATTTTTTGTTGGTATGTTATGTGTTTTTATGTTATTGGAATTAGAACATGTAATTTTAATGAGACATGAGGTGAGGTTGGCAGGCGTTATGGCTGAATATATAGATCTGGAAATCAATTTGACTTTGGTTATTGAAATATGTTAAAACTAATTTCACAAAATGTGCAGGGGTTAAATCAAGTTAGCTTTTGACTCCTTTGCTAAAGAGAAGGCTGACGTTTTATGCATTCAGGAGACACATTGTCAAGAAAATAAAGTTCAATTTTTTACACAAACATTATTAATAATGTTTTAAAACAGGCAGCTAAATTTACTTATGCGAAAGTGGTGATATGTGGGGACTTTAATATCTGTTTAAACCATCAAGTGTTGAAAACCTAAGAACTTTCCACATTCTTTAAATGGGTATAATCTTTTTGATGCTTGGAGGGTTTTTCACACAGAGGAGTGGAACTATACCTTCTATTCTAAAAGGGTCAAATCTTATTCAAGAGTAGATTATAGTAGATTATATTTTAATAAACTTGCAGACCTTAGAGAATACAATATTAGTAGAAATTGGTCCTATTGTATGGGCTGATCATGCAATGGTAACATTGATCAGGCAACGGTAAAATTGATAATTTTACAAAACCATGAAATACTTAGAAATTGAATCAGTCAGTCCCTTTTAACTGATAAAGAAATCACAAATTCAGTTATAGATGAAATATCTTTTTTTTTTTCAAATTATTGGAAACTGAGTAAAATCAAAGGGCCTCATTCAATTGCGATTTGCCCAATTTAATAAGGCTCTATATAAGCACAGAGCATATTTTTTATTGAAGTTTTTAGTTAGTGAAATCCTTGCTTTTGGATAGAAATTTACTAACTAAAAACTTCTGTAAAAAATATATGCTCTGTGCTTATATAGAGCCCTATTCAATTGGCCAAATCACAATTGAATGAGGCCCTAAGGCTCTTATTTGGAATGCTCATATAGCGTATTTTAGGGGGATGTTTATAAAATGCCAAGCTCAGCATAGGAAAGCAAGAGGGAGCTCATTAAGAAACTTATATATCCAACTATATAATTTAGAAAAAAAAATAAGTCGAATCCTAATTCTGACAATATACTACATCTTAGACAAATTCAATCTAAAATTAAGAACATTTTACAAGAAAGGGCTGAAAATGTACCATTAAGGAAATAGATCAGGAAGAATGATGGTAAATAAATTAAATAAAAGATTTACACTAAAAAAAGGAATACCTGTGCAATGAGCAAGTTAAAAACATTTCTAAACCTGACTAGATTGGAGACATTTTTTATATATACTACCAGAAGTTATATAATTTGGAGCAGACTAATGAAGTCAGGAAACCTTCTACTCAAGATATTAAAAGTTTCTTAAATCTAGTTAAACTACCTATTCTATAGATTTGGAAATCTTGAACCAGGACATATCTGAAAGTGAAATTATAGAGGTAATTAAACATTAAAAGTACATAAAGCCTCTGGTCCTGATGGATTTATAAATTAATATTACAAATTATTTAATCCTTTTCTTGATAGTCAGATGCAAAGTGCATTTAATGAAATTAAGAACGAAGAATGAGCGCCCAAAGAAATTTTGAAAGCAACTATTATGAAAATCCCAAAACAAGATAAAAAATTATCTGAATGTAAAAATTTCTCACCTAGTTCACTTTTGAATTCGGATACTAAAATATATGCCATAATTTGGGCTAACAGGTTGAGCTTGGTTATGGATCATTTAGTGGATAAATATCAGACAGGACTTATTGTTGGAAGTCCAGGGGCATAACAATTCTAGAAGATTCATAGATTTGATTGACTATGTAAATAAATAAAAAAAAAAACATTTTGTCTTGCTTGCATTGGATGTGGAGAATGCCTTTGACAGAGTTGGATGGGAATTCTTGGAGCTAACACTCTTAAAATATGGTTTGTGGAATTTTGCCTCTAAGTCCATTGAGGCTTGATATGAGTTCCCATCTGCCTCTGTCGTAGAGGTGGGCTGTAAAACTGCTGTTTTTGAAATAAAAAATGGAACCAGGCAGGGGTTTCCTCTATATCCCTTAATTTTCGACTTCTTAATAGAACCCCTGGCATACATGATTAGATCTTCGGGAGATATAAAAGACATCAAAATGGGGCAACATGAACATAAAATAATAATGTTTGCAGATGATGTTCTTCTTACTCTTTCGGATCCGGTCCCTTCAATTGCTAGGCTACAACAATTGATTCAAGAATATAGTTTTGTCTCTTATTACAAACTCAATGTCACTAAAACTAAAGCTATGATAATCAATCTATCTTATCAATTGTTAAAACAAACATATCCTTTCAATTAGCAAACTAATTCCATTACCCACTTAGGTATTATATTTAACAAAAACTTAAGCAATATAATCCCAGATAATTTAAAATATATATATGTTAAAATTAAATAACTGCTAATCTGTTGGGAGAAAATCAATTTATCATGGGTAAAATTGCGGCTATGAAAATGTCTATTTTACTGAAATTCAATTATACAATTCGTAATATTCCAATTCCTGCTACAAATGATTGGATTTAACAATTTCTTAAGTTCATAGAATAGTTTTGTTTATAAAAATCAACAATAGAGAATAAAAACTTCACTGCTAGACGATTTAATATAGGGGGAGTAGCTCATCCTAATTTGAGAATGTAATATGTCACAATAATGCTACAACATGTTGCTGGCTGGAATAACAACTCAGTACTTCATGGTTGGTCTCAAACTGAGGATTACTTCCTTAAAGATATTGACCTCAGAGATCTATTATGGTGTGTGGATTTACCTAAAAATAGATTGAACCGAGATTATCTAATAAACAAAGAATGCTGGGACTTTTGGGTTAAATCTAATAACAAGTGTGCTCTGATGCCCTTGCCAAGTCCTCTTACTCCTTTGAACTTTCTGGCCAAAGAACTCAATCAACTTTTTTTGACTAAGTGGTCCAATTGGGGTATAAGCTATTTAGGCAATCACATATATAGTTGTGAGCATGCGGGTTGTTGCTAACGCTGCAGGCTCACGTTGCTGGCATGGATCGATGAAAAAAACGGCCAGCGAAAAAACGAAAACGAGGCTAAGGACCCAAAATTACTACAAAATTACTACTCGCAAAACGGAACGAACACTCCAGACCAGTTCATGCTGCACGTAACACACACTATGCGGCACGTATCACACTGCTATTACCCACCATTTCACATGAAACACATAACTATTAGCCGCAAAATGGGGGCTGGAACGCAAATTGAAGGCTGGAACGCAAATAGCGCATGCGTATTGCGTTCTAACGGTTTCAACCACCTCAAAGTTTATAAATACTTCCCACTTTCCAGAAAATTCTACATTTCTCCTCAGGTGATGAACAGTGTGACTGGACAGTTCACTGCTGCCATTACTTCAGAAGATAATTACTTACCAATTTACAACTTCACAATCTGCAAATTCCAACTGAGAGGTAAGCTATAATACATTTAATTTATTAACAAAGACCCCAAAAAATACCCATTTCAAAGATTGACACGAAAGACGTCATTCATGTATAGTGACATTTGAAATACACACATATGTGTATGGGCCATACAACAAGCTAATCTTAACTCAAACAAATCAAAGAAGTATATTCAAGTGACATTAATTCACAGGAAATAATGCCACAAAAAATATTTAACCTGCAGCTCAATCTTTGCCTTGTTTTTAGTATTCCAACAGACTCTGCATCAACAGCGTCACTCAAGAATTTGCAGCGTGGACTGTGAAAGGTGATCACTTTTAAAGAAGACAAAGAAAGAAGAAGAGGTAAGATACAAAAATACATTACATGCAGAAAAAGACCATGCTTTTCCAAAACCAAAACAATTTATATACAATTAACCATTTACCTTTCTCTTTCAAACCAGACACTACAAGAAGACTGGCGGATCAACATTGGCAGTAGGGGTTCTCTGTCATTCATACAGTAAAAATACTTCAATCAAGGTACAGTATAACAAGTAAAAACAAAAACATAAATCCCATCTTTCCTGCCTGCCAATATCAAAAGTCCCCCCCCAAAAATAGAAGCCTCAATACAAATTACAGCAAAACCAAAACACAACACTTCAAGAAATATTGCTAACACATATATGTCATGATTTAATTGTTTAAGGACTCATATTGTCAGTGGTTTGTGAGTATGTCCAAGGGAGCATGACATTGTTACATTGGGATTATGTTTTATTGTGCGGTTATATGTTCCTGTACATGGTTATTATGTATCCTAGGTATAATATATTATGAGGGAAAATGTTATATAGAACATATGTGGAATTGGTAGAAATGCTCTGGATAGAAGTTAGCTGCAGATCATTGCACACTCAAACATGCAGACCTTGGGTCAAGACAGATGCATGTGCTTCAAGTGGTCCTGGGCAAACACTTGAGTTTAACATAAAGGTTATCTAGTGAATGTGATCTCAAGAGCTTTGATAGCCCAAGGTTGCAAGCCAGATGGTCTGACATCACACATACACCAATGTACACCAGGGTGTGGTATTGGAGAGTATAAATATGTTGTTTTGTTCATTCAATAAAGGTTGCAATATAGTTTTCACATAAACAAGGTGTGAGACTATTTCTGTGTGTTGTATCCTGACTTGGGGAGTGGTCGTGCTATGGGCCACTAAGTAACCTGGATCCAGTATTCTCTGCCTGTAGCTTTTGGGCCTTGAAATCTTCAGAAGCCATCTTTTGTGCCACAGAGATCAGGAAGTACATGATTCTGCTGGGGTAGGTTTGAACTAGGTTCATATCAAGCCCCCTTGAAGAAGCAGATCGTGACAATATACAATTCCAAAATAAACAAACTTGCATAGGAAAAAACCTTTTAACACAACCCATAACTAAAATACAAGTGGCGGACACAAAACAGGATAGTACAGCAAACATTAGCAACATTTAGAAAATTAACTTACTCTTCCTGTTTACTCTACAACAACCTCTTACCATCACCCATAAGCCAAATGGGGCATCCCAAAAGTGTCGGACACAAAACAGGATAGTACTGCAAATATTCCCAACATATAGAAAATAAAATTCACATTCCTGTTTAGTCTACAACAACCTTTAACCCTCAGCCAGAAGCGAAATAGAGCATTTTAAAAGTGGTGGACACAAAATAGGATAGTCCAACAAACATTGCTAACATATACAAAATGGAACAAACATTACTATTTAGTCTACAACAAACTCTAACTGTAACCCACAAACTCTAACTGTAAAGTGGAGCACAAAACACAGCATAGGATAACAAATCATGATAACAGATACACCGTTCAAAAATAAACAATACTGTTTTATGACCAACAAACTACTACAGTAAAACAATAATACAATTATACCAGTGGTCTACACAAAACACCATTCTAATAAATTCGAGCCAGCGCTGCACGGTTTGTCACACACTGTCAAATCAATAGAATTTTACACACAACAAAGAAACCAAAAATGCTAACACATTGCTTTTGAAATAAATAAAGCATGCTGTTGCTCAACAATAAATTCCAATAAAATAACATTTATCTTTCTCTTTTACAACAGACACTGCCTGAAGACTGTCGCATGAAGATTTCCAGCACCGGATCCAGTGATATTCATCCTGAAATCAGACTTCCAACAAGGTATAGTACAACAAGGTATAGTACAAGAGAAAACTAAATAAACATGTTTGCTGTGCACCAATGTCAACATAAAAAATAAAATAAAACAACAAACCAACAACAATGAGCCACACAAATCACGATCCTTGAAGAAAGATTGTTCACACATTTCAAATTTCCCATTGTGAAGAAATATTGTTGATACATTTCAAATGTATAAACTAATTAGGTTTTACCTACAGCAACCTTAACTTCAATCTACCAACCAAAATGTGCCCAAGATAAAACAGGATAGTAGAACAAATACTGCTAACACATAATAAATTCAACAATAAATTCTCTGTTCAGGGCCCTAACCTACAACATTAACCACACAACCTAAACAGACACAGAAAATAGGATACTACAACAAATATTACTAACACCAACCAAAGAACACTAGAAAGCTTATTTTCAGACCCACGCCATATAAGCCTAAAAAGAAAATATAAGCCTACTATTAGAACATTCACCTACAGTAAAAATGTAAAAGATCAATATATTGCTACCATTCACATCATCAACTCCACAATTAGTTGGCCTCTCCTATGCCTCTAAGCCAACCCTACAAACCTACAAAATAAAAAAGAGCATCCACCAAAAAACACCAAAAAAATAACACATACTAATTTAACACTATAAAGCAACTTCATCTACAATGACCTATAATCACATACAAACAACAGAAATCTATAATCACAACAGTGTTGCACCAAAAACCTTGTAGTAACAAAAAACACAAACAAGCACTTCCAAAACTAATTAAAATCACAAACTAAACTAAAAATACATTCTTTTGATTTACAGATTAAATATGGCTGATATCGACAACAAACAGTAAAAGATAAGACTGAAAAAATAAAAACTACACCTAAGAAAGCAACAAAAAAACAAAAGCATTTAGAACCTGTTTCTGAACCATCACATAACATTTCCAACGATGATTTACAAACTGAAACTGATATATGCTCTTCAAATTGTCCTTTACTTAAGTCTTTAGCAGTAGAGATTCATAATTGTGGTGACATGAATATTCTCTGTCAGTTTGGGAGGCTTATCATTTTAAACAGGAAATATCCAGAGATGGACAGTTCATTAGTTGTTGTCAAAAAGTCAAGGTCAAACTTCCAGAAAGACAACAATTCCCAACGTATTTACAAAAAATTAGGACTGAAACTACTTTTCCAAACTACAAAAATGTCAAAACAAAAATAAGATCATACAATAGTGCCATATCCTTTGCAACTATGGGGGCAACATTAGCTGCTAATGTACCAGGCCCTTACTGCTTTAAAGTCCAAGGCCAAATTTACCATCGTACTTCACATTTACATCCATACGAAGGAGAGCAAAAAAAATTTGCTCAACTATATGTCCTAGATACAATGGAAGCTGTTGACCAACGTATGCAGCTTCAAGAAAATAACAAATGCTTACCCAGTGTTTTTATAGAGCAAGATAAAATTATGGCCAATAACCCCTACACTCAAGCTTATAAAAAATTGGCAGAAGTAGAAAAAGAACAACAACTTCATGCAGAAGTACATCAATTACCAATCCCAAAGGTCAATATGGTGCTTAAAAGAGATCGACATACTGATAAACACCGTTATAATTAACCCAAAATTACCCTCTTCCCAGTTACCCAAATTCTAAAGTACGAGTGAAAAATAATATTTCCATGCTTGAATTTAAGGTAGCTCAAATTGCCATTCGAAATACATTCAACCCAATTTTATGTGGTGGAAAACTAACACAACAATGGATTATTGATTCCTATTTGCAAGTTGAGGCCAATAATTTAAACTTCATAAAATATCAACAAGATAAACTACGTGTAGAACAGTATTGTTGATGAATGGATTATGTTGCTGAGGTTGCTACAAGCAGAGACATGATAGCTGGCAAAGCCATCATTTTACCATCTTGTTTCCAGGGATCACCTTTCAATATGCGAGAAAGATACAATGATGCCATAGCTATTGTAACCAAATTTGCGAAACCAGATTTATTTATTACATTTACATGTAATCCACAATGGCCAGAGATTACACAAAATTTACTTATTGCCCAAACTGCTTCTGATAGACCCGATTTAGTTGCCAGAGTTTTCAAAATAAAATAAACGAATACGTGACATCACTATAACTCTCTTATTTGGCAAATGTCTTTCTTATGTTTATACAATTGAATTTAAAAAAAGAGGGCTTCCACATGCACATCTTCTTATAATCCTTCAAGAAAAAGATAAGTTAGATATTGGTGACAAAGTGGATTCAGTCATTATTGCTGAACTACCATATCCAGAACTATATGGTAGAATATATGAAATTGTAACTCATCGTATGATTCATGGACCGTGTGGAGATGTTAATCCACAGTCAACATGTATGGAAAATAATAAATGTACTAAAGAATTTCCAAAAGATTATAGAGACAAAACTTATGCCAATTGTGATGGCTATCCATTGTATAGAAGAAGAGAGGGACAAACTGCCACTATTTGTGTCAAAATAGTTGACAATAGATATTTGGTACCCTACAATCCACATTTACTCATGAAGTATAACGCACACATTAATGTAGAAGCCTGCACTTCCATCAAATCCATTAAATATGTCTACAAATATATTTACAAAGGCTATGATGCAGCTACTGTAGTCGTCAAAAGTGCAGACAATACCGAAAGCACTGAGTTAGTACATGATGAACTTGTATCTCATGTAGATGCTCGCTATGTCAGTGCGCCAGAAGCTATGTGGCATCTTCTAAAAATTTGAAATGCACGATAGATTACATGCAGTATATAGATTAGCTCTACATTTGCACCACAGACATTTAGTGTATTTCCATGCTGGAAATGAAACCAATGCATTGGCACAAAGTGAGCATCGTCACACTACACTTACTGCATGGTTTCAATTAAATTAAACAGATTCACAGGCAAGACAATTCTTATATATTGAGATTCCATATCATTATGTTTTCATTAATGGATTATGGAGACCAAGAAAAAGGAAGGGAAATAAAATAATACCAAGAATTTACACTGTCAGTCCAAGAGGCCTTGAACGTTTTTTGCTTACGACTGCTACTTTTAAATGTTCCTGGTGCACACAAAGTTTTGAACGCTTAAGAACTGTTAATGACATCATATATGAATCTTTTAAGTTAGCTGCACGACATAGAAACTTGCTAGCTGATGATACAGAATGGGAAAGATGTCTAGAAGAAGCAGCACTATGTCAAATGCCATGGCAGATGAGGGAACAATTTGCATTCATTTGTATCTTCTCAAATGCTCCAAATGCATTAGCTTTGTGGGACACATTTAAAAGTAATATGGCTGAAGATTTTATGCAACGATACAATGAGCCCATTGCACACTTAAAATCATTAAAGGAAATCCAAGAAGTATTTTTAACTCATGGATTAAGTTGTGTAAGTTTTAAACTGCCAGATCCAGGTCTTATAGATGACATAAACTTTGAAGACTATGACATTCAACTACAAACAGAAAGAACAGAAGAAAGACTTGCAACTTTAAATACATTACAATTGCAAGCATGTCATGCCATTAAAAATGCAATAGATGATGACATGGTGACAGAGCGTTATTTCTATCTTGATGGACCTGGCGGAACAGGAAAAACCTATCTGTATAATTTATTAATGAGTTCAGTACGAGCACAAGGTCAAATAGCAATGGCGTTTGCCACTACTAGAATTGCTGCACTTTTGTTAGAAGGTGGAAGAACTGTTCATAGTGGATTTAAACTGCCAGTGCCTATTTTAGAAACTTCTGTGTCAGATATTCACATGACATCATTACAAGCAAAGAAATTGAACAAATGTAAATGAATTATAATAGATGAGGCCACAATGATGTCATGCTATGCCCTCCACTGTTTTGACCGTTTGATTCGTGAAGTCATGGATAATACTTTTCCATTTGGTGGAAAGGTAATGTTGTTAGGTGGCGATTTTAGACAAACATTACCTGTCGTTGTACATGGAAATCGAACTGACATTATCGAAACCTGTATAAAGTCAAGCACAGTATGGAAACATTTTACCCATCTTCAACTGCAACAAAATATGAGATCAGAAGGGGAAAATTATTTCAATGATTGGTTTATTAAAATTGGAGAAGGAAAAACAGAACGAATCCCAAATTTACCTGACGACACATCCCACCAACGACACATATGATTTGCAAACAAGATCTTATATCGGCTATATTCAAAATTACAATAAATAATGAGGACTATTCTGAACTTGCCAACAAATTCATACTAACATGCAAAAATAAGGATGCAAAGATGAAATATTAAAAAAAATGTATGCACCACAAAAAGATTGTCACAGTGCTGATTCTGTACATGCTGATGACAAAGAAAGTCAGACAAACTTTTCAACTGAATTCATAAACTCAATAACTCCTTCTGGAATGCCACCACATATTTTGCAGCTAAAGAAAGGTGCAATTGTCATGTTACTGCAAAATATTAACCCAAAAAAAGGCCTATGCAATGGAACAAGATTAATTGTTCAACAATTAAAGGACCATTTCATAGATGCTGACATTTTAACTGGTACCCATAAAGGAGAGGATAGATTTAGCACCAAGTGAAAGAACCCTCCCTTTTATGCCATGACCATTAATAAATCACAAGGACAAACTTTCAAATCTGTGGGTATATTCTTACAACAACCAGTATTTGCACATGGCCAATTGTACGTTGCCTTATCACGGTGCAAAAATCCACAGGCTATTAAAGTTTACATTGAAAACAATGAAAGTCAAGGTGATTTATTTGAGGATGGACACATTTTTACTAGTACTGTACTGTAGCTTTCAATCAAACAAACAAACACAACCCATGCCACACAAATTGCAAACAAATGTCAGAAATCACCTCAAGCACAATGCAACAACAAAAAACAAAGCAAAAATATAGACAACCGTCTTTTTCTTTCAAGAATTAATTTTTATGGCACTCAAAATTTTTTCACAGCAGCACTATTTCCATATTAAACTCCATACAATGGCAAAACACATAGGGCCTCATTCTATTAGCGGCCGCAGCCGTTGCGGGGCCGCAAGGACCGGCCGCAAGCTATTCTGCTATTCTATTCCCTTACGGCCGGGGATTCCGGCAGGCTTGCGGCCGGTGCCTTGCTATCTCTTGCGGCCGCTCGCGCCGGAGGAAAGCCTTTGATCTAAAACGGCCGCAAGAGATTTGCAATTCAATTGCTCCGGGAAACCTCTCTGCAAGGCTAAAAACGAGCCGCAGCTTACTTGCAGGAAAGAGGTCTCGCTAGCACCAATTAAGCACATAAAATAGCTCAAATAAAGCCATCCTGCACTTTGAGAAGACTATAAAGGGATTTTAGGTGTTAGAAAAAATAGCACATAATTATCCTGTACTCAAATCCGTAAAATATTTTATTTTTAATATCCGTAAAATATCCATGTAAAAAGTCCAGAGTGCTTGGAGCACCTCAGACACGCAGCCGGAAAATAAACAGTTAATTTGAACTCGGGTTTGGGCAGATGTGCAAGCTTGAGAGTGGGTTTCTTTTAATCCTCATGTCCCCAATATGATCCCTAGCATTTACAGAGCTGTACAGTGCAGGCTTGAATTTATTTTTGCGTTTTTATATTTCTGAGATTACGGCCGGTTCCAAGATATGCGGCCGGCCGTAAAAGGAGATCCTTGCGGGGCCGTATAATAGAATCGCGAGTTAACTGAACCCCCGCAAGGAATCGCAGCCTTACGGCCGATTTACGGCCGATAATAGAATGAGGCCCATAGAGAACAGTGGTTACACATTGCGGACGAACTTTAATGTCTTGCGTTCTCTTTTTAGAGAGAGGAAACTCTATGTGCCATTTTAAACAATTATTACACCAACAAACAAAGGTCAAGTATTCAAAACCACCAATGACTAAATAACTCATTACTAATTCATGGAAGTACTGTTTATGCATGATTAGCCCCACAATACACTTGCCTTGCATTTTCCAAAAAATTACGTTCAAATGTTGATTAACTATGTTACTGTTTACAACATTACAAGTTTTACAAAAAATACTTTCTTTTTCCCATATAAATACTTTTATTTCATACCGCATTGGGTAAAAAAAAAATTCACATAAAATCACAACATTCAATACATATAATATATATGCTAAATACAATTTCCAATTTATACATAAACATTAATTCTACCACTCCAACCAATTGATAATTGCTCTATTTAACTTTCTCCTAAAATCTTAATATAAGGAATCCATGTATCGAATACAGCATAGGAAAGATAGGCTATATTTATAACGATATTCAAGCTAGGAGATCAGGGGTGTACTTTTTTAAAAACATTTATTATTCCATTTTAACAATTTTTTTGCTATTTTTTCTTTTTTCTTATTATATCGTATCATTCCCTTTTCCATCTCCCTATCTCTATCTACTGTCCTCTCAATATCAGACCATTTGGGGGTTTGCTTAGAATTCCACCTTTTAACTATATACAATTTACTAACTAATAATATATGGGAAATAAGCCATCTCTGCTGTTGCAAGTTTTGGTTCTCAAACATGTGAAATAGCAATATTGCTGGACTCATAGGTATCTTTATACTTGTTATTGCTTCGATCTGTTCTATACAAATATTCCAATATTGTTGTATGTGTGGACATTCCCACCAAATATGTAAATGGGAACCCCTATCATCACATCATCGCCAACACTTTTCTGAATTTATCTTACTAATTCTATTCATATTCGTGTGTACCATCTGCCACCTCTGTATTAGTTTAAAGTATAGTTCTCTATATGAAATACATAAAGTGGTCTTTTTTACTAAAGAGCATGCTCTAAACCAGATTTATTTTGTCCATACACATTCCAAATCTTGTTCCCATTTAATCATTTAATTTGTTTTTATACTTTCTTCTCTGGTTTTTAATATATTATTGCATTTAGAAATAGTATGGGTTCTTGGACCTCTTACTATAGTAAGTACCAATATTGAATAATCTCTGAATGTATTCAGACAGATACCTTGAGATCTCAATTCCTTTATAATGGACATGTACTCAAGCCAATTAATATCTATATTCTGATATTTTTGTAATAAGCTTGAGTGGGATAGATATATACTATTATCAAATATTTGACCTATTTTTGTTATTCCCACTTTTTTTAATTTTTGGAGAACTATACTTTTATTATTATAATGGAGTAAACTAATTGGGGACATACATTCCTGTTATTGTACCAACATTTTAATAAAGAGCGAATCCCCCCAAAGACAGGGTCTATTTTTCTAATATCTAATTTAGGGAGCCATAAAAGTATTTCCAAGGGAAGGTCCCCCATAAGATCCTCTTCTAATTTAAGCCATTTTGACTTTTTAGATGCTATATTCCATCCTATTAAATGGTTTATCATAATGGCCTTATGTATATCTGGTAGAGAGGGAGTAGCAATTCCTCCCTTATGCACCGATCTCTTTGTAATATTTAATTTCAACCGTGGTTTCTTGTTATTGTTAATATATTTATTCAAAAAACTTTGTATATTATTAATCAAATACATTGGTGCCATTTGTGGGATACATCTCCATATATATGTTATTTTAGGAACAATCACCATTTTTATCAACGCAATTCTACCAGACCAGGACAATTGTTTGGGTTTCCATTCTGAAATCTCCTGTCTGATCTGCTTAAAAACTATCTCCATATTATTTTTCAAAATAGACCTGATTGATGCTGTAAAATGTATCCCCAAAAGGCAAATGCCCTTTCTATTCCAGTTCAGTGTAAAAAATGTTTTTTAAATAGTCATTATCATTCTTTCCAAGTCCAAAAATCAATGTATCCAATTTCATCTCATTGATTTAAAAAAAGGAAATCTTACTAAATTCCCCTATTTTGTCCAAAACTATAGGCAGGGACCTGACAGGGTCTGTCAAAGTGAGTATCATATCATCAGCGAACATTAATACCTTATGTTGATTTCCTCCGATTGTTAACCCAGCAATGGCTTCTGATGTTCGTATTAATTCTGCCAGAGGTTCTAGGGTCAAAACAAATATTAACGGGGACAGGGGACATCCTTGTCTCGTCCCATTATAAATAATAAATTTCTCAGTTTCATAATCAATTCCCGTAACCTTCACTCTAGAATTCCTATAAAGTGACATAATTGTTTTATTGCCAAATTCCTCTAAACCAAATTTTTCTAAGACTGCCAAAATATATAGCCAATTTACCCTATCGAACGCTTTTTTGGCGTCCAAGGAGATAGTTAACAAGGGTATATCCTTAGCTTTAGCATGCCATAATAGGTTAATTAAACTTCTTGTATTCTCTGAGTCTTGTCTTTTTGGAATAAAACCAACTTGATCATAATTGACTAGTTTAGAAACATACTTTTTAAGCCTATTAGCTAAAATCTTGGCATACATTTTCGTATCTATATTTAATAGGGATATTGGCCTATAGTTTTTAAAAAAATTTGGATCTTTCCCTGGTTTGTGAATATTAACAATATTATCTTCTGTCATTTCAGATGGAATCTTCCCAGTTTTTTTATCTCATTAAACATATTACATAAATTAGGACTTAGTTCCTTAAGAAACATCTTGTAATAGTTCCCATTAAATCCATCTAAACCAGGAGCTTTATTAACTTTTAAATCTGTAATAACTTGTTCTACTTCCTTCAATGTAATCTCTTTGTTTAATTCTATTAATTGCTCCTTAGTTATCCTAGGTAGTTTGATTTCCCCTAAAAATGTCTCAATCCCTTCTTTAGAGGGTCTTAGAAAGTTCTCGCTTAATTCAAGGTTATATAAAGATTGATAGTATGTCTGGAAAACCTTACCAATTTCCTTTGGATGATTTTGTTTCCTATTATTTATATCTATAATACTTATTATACTTTGTTTAACGCGCTGTTTTCTAATTTTATTTAGAAGATGCTTTCCCACCTTTTTTCCCATAATATAATGGTCTTCTTGGGACCTGAGAATTGCTTTATCTATTTGTTCCTGATGGATTTTCTGTATTTGTTTATTTACTTCCTTGATTTGTAATATAATATCAGGATCTGTTTTTTTGTTGTTCTTGTTTTGCAGAACATTTACTTCTATGTATAATTCTCTCAGTATTTTTCCTCTGTTCTTATTAAGATATGCACTTCTGACGATAAATAATCCCCTAATAAAAGCTTTATGTGTACACCATATAGTTGTATCTAAGTTAACAGATTTTTTATTTAAGTCAAAGAAGCTTCCAATTTCTTTTCTTATTTTATTTGTAAAATTTTCTGATTTCAACAGGAAACTATCCATTTTCCATTGCTTAGGTTTGAATGCATCTTTTGAGTCTTCCAATATTAGTCTAATTGCTCCATGATCTGACCAACTAATATCTCCTATTTTAATGGACTTGACCATTTCCAATGTTTTAATATCTGTCGAAAAATGGTCTATCCGTGTATAACATTGGTGTCTCCAGAAAAATATGTATAATCTTTTATAAGGTCTCCATACATCGTATAGACCATTTTTAAGAATTTCCAGGGAGAGTTGTTTTGCAGTTCTCATTAAGGTATCGGGAATTCCTTTTCTTTTATTTATAGCTATTCTATCTATTGTTGGATCAAATACCAAATTAAAGTCCCCTACCATAATCAACCTACCTTTTTCTGATCTCATTTATTTGTTTAAGTATTTTCCTAAAACATTTCATTTGGTTGTAGTTAGGGAGGTATACATTTGATATAGTATATGTTTCTTTGTTTATTTTCCCCTGCCAAATAATAAATCTATCCTCTTTATCTGGGATTCTATAATGTTCCAATATACTCCATTTTTTACTGAATAGGATAGCTACTCCCCTACATTTTGAGTTATACGATGATGTAATTGGTTGATCAAAGTATCTACTAAAAAATGCCTGTGATTTACCTTCCCTCCAGTGTGTCTCTTGCAGAAGTACAATATCTGCATTCTGTTTAAGAAAACTTCCAAGAGCAACTCTTCTTTTATAGGGGGTATTTAATCCCCTAGCAGTTTCAGATATCACTCTGATTCCCATCTTTTAATATTTTAATCTGTTTTTCTCTGTGTGCTATATGGAATTTCATTACAGATTATCCTTATTTTTCCCATACCTCTTCTATTCCCTATCTTTTTATATTCTCTCTTGAAACTCAATTTTTGGTTGTCCACTTTCACACTTACATTCATACTCATTATTGCACAGGATCTCTTATGCAATTTATCTAGAGGGCTATTACGCCAATGTACAGAAATAAGGGGGTATAAGAGGGCCCAAATGGGTCCTCAAAGAGAGAGCCGTAAAATATTTTATCCTATTTTCTAGAAATAACTCAAGGTAAGTTGTATTATACTACTATTGACAAACATTACCTTACTGTACTGTTAAAAAACTACAGTTTTACTGATGTCTTGTGCTAATATTCTATTCTATTATCTGGGATTCATTTCTATTATTTCTAACTATTATGTTATGTGATAGTATTCTTTAATATAAGTATTTAAATGAAAATTTCTGTGTTTTTTTATTTTTATTTTTTTATTATATGATTTTAAATATGTGTGTCTAAATATATTTATTCAATTTAGCCAAATTTCACTCTCTAGAGAGTAATTATTATTTTTAAACTTCACATTTTATCTTCTTTTCCCCCCTTGTGCTATGCCTAATTCTGAATAATTATCCCTTTTTTTACACATTTCCAAATTACCAGTAGTGAGTCTTGCTACCCTTATTCCATACTAACTTCTAGAAAAATAATTATTAGGCTAATTATTCTCTTGATTATTTTTGGCCCTCAAGAGTCAATTTAAATTAAGTTATTTCACAATTTGCCACTCAGAGGCTTTTAACAGTAAGTCCATCTTCGTCTTTGTCTTCTGAGTTTTCTCTATCGCTATGTCCCATTTACATAGTAGGTTTTCTCCTTCCTGTACTGTTGTAATTTTATGCCACATTGAGTCTTTATTAATCAAGAGTAGTGATGTACCGAACAGTTTGCCGGAGAACTATTTGCAGCGATTTTCGCATGTTCGCGTCCGCCGCGAACGGCGAACACATGCACTTTTCGGTTCGTCCCCTATACTTTATCATTGAGAAAACTTTGAACATCATTTATTTTATTTTTATTTTTTTTGTGTGTAATCTATGCCTACCTGCCAGCGTGTGTGTGTGACAGGCTAACACCTAACAGCTTATATTGTGCTTATTTTCACTACTCATACTTGGTGGTGTAACATACATTTTTTTCCTGTAATCTAATTTTCTGGATCTTTCCCTGGTTTGGGAATATTAACAATATTAGCTTCTGTCATTTCAGATGGAATCTTCCCAGTTTTTTAATTTCATTAAACATATTACATAAATTAGGACTTAGTTCCTTAAGAAACATCTTGTAATAGTTCCCATTAAATCCATCTAAACAAGGAGCTTTATTAACTTTTAAATCTGTAATAACTTGTTCTACTTCCTTCAATGTAATCTCTTTGTTTAATTCTATTAATTGCTCCTTAGTTATTCTAGGTAGATTGATTTCCCCTAAAAATGTCTCAATCCCTTCTTTAGAGGGTCTTAGAAAGTTCTCGCTTAATTCAAGGTTATATAAAGACTAGCGACTTGCACGTCAAAAAATGACTGCAATGTGATGTATATGTTTGTAAAGTTGTTTAGTTATTAATATACATATTTGACACTTGTAAACATTGTGATATGAACGTGTTTTTTTGTAAAATGTTGAGCTAATGGTTTTTTAACATGAAATTTGTATCTGAAAATTGTTAACTTCAATATACATTGAATCCAGAGGAAAGCAAAGAGTAAAAAGCCTTGTTCAAACGTACAATATTTTAACATGAAGTTTGAAATATATGTAAGCAATAAACTTGAAAGTATATTTTTTGAAACCTGAAGTTTATTTTCTTTGTAACTTTGTAACTTGACAAATCATTTGTAGAATTTGGAACATTATAAACAGTAACATAGTGAATACATTTTGTAACATAATTTTGTATTAAAAGTATTAACAGTTGAATGTAAAAACAATTGCACTTTAAATTAATCATTATTGTAAACTTGAGGTAATGTTTTTTTAAGATGCAATTTCTATCTGAAGAATTGTTAAATTGAATATACATTTAATGCAGAGTAAGAGAAACATTATAAAAACCCTCCTTTAAACGTACCCAATTTTAACATCAAGTTTGTAATATGTTTAAGTCAAAAATTTCTTATGTGTGTAACTAAGAAACATGAAAAAACATTTTTACAACTTGGAACATTATAAACAGTAACATAGTGAATTAATATTTAAACAGAATTTTGTATTAAAAGTATTAACATTTGAATGTAAAAACAGTTGAACTTTAAAGTAATCAGTATTAACATGCAATTTCTGAATAATATCAGAATAATTGTTAAATTCAATATACATTGAATGCAGAGGAAGGCATACAATAAAAACTCTCATTAAAACGTACCCAATGAAATTAATTACTTCCTGACCACATGAACTGGTGCTAAACATTAATCCAGGGAGTAATCTTAAGATAACAGACAATATTTACATTGTGACTTAAAAGGTGCTTGAGCTCTTAAAATGAACTTTGTAATATGTTGAAGTAAAGAACTTGAAAATATTGTTTTCAAACGTGTAACATTAGAAACTGTAAATAGTGTAACATTAAAATGTAAAATTAATTAACATTTTAAGATAATTTGTCCAAAAAATGCAAGGCAAGTATTTTGTGAGGCGAATCATCCATAAATAGTACTTTCATTAATTATGACTGAATTAAACAACAAATTGTAATGTATTTTTGAATACTTTAAAAAAAAATTTGCATGGGTTTAATTTCTATACTGAAAAGTTATAGTACTAAATACGTCCATCTTCTAATAAATCACCTTGACTTTCAATTCTTTTCAATGTAAACTTTAATAGCCAGTGTATTTTTGCACCGTGACAACGCAACGTACAATTGACCATGTGCAAATACTGGTTCTTCCAAGAAAATACCCACAGATTTGAACGTTTGACCTTGTGATTTATTAATGGTCATGGCAAATGCCATAATAATGGGAAATTGTCTTCTTTGAAGTATAAAAGGGAGACTACTTTCACTTGGTGCTAAATCTATTCTTGGTATGAAAACTCTCTCTCCTTTATGGGTACCAGTTAAAATGTCAGCATCTATAAAATGGTCCTTTAATTGTTGAACAATTAAACTTGTCCCATTGCATAGGCCTTTTTTTGGGGTTCATATTTCGCAGTAACATGATAATTGCACCTTTCTTTAGCTGCAAAATATGTGGTGGCATTCCAGAGGGAATTAGTGAGTTTATGAATTCAGTAGAAAAGTTAGCCTGACTTTCATTGTCATCGGCAAGTACAGAATTAGCACTGTGATAATTTCTTTGTGGTGCATTAATTTTTTTAAAGATTTCATTATTGAGGATTAATGCATCTTTAATTTTACACGTCAGTATGACTTTGTTGGCAAGCTCGGAATATTCTTCGTTATTTATGCTCCCTTCAAATATAGCCGATATAATATCTTCTTGACAAATCATATGAGGTGGGATCTCTACAGTGTCATCAGCTAAATGTAGTATTTTTTCTGTTCTGCCTTCTCCAATTTTAATAAGCCAATCATTGAAATCAGTTTGGCCTTCTGATCTCATATTTTGTTGCAGTGGAAGATGGGTAAAATGTTTCCATACTGTGCTTGACTTTATACAGGTTTCGATAATGTCAGTTCGATTTCCATGTACAATGACAGGTAATGTTTGCCTAAAATCGCCACCCAACAACATTACCTTTCCACCAAATGGAAAAGTATTATCCATGACTTCACGAAGCAAACGGTCAATACATTGGAGGGCATAGCATGACATCATTGTGGCCTCATCTATTATAATTAATTTACATTTCTTTAATTTCTTTGCTTGTAATGATGTCATGCGAATATCTGACACAGAAGTTTCTAAAATAGGCACTGGCAGTTTAAAACCACTATGAACAGTTCTTTCACCTTCTAATAAAAGTGCAGCAATTCCAGTAGTGGCAAACGCCATTGCTATTTGACCTTGTGCTCGTACTGAACTCATTAGTAAATTATACAGATAGGTTTTTCCTGATCCGCCAGGTCCATCAAGATAAAAATAACGCTCTGTCACCATGTCATCATCTATTGCATTTTTAATGGCATGAAATGCTTGCAATTGTAATGTATTTAAAGTTGCAAGTCTTTCTTCGGTTCTTTCTGCTTGTATTTGAATGTCATAGTCTTCAAAGTTTATGTCATCTATAAGACCTGGATCAGGCAAATTAAAACTTGCACAACTTAATCCATGAGTTAAAAATACTTCTTGGATTTCCATTAACGGTTTTAAGTGTGCAATGGGTTCATTGTATCATCGCATAAAGTCTTCAGGCATATTACTTTTAAAAGTCTCCCACAAAGCTAATGCATTTGGAGCATTTGAGAAGATACAAATAAAAGCAAATTGTTCTCTCATCTGTCGTGGCATTTGACATTGTGCTGCTTCTTCTAAACATCTTTCCCACTCTGTATCATCAGCGAGTAAGTTTCTATGTCTTGCAGCTAAATGGAAGGATTCATATACAATGTCATTAACAGTTCTTAAGTGTTCAAAATGTTGTGCTCCTGGAACATTTAAAAGTAATATCCCTAAGCAAAAACGTTCAACATCTCTTGGACTGACTGTGTAAATTCTTGGAATTATTTTATTGCCTCTGCTTTTTCTTGGTCTCCATAATCCATTCACAAAAACATAGTGATATGGATTTTCAATATATAAGTATTGTGTTGCTTGAGGATCAGTGGAATTTAATTCAAACCATGCAGTTAGTGTAGTGTGACGATCTTCACTTTGGGCCAATGCATTCATTTCATTTCCAGCATGGAAATAGACTAAATGTCGTTGTGGCAAATGTACTGCTAATCTATATACTGCATGTGATCTATCATGCATTTCAAATTTTAAAAGCCGCCACATAGCTTCTGGCGCACTGACATAGCGAGCATCTACATGAGATGAAAGTTCATCATGTACTAACTCACTACATTCAGGGTTGTCTGCACTTTTGACGACTACAGTAGCTGCATCATAGCCTTTGTAAATATATTTGTAGACATATTTAATGGATTTGATGGAAGTGCAGGCTTCTACGTTTATGTGGGCGTTGTACTTGATGAGTAAATGTGGATTGTAGGGTACTACATATCTATTGTCCACTTTTTTTCCACGAATAATGGCACTATCTCCTTCTCGTCTTTTATAGAGTGGATAGCCATCACAATTTGCATATGTTTTGTCTCTATAATCTTTTGGAAATTCTTTTGAACATTTATTATTTTCCATACATGGTGATTGTGGATTAAGGTCTCCACAGGGTCCATGAATCATGAGATGAGTAACAATCTCATATAGTCTACCATATAGTTCTGGATCTGGTAGTTCAGCAACAATGACTGCATTCACTTTGTCCGAAGTATCTAATTTATCTTTCTCTTCAAGTATTATGAGAAGATGTGCATGTGGAAGGCTCTTTTTTTAAATTCAATGGTATATACATAAGCAAGACATTTGCCAAATAACTGACTTATAGTGATGTCACGTATTAATTCATTTAATTTAATCTTAAAAACTCTGGCTACTAAATCTGGTCTATCAGAAGCACTTTGTCCAAGAAGTAAATTTTGTGTAATTTCTGGCCATTGTGGATTACATGTAAATGTCAGAAATAAACCGGGTTTGCCAAATTTGGTGACAATAGCCATAGCATCATTGTATCTTTCTCTCATATTTCGAGGAGTTCCTTGAAAGGAAGATGGTAAAATGATGGCTTTGCCAGCTGTCATGTCTCTGCTTGTAGCCACGTCAGCAACATAGTCCATTAGTCCCGAATATTGTTCTACACATAGTTTATCTTGTTGATATTTTATAAAGTTTAAATTATTGGCCTCAACTTGCAAATAGGAATCAATAATCCATTGTTCTGCTAGTTTTCCACCACATAAAATTGGATTAAATGCATTTCGAATGGCAATTTGAGCTACTTTAAATTCAAGCATAGAAACATTATTTCGGATTCTGGCTTTAGCATTTGGGTAACTGGAAAGTGTTCATTTTGGTTGCCAACCTGCTTCTCTGTGTGGGAAAAAAATGGGATATGTCATTGGATCTAAATTTGGACTTAAGATACTCATATTAATGAATGGTTGCTCCTCATTTCTGGGATATATTCTAATGTCTCTTTGAAATGGTGGTTCTCCTTCATCATTTTGAAACACCATTGCAACCTCATTTGATGTTGGTAAGTTATAACAACATTTATCAGTATGTCTGTCTCTTTTAAGCACCATATTAACCTTTGGTATTGGTAATTGATGTCTTTGTGCATGAAGTAGTTGTTCATTTTCTACTTCTTTGCTTTACTGTAAGGATTATTGTCCATAATATTATTTAGCTCTATAAAAACACTGTGTAAGCATTTTTTATTTTCTTCCATCTGCATACGTTGGTCAACAGCTTCCATTGTATCTAGGACATATAGTTGAGCGAATTTTCTTTGCTCTCCTTCCTCTGGATGTAAATGGGAAGTACGATGATAAATTTGGCCTTGGACTTTAAAACAGTAAGGACCATGTCCTGGTACATTAGCAGCTAATGTTGCCCCCATAGATGCAAAGGATATGGCACTATTGTAGGATCTTATGTTTGTCTTACAATTTTTGTAGTTTGGAAAAGTAGGTTCAGTCATAATATTTTGTAAATAAATTGGAAATTCTTTCCTTTCTGGAAGTTTGAACTTGCCTTTTTGACAGCAAGTAATAAATTGGCCATCTCTGGGTCTCTCCTGTTTAAAATAATAAGCCTCACAAAACTGACATTGAGTAGTCATGTCCCCACAACTATGAACCTCTACTGCTAAAGACTTGAGTAAAGGACAATTTGCAAAGCATATAGGAGTTTGACTTTCATATTCATCAGGTGAAAAGTCATGGAATGTTTGAACAACAGGTTCTAAATGTTTCGTTTTTTTCGTGGCTTTTCTTGGTATATGTTGTCCTGGTTTTGTTGAAATGTCCTGTAAGGTTTCAGTAACAGGTTGTAAATGCTTTGTTTTTGTAGTTGCTTTTTTTGGTATGTCTTTAATTGTATCTTGTAAAATGTCATCTGATGTTTGAGGAACAGGTTGTAAATGCTTTATTTGCTTTGTAGTGTTTTTTGGCGTATCTTTCATTTTTGCAGCTGATAGTCTTTTGCTTGCAAGTCTTGCGTTCTTTTTCTTTTCGAATTTCTTTCTCCTCTGGTGTCTGCTGGGCGGCCCATCTCTCTTGTCTTTCTCTAGTTTGACGGCTTTTCTTCTCTTGTTTGCTCTCGTTAGTAGCCATGTTAATCTGTAAAGGCAAAAAAAGAAATGTAATTGGGTATATTGAAATTTGTAATTACTGTTAAACATTATTGTGCATAATTGAGAAATAAGAGGTAAATCATTAATGTATCAGTTATATTTTGTTAAAAGTTATAAGTCCTGGCCTTATTGAATAACAATTTGGCCAATTCAATACTGCTGTAAATAAGCAGTTAACATCTTTTTTTTAAATAAGTTTTTAGTTGTTGAAAACCTTGTTTGTGGATAGATGTTTACCAATTAAAAACATTTGCAAAAAAAACATTGATGTGGTTATTTACACATGTATTGCATATTAGCAATTGAAATAAAATAAGGGACATAGGTATTAATTTTTCTTTTCTTTTTCTGTTGACACGGATGCAGATGAAACATGTTTCTTTAGTTTTCTCCTTTTGTACTTATTATACTGTACCTTGGTTGAATTGTGATTTGAATCCGAATGTTTGTTGGTCCTCGGTTGAAAATCTTTGTCCAATGGTCTGGTCCTCTGTTGGAAGTCCTCGTCCGATGGTGTAGTCCTCTGTTGAAAGTCCTCATCCGATGGTGTGGTCCTCTGTTTAAAATCCTCGTCCTATGGTCTGGTCCTCTGTTGAAAGTCCTGGTCCGATGGTGTGGTCCTCTGACGATAGCCCTAGTCCGATGTTGTGGCCCTCTGGTGAAAGTCCTCGGCCGATGGTCTGGTCCTGTGTTGAAAGTCCTCGTCCGATTGTCTTCACGCAGTATCTGTTGTAAAATAAAATTGAAAATGTTGTTTGAGTTAAATGTCTTTTAAATAAAGCAAAAATGTATTAATTTTGGTGTATTGTATCTGTTATGGTGAATTATTTCTATGTGTTTGTCTGACTATCTACAATCCTGTTTTGTGCGCACCACTTTTGTTATGCTTATTTAAGCTTCTTTGTAAGGCTTATAGGTTGTTAAACATTAACTAAGAATATGAATTTAGTTTGCTATGTGTTTGTATGAGTTTTTCTACAATCCTGTTTTGTGCGCAGCACTTGTGGTATACTTATTTATGCTTCTTTGTAAGGCTTATAGATTGTTAAACATTAACTAAGAATATGAATTTAATTTGCTATGTGTTTGTGTGAGTTTTTCTACAATCCTGTTTTGTGTGCACCACTTGTGGTATACTTATTTAGGCTTCATTGTGATGGTTATAGGTTTTTAAACATGAAAGAAGAATATTAATGTAGTTTGCTATCAGCCTTATTAAATTGCAATTCGGTAACTTCTAAAGGGCTCTATATAAGCACATAGCATATTTTTTTACAGAAGTTTTTATTCAGTGAACTTCTATCCAAAAGCAAGGTCTTCACGAACTAAAAACTTCTGTAAAAAAAATATGCTATGTGCTTATATAGAGCCCTTTAGAATTTACCTAATTCCAATTTAATAAGGCTGTATGTGTTTGTGTGACTTTGTTACAATCCTGTTTTGTGCGCACCACTTTTGCTATACTTATTTAGGCTTCATTATAATGGTTATAGGTTGTTAAACATTAAAGAATAATCTTAATGTAGTTTCCTATGTGTTTGTGTGAGTTTTAGTACAATCCTGTTTTGTGCGCACCACTTGTGGTATACTTATTTAGGCTTCTTTGTAAGGCTTATAGGTTGTTAAACATTAACTAAGAATATGAATTTAGTTTGCTATGTGATTGTGGGAGTTTTTCTACAATCCTGTTTTGTGCGCACCACTTGTGGTATACTTATTTAAGGTACTTTGTAAGGCTTATAGGTTGTTAAACATTAAAGAAGAATATTAATTTATTTTGCTATGTGTTTATGTGATTTTGGTACAATCCTGTTTTGTGTGTACCACTTTTGGTATAGTTATTTATGTTTTATTGTAAGGCTTATAGGTTGTTAAACATTAAAGAAGAATATGAATTTACTTTGCTATTTGTTATTTTTTTTTGTGTCCAATCCTATTTTGTGTGTACCATATGGTAAATAGTTGGGGCCTCATTCAATTGCAATTTGCCCAATTGAATTGGACCCTAAATAAGCACATAACATATATTTTTTAAAGAAGTTTTTAGTTAGTGAAAACCTTTCTTTTGGATAGATGCTTGCGAACAAAAAACTTCTTTCAAAAATATAGGTAATGTGGTTATTTAGGGCCCTATTCAATTGTGCAAATTGCAATTGAATGAGGGCCTTGATTTACTTAATGAGACCGTCATTCAATTGCGATTTTGCCAATTGAATATGGCTGTAAATAAGCACATAACATATATTTTTTAAATAAGTTTTTAGTTTGTGCAAACCTTGCTTTTAGATAGATGCTTACTAAGGGCCTCATTCAATTGCAATTTGTCCAATTGAATAGGGCTCTAAATAAGCACATAGCTTATTTTTTAAATAAATTTTTAGTTAGTGAACATCCATCCAAAAGCAAGGTCTTCACTAACTAAAAACTTCTGTAAAAAAAATATGATATGTGCTTATTTAGAGCCCTATTCAATTGGCCGAATCGCAATTGAATGAGGCCTTAAGTAAAAACTTACTTAAAAAAAATATGTTATGTGTTTATTTAGAGCCCTATTCAATTGTCCAAAATAGCAATTGAATGAGGGCCTTTGGTTGCTGCATTTGTTATATTGGCAGCCATTAAACATATATAGGTCCTCATTCAATTTGAAAATTGTCAATTGAATAGGGCTCTATATAAGCACATAACATATTTTTTTGACTGAAGTTTTTAGTTAGTGAAAACCTTGGTTTTGGATAGAGGTTCAGTAACTAAAAAGTTTGTTTAAAGTTTTTTGTATGTGCTTATATAGAGCCCTATTCAATTGGGCAACTCGGAATTGAATGAGGCTCATAGTTGTTTTCTTTTTTATACTTTTCGTAATGTTCGTGAGTTGCGTCCGAGTGTTGCGAGGCCATAATGTGTGTTAACGTGTGTAGTATGTTGTTTGCGTTGCTTGTAAAATTTAGCGAGTGTCGTTATTGGTGTAACATTGGTGTCTTCCAGAAAAATACGTATAATCTTTTATAAGGTCTCCATACATCGTATAGACCATTTTTAAGAATTTCCAGGGAGAGTTGTTTTGCAGTTCTCATTAAGGTATCGGGAATTCCTTTTCCTTTATTTATAGCTATTCTATCTATTGTTGGATCAAATACCAAATTAAAGTCCCCTCCCATAATCAACCTACCTTTTTCTTATCTCATTTATTTGTTTAAGTATTTTCCTAAAACATTTCATTTGGTTGTATTTAGGGAGGTATACATTTGATATAGTATATGTTTCTTTGTTTATTTTCCCCTGTCAAATAATAAATCTACCCTCTTTACCTGGGATTCTATGATGTTCTAATATACTCCCTTTTTTACTGAATAGGATAGCTACTTCCCTAGATTTTGAGTTATACGATGATGTAATTGGTTGATCAAAGTATCTACTAAAAAATGCCTGTGATTTACCTTCCCTCCAGTGTGTCTCTTGCAGAAGTACAATATCTGCATTCTGTTTAAGAAAACTTCCAAGAGCAACTCTTCTTTTATAGGGGGTATTTAATCCCCTAGCATTTTCAGATATCACTCTGATTCCCATCTTTTAATATTTTAATCTGTTTTTCTCTGTGTGCTATATGGAATTTCATTACAGATTATCCTTATTTTTCCCATACCTCTTCTATTCCATATCCTTTTATATTCTCTCTTGAAACTCCATTTTTGGTTGTCCACTTTCACACTTACATTCATATTCATTATTGCACAGGATCTCTTATGCAATTTATCTAGAGGGCTATTACGCCAATGTACAGAAATAAGGGGGTATAAGAGGGCCCAAATGGGTCCTCAAAGAGAGAGCCGTAAAATATTTTATCCTATTTTCTAGAAATAACTCAACATGAGTTGTATTATACTACTATTGCCAAACAATACCTTGGTGTACTGTTAAAAAACTACAGTCTTACTGATGTCTTGTGCTATTATTCTATTCTATTATCTGGGATTAATTTCTATTATTTCTAACAATTATGTGATAGTATTCTTTGATATAAGTATTTAAATGAAAATTTCTGTGTTTTTTTATTTTTATTTTTTTATTATATGATTTTAAATATGTGTGTCTAAATATATTTATTCAATTTAGCCAAATTTCACTCTCTAGAGAGTAATTATTATTTTTAAACTTCACATTTTATCTTCTTTTCCCCCCTTGTGCTGTGCCTAATTCTGAATAATTATCCCTTCTTTTACATATTTCCAAATTACCAGTAGTGAGTCTTGCTACCCTTATTCCCTACTAACTTCTAAATTACTCTAGAAAAATAATTATTAGGCTCATTATTCTCTTGATTATTTTCGGCCCACCAGAGTCAATTTAAATTAAGTTATTTCACAATTTGCCACTCAGAGGCTTTTAACAGTAAGTCCATCTTCGTCTTTGTCTTCTGAGTTTTCTCTATCGCTATGTCCCATTTACATAGTAGGTTTTCTCCTTCATCTACTGTTGTAATGTTATGCCACATTGAGTCTTTATTAATCAAGAGTAGTGATGTCGGAGAACTATTCGGGGCTATTTTCGCATGTTCACGTCTGCCACGAACGGCGAACCCATGCGCTTTTCAGTTCGCCCACTATACTTTATCATTGAGGAAACTTTGAACATCATTTTTTTTTTTTTTTTGTGTGTAATCTATGCCTGCCTGCCAGTGTGTGTGTGTGACAGGCTAACACCTAACAGCTTATATTGTGCTTATTTTCACTACTCATACCTGGTGGTGTAACATACATTTTTTTCCTGTAATCTAATTTCAGTTGCCTGCCTGTGTCAGGCTCACAGCTTATATTGTGCTCAGTGACATAAAACAACACTTTTTTGACTGTAATAGATTGAATAGCAATTGCCTGCCTACAGGCGTGTGTGTGAAGCCTATTGCATCTACTCTGCCAACTTTTGCCAGTACACAGTGACACTCTTATCTGGTGGCACCTTAGATTGCACACGCAGTGCCCCAAATTTGAAGTGGGAGGACCGACCAAGCATCTTTTTCCATCTCCCGCTTCCAAAAATCCATGCCATATGCACGTCCCCTGATAGTGGACGTAACAGGGATTAAACCGGTAGGAATAGTACTACTTAACAGTACACACCTTATAATAAAGCAGACAGAGGCAATGCGTATAATCTTCCACGCTGTGCAGTGGAAGCCCCCAGACTCTGACCTGTGTATAATCTTCCATGCTGGGCAGTGGAAGCGCCCAGACTCTGACCTGTGTATAATCTTCCATGCTGGGTAGTGGAAGCCCCCAGACTCTGACCTGTGTATAATCTTCCATGCTGGGCAGTGGAAGCCCCAGACTCTAACCTGTGTATAATCTTCCATGCGGCGCAGTGGAAGCACCCAGGCTCTGGGAGTCTGAAGAAGAGGAGTCAGATGAGGAAGGTGGCTTTGAGGAGGTGGAAGACCAAACACAGCAGGCGTCCCAGGGGGCTTGTTGTCACCTTTCGGGGACCCTTGGTGGCTGGGTGGAGGAAGAGACCTTCAATGACATCAGTGAGGACAAGCAACGGGACATTGCTAGATTAGTATCCAACCTTGTGCAAATGGGGAGCTTGCGGTTGTGCAAAGGGACTGTGTGCGGTTGTTTGCGGCGTATTAAATGGGGAGATTGGTCTGTTACTGTGAAGCGGGTGTAACCCTTACACTACCTGATCGATACAACATCATACCTGATGTTTGAAAGCATGTTATTCCAAACAATTTAGGAATGTTAATTGATTTATGCCCTTTATGGCTTAAAACCAGACTCTGCGTCAACTATGTAATTTTCCGTGGGAGTTTTGCCATGGATCCCCCTCCGGCATGCCACAGTCCAGGTTTTAGTCCCCTTGAAACAACTTTCCCATCACTATTGTGGCCAGAAAGAGTCCCTGTGGGTTTTGAAATTCACCTGCCCATTGAAGTCTATGGCAGTTCGCCGATGTTCGCCTGTTCGCGAACATTTGATGAAGTTCGCGTCCGCTGTTCGCGAACCCAAAATTTGATGTTCGCAACATCACTAATCAAGAGGCCTTCCGGAAATCTCCATTTATAACTTATTCCTGAATGAATCAAAGCTTGTCTTATGTTGCCATATGTTTTCCTCTTTATTATTGTAGCCAGTGCTAAATCTGAGAATCCTTTGATGTCCTTGGGCTGGGAAAGATCTTTGCTTGAAGCTTGTTCTCATAATATCTTCTTTATATATATCTTCTTGTTCTCATAATATCTTCTATCTTATGAAATCTGATCATTATATCTCTAGGCAGGGATCCCTTTAATCTATGTGGTAATGGAATCCTATGGACTTTATCCAGGACATTTATTTCTTTTATGAATCTAGGAACTATACTAGAGAAAAAGTCCATAATATATTTTCCCAGCTCATGTTCTGGAACAGATTCCGAGATGCTCTGATCTTATTTTCTATATTTGTTATTTTATATTCCAAATCAGTAACCCTTTTCTCTAGTACTGTTGTGTATTCTCTAACTGAAATATGATCTTTAATACGTTTTTCCAATTTAATTTCCATTTCCTCGATTCTTGAGTGAGTCTCCATGATAGCTTTATAATTCTCATCCTATTTGTTCCTTTAAATCAGTTGACAATTTATAATGAAATTCTGTCATAATCTCTCTAATTTTCATTGATGATAATACATCATTTACAGTTGTATTTGAATTTTTAAAACCCGAGGATTCAGTATTACTTCCTCTGCTTTGATTGTTATCTTTCATATTTATTGGTGATTCGTTTTGCGATTTATTTACAGAATACATTTTTGAGGAAAAAATAGGTGGAATTTTCTGTATTTACTGTTTTTTCTCCCTAGATTTAGTTTTATTTGACATCTTAATTTATTATTACTAGTATTTCTCCTGCTATTAGCTTATGTTTGCTGCCTCTAAATAGTTGGTGGGTTCCTAGCCAGGATCTCTCTGATTATATCTTGTGTATTTATTCAAGATATCTTGTTGATTGTATGTTGGATGACACACATGCTGCTTGTGTGCCTCATTCCCACATCTCTCCTCTGGAGCTTTTGCTTCTTTTACAGTGGGTCAGTTCCTGGCCGGAGTCTCTCTAGCTCTTAGTTTATCTTTATTGCCTTGTCTATTTAGCCAAAATAGCATATTGTTTATTTGCAGTTTCTCCCTCGGGTTGCTCCCACCTCTGTGAGTCAGTTCTTAGCTGGGGTCTCTGTGGGTATTAGTTTGTCTCTGCTGCCTTGTATATTTATCCAAGATAGCGTGCTGTACAAGTCTCTGTGGCTATTAGCTTGTCTCTATTGCCCTATATCTTTTTCCAAGATAGCATGCTGTTTACATGCTGGCTGTCCCACATATTAGCTTTATACCTCTTTCCCACGTCTCTCCTCTGGAGCTCTCCCCTTTTTGCAGCAGGTCAATACCTGGCCGGGGTCTCTGTAGCTTTTAGCTTATCTTTGTTGCCTTGTTTAATTAAGCTTCAAGTCGGGTTTCCAATACCGCTCCTAGCTGCTACAACTGCAGCTCCTGAACTTCAAACCACTCCCGACTACTATATCAGATCGGGTTATTCCCGTGAGTGAAATGTAACCGTGTCTCTCCTGCTATTAACTTATGTGTCATCCACAATGTTGTGTTATTTGTATGTTGGCTCTCTCACTCACTGTTTCTGTATGGCTCTCACCTCTATGCATAGGGTTGATTCCTGGCCCAGATCTCTGTGGCTATTAGCTTGTCTTTATTGCTTTGTATCTTTATCCAAGATAGCGTGATGTTTATATGCTGGCTCTCCCAAGTGTTCGTTTTTTACTTCTTTCCCACGTCTCTCTTCTGGAGCTCTCGCCCCTATGCAGCAGTTATATTCCTGGCCGGAGTCTCATGCTGTTTATTTGCTGGCTCTCCCCCAGGCTGTTTCTGTGGCTCTTTCCTACGTCTCTCCTCTGGAGCTCTCACCTCTATATAGCGAGTCAGTTCCCGGTCGTGCTTTCAGTAAAATTTTCAATGGATATAAAGTCCTTGACTCATTAGCTTGTGTTTACTGCCTTTTATAATATCTCTGATAGCATACTCTTTATAAACAAAATTGCCCACCCGCTACTTCAGCAAATCTTTCCCGCTTCTCTCATTGGAGCTCTCACCTTCATATTGCGGGTCCACTCATCAATTCAGGTTTCTAGTCGGTGTAAAGTCTCAGGCATAGTACCTCCAATTTCATCCAGCCATTCATTTCTGTATGCTATCTCAACATTTTAGGCAGTGTTTTCACTGAGACACCATTCAGCTGCCGGCTCTCCCTCTCTCCCCTACAGACGTCTCACTCGTCTGCACAACTCATTTCTTGTCACGCCCCCTACAAAAATTACTTTAAATTTGGTTAGTTAGACATATTACAAAGTTCATGTTAACAGCACAAGCATGTTTTTCGACACAATGTAAATGTTGTATTTCATGTTAAATATTAATCCATGGAGTAATCCGATCACCAGTTAATGGGGTCAGGAAGGAATTAATTTTTTCCCCGCTTTGATAGAATTGGCTCCGTTTCAAGGAGGGTCTTTACGGTTTGCCTTCCTCTGGATTCAGTGTATATTTCAGTTAACAGTTCTTAATCTACAAGTTGCATGTTAAAAAAACATTATCTCAACTTTACAATACTCATTAATCTAATGTTCAACTGTTCTTACATTCAAATTTTTTTACTTTTACTAAAAAACTCTTTAACAGTTCCTCAACAACAAAAGACAATGTTCCAAAAATAAACATGTTTAATATAATAATTGTACTTCTTAGGTGACAAGTGTCAAATACGTATATTACCAACCAAACAAATTTAAAAACATACACATCTCATTGCTGTCATTTTTTGACGGGCAAGTCGCTAGTATATATATAAATAACAAACTGGCTTTGTTTCAAGAATTGAGAGATGAATTTGGTTTACCTTCTTATAATTGGTTGGATTATAATAGATTAAAAACTAATGCTTAAATCAGATAATAATCTGAAACAGAGAAGATTATTGACCAAGGTTGAACTAATGATTAATTCCCCAAATAAAAAATATTTGATATCTAGATGTTTTGATGTTTTAAAAAATACCACAGATAGAGGAAAAACCTCCAGAATGGTTTCTCGGGAGAAAGATATTGGACACGTTTGGCCAGTAAAAATCTGGTTTAATAGAAATCTGGTTTAATAGGAATTGGAATTTACAAACAAAATTATTAAATATATGCCTTTTAGAGAAGTGTATTTTAAAGTTCTTAATAGATGGCATCTAACCCCATACCAACTAGATACATTTTCTTCTAATGCGAGTGATGCCAAATGTTGAAGAGGTTGTGGCAATGTGGGAATGCCCCTTCATATCTGGTGGGAGTGTAAGATTTTACAAGATTTTTGGAAGATTTGCTTTAGGGAAATTTCTAGTATAGCTGAATTTGATATCATACCAACCCGAGATATGGCTTGTTTGCAATTTTTTTTTATTTCAATTAATTGGAAGTGTAAAGCGCTGAATATTCATATAGTTATTATAGTCAAATGGCTGCTAGCATGCAATTGGAAGAAATCAAAGATTCCAGCATGGATTAAAATTACATCAACTATGAATAGGAATTTAGCTGTATAAAACGATTTCTCTGATTTGGGGATTGAAGGTTTCCCACTTAAGTGGGATTTGTGGCATCAAGTGTTAGTGTTGAATAGCACGACTGTTTAATTACTTTTTGTTAGTGTGTTTAGGTAATGTATTTTAAATGTGCCAGACTCTGTCCATAAAGAGCTCTTCTGGTTAAGACATAGCTGGTAGAACTATGTTCTTTTCCTGGATGCTGGGGTTTCTATTTTTCTATTTATGGCTGTCTGATCTTATAAAAGGCTAAAAAAATTCTGCTGTCTGCTCCAGCTGATGAGGTGTAGAAAGAAATTCTGTGCAAGGATGGACCGTTGACCCCATATTGTAGAAATATAGATTGGTTCATTAATAGACTTTGATGAAACGCTTCTTCATAATGCCATCAAGATAAACCTCCATAAGTTCTGTTAGCCTCTTACAATATATAGTAGACCACATAAATGTCATAAAAGCTAACTGTGCATTTTCTCTTATTTTCAGCTTATTACACCCTATATACTCATATCATCTTTGTCATCTGTATAACTCACCACAGGCAATAAAAATATTATCTCTGAGAATTCATAACCCCTGCATCGCTTATTAAAGAAAGCTACAAGGCTGATGTACACTGTCTTAAAGCTACATTCACCCACTTGACATTTCAACAAATGCAGTCAAACAAATTCAGCCATATATTATAAAAAAAAAAAAAAAAAAAAAGTCAGAGGTGCTCATCAGCGAACGAACCAACCTTAATAGGTTAGTTCTATGGCCATGATAAGCCACTCTGAGAGCAAGCTCTTTTAGCTCACTTGTGCCCTTCACAGGGAGAAATATCCTGTAGTATATCAGTCTGGTCCCACTCACAAGAATACCAGGCAATTCTACCCTGAACAGGAAAAACAGCAAACCCCAAACGCGTTTTCGGCCTTTATGGGCCTCGTCAGTGAGGTGCAGCTGAACTCCCTAAGGCACAGTGAGCAAGGGGTCCACGTCTGGAGTCCCCTATTACCCTTAGGGAGACTAAACCCTAAGGGTAATTTGCATAAACAAAAAAAACAAGTCAGAGGTGCTCATTAGAGAATGAACCAACCTTAATAGGTTAGTTCTATGGCCATGATAAGACACTCTGAGAGCAACCTCTTTTAGATCACTTGTGCCCTTCACAGGGAGAAATATCCTGTAGTATATCAGTCTGGTCTCACTCAAAAGAGTGACCCAGCCACGAAATACCAGGCAATTCTACCCTGAACAGGAGAAACAACAAATCCAGACGCTTTTCGGCCTTTATGGGCCTCGTCAGTGAGGTGCAGCTGAACTCCCTAAGACACAGTGAGCAAGGGGTCCACGTCTGGAGTCCCCTATTACCCTTAGGGAGACTAAACCCTAAGGGTAATTTGCATAAACAAAAAACAACAAGTCAGAGGTGCTCATCAGAGAACGAACCAACTTTAATAGGTTAGTTCTATGGCCATGATAAGCCACTCTGACAGCAACCTCTTTTAGCTCACTTGTGCCCTTCACAGGGAGAAATATCCTGTAGTATTTAAGTCTGGTCTCACTCAAAAGAGTGACCCAGCCCCGAAATTACTTCAATAGTGTTGCTGAGTATTATTTGAGGTGTGTCTATCTCTTGTAGTGAAGTGCCACCAGAGGTCAGAAGAGAGCTCTTCAAGACTTCTCCCCAGGAGTTAGACAGTTAACAACCTGCTCAAAAGGCAGGGGTGTGGCTGCAATCGAGGCCTACTGCTACCTCCAGTTGGAGAATTGTTTGTAAGTGTGGAGCCTGTGCAGAGGCAGAGCAAACCTGGGCCAGCTCTGTGTGGCCAGAGAAAGGTCAGGGAGACCTGGAAAGCCAATGAGGCTGTCTTAAGTGTACAGCCACAATTGAGAGACACAACACTGAGAAGAGTGTGTAGTGAGTGCTTCAAAGAAGCTAGGTTTTATTTTTGTTTTGTTTATTTTTGTAAGCTGGCAATATACATTAAAGCCTGTTCAAGCGTGTCAAAGCTTTCTGAGTCCTCCATCTTGCTGAAAACTAAGGCACAGATACCGAGCGTGACAGTGGATCTGTCACATTTTGGTGGCAGTGGTTGGATGAAAATTGTCTGTGTTTAAGAAGACAGCCCACAGTACAGGACAATACTGGAGGAACTATTGAAAGCCCTGTTAGATGCCACTACATGCCAGAAAGTGGGTGGAGCTTGTCAGCAAGAAAACCAGCAGAGATGGCTGAAAGAAATCGCCGAGGACAGAGCCCATGCCTCAACTAAGAGATGCTGCTGCATGTCTGAAAGAGGCCATAGAGAAATGGCAGAGACAAGCGGAAGAGGACATAGTCCAAATGAGAGAGTTTTTGGAGGCACAGAAAGCAAAGCTGCAGCAACTAAAGTCTGCAACTAATACTGTGGTTACAGAAGCAAGTGGAATCCAAATCGCTTCCTAAAGATGATGACAGTTCAGGATGACGTTGACACATATCTCCTGAGCTTTGAGAAGATTGCCACTAGGGAAGGTTGGAAAAAAAAACAATGGGCAACAGTCCTTGGTCCCTATCTGTGTGGAGAAGCACAGAGTGCATATTGTGATTTGCCTGAAGAAAAGGCAACTAATTATTGTATTCTGAAAGAAGATATCCTTGCCAGAGTTAGAGTCACCAGGGATGTCAAAGCACAGAAATTCTGCACACTGAGCCCGCGTTGTAGCAAGGAGAAGCTACTGTACAGAGGGGAAGTCCCACAGTGTGGACAATCACCTTCCTGTCTCTGGGGTAAATATGACAATGATGTAATATGGAATCCTGAGGAACGGCATGCTCATCTCTACCCCAGATCAGGGTACAGGTCACCTGTCAAGAGACTGAGGAAGGACTCCCAGAAAGAAAAGAAAGCTTACTTTACAGCTAGCATAAAGGTCCCAGGGGTGCAACGAGCTGGCCAGAGAAGTGCTCCTAAATTCCAACCACAAGTGAAGGGTGTTACTGACATAACAAAGGAGAGACGTAACCGAACCACATGAAAAGATTTTCGTCCACATATTATGGAAACACCATTGGAGTTCTGCTTTGAGAAATCATATGATGATATTGTCAAAGATAGACAAGCAAGTAACCGGCTTGCTGACAGCACTGAAGAAGCCAATGAGGAGACTGCAGAGAAAGTGGATGAGACTGCAGAAGGAGCTGCAAGTGAGACTGCAGAAGGAGATGCAAGTGAGACTGCAGAAGGAGCTGCAAGTGAGACGGCCAAGAGCGCCACAGAGGGTGCCACAGAGACAGCAGAGGGGGCCACATAGACGGCAGAGGGCACAAATGAGATTGCTGTGAAAGTAACAGAAATTGCAAGTGGATGCTAGTGCAGATAAAGAACCTTTGCCCCGGGATCAAATTGCTGATGATCTAAAAGCAACTAAGGTTGTGAGCAACAGTCAAAGAGAAAAGGACAAAGTATTGCCACTGACTGAATGCAAAACCAGCCTCAGTAAGAAGCATACGTTTGAAGACAACAAAGTGTACTATAGGAAGAAGACACAGATGCCTAATTGGGAGCAGTGGGAGAGTTCCCCCAAGTACAAGATGAATGAGAGATTTATGCAGTGGCGGACAGATGAAGCGAGATCTCCTCGCTAACCATGTATCTCATAAGGGAGCAGCTATAACAAGAATGGAACTGCTGTTACAAACTCCAGAACAGCAGCGGGTTAATGAACTCTCTGATACCGAGGGACAGTTAGAGCAGAGTGTTTGTCCAGAAGAGATTAGCACTGAACTGAAGGAACTGTGTGTACAAGATGCTACATTGAATGCAGAGCGATATTTGCAGAAAGCTCATAAGCAAGGCATAGTGAAGGACCCTGTACAGGAGAGACAGAAGGGTGAATAAAACATGGTTGAGCAGCCAAAGATATTCAAGGAGGACCTGATAGAAGAGTCAGAGGAGGTTTCTCAGTTTAATATGCTGCAAGCACAGTGAACTGGATTTGCAAGAGGCTAATGAGGACAAACTGTGGCTGAAGGAAGCTGAGGAAGATGAAATGCTGGATGCCTTGGAGGCAAAGCAAGTAGAGAAGCCACTAAATGAAGAAATAATACGGGTGAAGGCTGAGGATGCCAAAAATAAAAGTGTTTTCCAGGAATTTAGGATTCAAGAGGCTGGACTAGCCTATCTGTTGGGTGTCAGCTTAAAGTTGCTGAACAGCTGGAGAAATTCCAGCAAAACCTCAAAAAGTCTGAGAGCTCCTTTCAAGCAGAGATAGTGAATATGCTTGCTGTGCACAGAAATAAATATGAAGTACAGATCTGAGAGCAAGATGCAGCCGTGAGAGTGGACCGGCCTTTGGAGTCTATAGATGATACTGGGCCAGAGTAGAAGCAAGATGACTGAATGAGGCTGATACATTTTGGTGAGAGTTGTCAGCCAGCCAATAGGAGCACCTGGAACCAAGAGAGCAAGAAACCGAGGGAAGAAAAACAGCCCAAGAAGTTGCTGTTCCATAGTGAAGTTGAAAGGGATGAGAAAGCTACGGATAATCTTCTGATAAAGAAAGAACGTTTAACAGGAGGATTAAAGGAGCTAATGAAATCCAAGTATAGAGAGGTCAAAGTGAGGCAACTCCAGTACTGCCGGGGTGACTTTAAACAGACGAAAATACACCATCTAGCCACAAACTGGCAGGAAGTATCGAAGCTAGAGAGTGAACTGGCAAACATCAGTCCTTGCATAAATGATATAACGAGGATAATTAAGAGCTGCGAGAGTGAGATGAAGGCTTTGACAGAAAAGATGCATCCGGTGAAAGACAAGGTCACAGAAACCTGTAATGTCTGTGATGTACCCCCATTGAAGGGACTGTATGGAGAAACACATTCTCATGCTTTTCAAGGGTCCCTGGGGGAGGGCCCTTGGAGAGACGTGCGGGCCGGTGTCGTAACCACAAAGTTTAAGTGATGACAGCAAACAGAATGGCAAAGAAAGCAGAAAATACGAAGTGAATGGAAGAGAGGGAAAAGGAAATGTCTCTTCAACCAGAAAGAAAAAATGATTCCAAGGAAAGACAAAATAATTTGAAAGCAGTGATGAAGAAGGTGAGCTGGGAAATGGGAAAAGTCCTATTAATGAGTTTAAGATGACAGTAGAGAAAAATAATGGAGATGCTCCTAGAAGTACAAAGAAGAGAGCACCAACGGATGATGCAGCTGGAACAGCAGTAGCTCCGGTGAATACAATAAAGTCTCACTGGTGCCACATTGACGAGAAGAGTGCGGAGAGATCACAGATGGTACAGAGGATGCGTTAGATCACAGACACAGCCTCACGGCGTTGGGAGCTCAACCACATGGTGTCGAGCTGGGGTGGGGGATATGTGGTGAAGTGCCACCAGAGGTCAGAAGAGAGCTCTTCAAGACTTCTCCATTGCAGTGAGACAGTTGACAACCTGCTCAAAAGGCAGGGGTGTGGATGCAATCGAGGCCTGCTGCTACCTCCCGTTGGAGAATTGTTTGGAACTGTGGAGCCTGTGAAGAAGCAGAGCAAACCTGGGACAGCTCTGTGTGGCTTGAGAAAGGGCAGGGAGACCTGGAAAGCCAGTGAGGCTGTCTTAAGTGTACAGCCAGCACAATTGAGAGACACAACACTGAGCAGAGTGTCCAGTGTCACCAGAGAGGTGAAAGAGACACAGCTCCACTGCAGATGGATTGCAGACCCTGAAGGGAGTGGACTCTAAAACAGATAAGTGTAAAGGCCTGTGTTGCTGTATGATTAGCCAGTATTTTATATTACTGCAGCGCAGTGAGGGAACGGCATTTAATGCGTAGTGAGTGCTTCAAAGAAACTAGGTGTTATTTATTTTATTATTGTAAGCTGACAATCTACATTAAAGTCTGTTCAAGCATATCAAAGCTTCCCGAGTCCTCCATCTTGCTGAAAAGTAAGGCATGGATCCCGAGCGTGAGAGTGGATCTGTCACACTCTTTAATAGTCATTGCATTAGAGCAGATATTATGGTCTCTATGTATTTCCAGATATATTAACCCATTGCGTACTGTGGTGTATGTTCCCCTGGTAATTTATATAAGTAATGTGGAGGTGTAATTTTGCCAATAATCTTTGTTTCAATATAGATTTGATAGCTCAAATATGTAAATGAATATATATATTTTTTTAAGTTTTTTTCCATATTGTAGCCTCTGTGAGTGCTACATATAATTTCTATGGCAGCTACATGTTGTTATTGCTATTTAGTGATGTATTGTGTCTTTAATTGCTTTATGAATCTTTCAGGAACACTTTTAAAATTACCATAGGAATGACCAGTCCAAAACATAAAATATTTTTTTTTTTGCATATTTGTATCTTGGAGACTAGTGCAATTAAATATAATGTATTTCTATGCTTTCCCATGCTTTTCAAGTACAGTAGTGTGTAATTAATTGCTGCTATGACTCTAATAAGTGTTTGAAAAAGCCTGTGCAAGCCAAATTTAGTACTCATAATATTTTGGACAGAAATTCAATAATTTTTCCAGCATTAATTATTTAGAGCTTGTAATGTTTGAGCTAAGCTAAAACCTATGTAGTTGTAAGCCCAAATTTGTGTTTTTTTCTGACCCATAGGGATCGTGGGTGGTAGCCTATAATCGGCTAAAACATGGCTAATACAAAACGTAGCAATTTTAAGAGGGGTTTTAAGTGTGTATAATTTTTTTTATTTGGCCAATAGAATTGGCCCACAGTATGTAATAACTAAATGTTTACAAAACATATATATGATGCCCTAAGTGTTTAAACTATCCCAAGTGTTTTATTTTAATAATGTTAGGTTTGTGAGGAGGTCTCCCTGGTGAACTCTTGGCCATAGAATGCAGCCTCCTGTAAAGAGATTGCCTGCTATTGGACAACATTGATTCAAAGGATAGGAGGAGTGACAGGGACCAACCTGGTAACCCCTTTGAGATGAACAGAGTTTTAAAATAGTAATCGTTCAAAATATTATCTAATTGTTTAGATAGGGCTTTTATTATGCTAGGTTCAATATATACTTTCAAAGTACCTTGACTTATTGTAACGCTACAGTGTAAATTGAACTTTAACTAGAATTGTCTTTGTTTGCAAAACAGAGGCAGCTGCAATCTTTCCCACAGCTGAAATGAAAATGGTTGTCACGAACTCCTTGTGAATGCAGACTAATATGACAGCAATGAATTACAAAATATTTTTATTTTCTAAAATAATAGGAAAAGCTTTCAACTGCTTAATTTCTTTATGCCATCTGCAGTTATTTTATCATGAGCCGGTAGGGATGAGAATACTGTGACAAACACAAATGTACCATAACAAATTTGTTAACGGATTTTGACAAGTAGTGTTTTTCTTATTACATAAATATAATGCCTTGTATTACCTTTATTGATTTATAGTAGCCAGAAAGAATTATATTAAAAACCACTTAGATATATATATAGTTTCCTTTGCTTAAGACAAAAGGATTAAGACAAAAATATTGCATCTCTATCATTACATCTCATGAATCCATTACTGTGTGAAGTATTTCAATTTTGGGAGGTAATGAATAATATTTTAATAGTTCTTAATGGACAACTGCCATTTCATACCTGGTAATGACAATAAGCACACGTTTTTAGAAAGTACTGAATACAAATATTTAAATTTTTATTCCTTACTATTAGAGCATGGAAAATATTAAGTGTTTGACACAAAACCCAAATAAATGATACACTAATATAAATATGTTTATGTTAGCAAAAGAATAGTAAAGGGATTTTAGTGGATTTAGCAATGGAGCAAAGGAGTGCACTCTGAATCTGGTGGATGTTTTCTTCCATTACTTGGCTAGTAGTTAAGACTTTCTTTCTAAGACCACTTTAGAAGCTGCTCATCAATTACTGAATTAGTAGGGGAAGTGTATGGCTGTTAAACGTATGATTGTTAAATGGTCATCTATAACAACATCAGATGTAGACACTCTGTATAAACTGACTTGCATTTAGACTTGCAGTATGATAGTGGCTCTTGAGTCTGTATACAAAACCCACACCTCGAACTTGTAAACTTACACTTCTGATCAAAATTGGCAAGGTGAACAGGGTTGAGCCTGATTAGTACTTGGATGGGAGCTCATCTGAAAATTAAAAGGGATGTGGGCTTTTTTTTATTATGAGCAGAACTGTGTGTGGACACTGTGAGTGGTTGTGTTGAGTAAAGACTCAATAGTCACTATCATTGCAATCAATAATCATCTTTATTACATTAATACTTAGCTTTGGTTTTGATGCTTACTACGAAAAAGCAAGTGACCAGAATGCAGGGTGGGAGGGGGGGGCAACATCTGCTCATCTGCTGGGAAGCCCTGGATATTGCGCATATTACACATTGCAGGTCATAAGCTTCTTTAAACAGGTGCATTTTAAGTGAGATTTTGAAGGTCTTGAGGGAGGAAGATAGTCTAGTAGAATAAGGCATGGAGTTCTAAAGAATAGGGGCAGCATGAGAAAAGCCCTGAAGGTGTGAGTGAGAGGAGGTGATAAGAAAGGAGAAAGGAAAAAGGTCATTAGCACAATGAAGAGGTCAGATGGGGGATTAGTTTGATATGAGAGTGATTGACAGAGAGGTGCTGCTGAGTGTTGAGTATGGCAGATGGGTCTAGCGAAGGAGGTCAATATGGATTGGAGTGGGGACAAACTGGGAATGGGGAGTAGTCGAGGTGAGATACGGAGAGAGAATGTATTAGGACTTTAGTTGTATCTTGTGTTAGTGACATATTTTAGAAATATTTTTTAGGTTAAAAAAGCAAGATTTTGGGCAGGTTTCAGTAGAACCCTGAGACAACGGGCTTGGGAGGAGGGAGTGATAATGGTATTGTCAACAGTGAAAGATATTTGAGGAGTAGATGCTGTAGAGGAGGGTGGGAATATTAGGAGCTCAGTCTTTGACATGTTGAGTTTGAGATGAAGGATATGCTTGAGATGCAGTTGGAAACTTGTGCTAGAGGTAGATTTGAGTCTGAATACAAATGATAAAGAAATCCAATAGATTTTATTTTGATTTCAAATGATGATCTAAGTTGAGGGGGACTAGAACTGAACATTGGGGTACGCCAACAGACAACGGGTAAGGTAAGGAAGTGGTGTCACAGAAGGAGACACTAAATGTTTGATCTTGTAGGCATTATGTGAGCCTTAGAGAACAGTTTCACGGATGCAAAGAAAGTAAAAATTCACATAATGCACAAATCTGAAAAGGTTGAACTTAGTGTAATAACCTTAGTCACTATATTACTACAGGGTTTAGTCAAATTATTATGACCTACTTTTGACATTCGCAATGCGTAGCCAATGAAATACGATGTGTCGTAAGCTGGATTGGCATATAAGGTGACATGTAGGCATTCTGCAAACAAATCAACCATTACTGTAATGGGTAAAATGTGCTATTTATTTGGACTTTAAAAAACGGGATGATCATTGGCATTCGGGCTAAAAGTGGAAGTATTTTGTAACTGCACAGTTTGTGAAGTGTTTCAAATAAAAGTGACACTGTGAAGGGAATCACAGGGCATCCCCTTTCTCGCATAGTATCTCAATTAACCCCTATATACAAAGGGGGTGATATAGATCTCCATAATATCTCATTTAACCCATAGTCCACCGATCCCTGATGTGCCATGGGGTTGCTCAATGACCCCCATGGCACTTTACGTTACACAATTACTACACTGAAAATAATAAAATAAAACATATAACAAATTAAAAACCCTGTATTAGAAACTAACTACATTACAAAAAATAAAAAAGAATTACATAAAAAAAGAATCCCATATTAATAAATAAAATCATGAAAAAATAAAAAATAATACAATAAAATAAAAAATAAATCAAACCTGTAAAATATATCAAATGATATATTACTTACCCACCTATATGATCATCCAGCAATGATAAATGACAACCTTGTCCTAACTGTTCTGCCCTGGAATAGTCGGGCTATCAATCCTGACTGAAGAAAATGTGGTCATCTTCTTTCGTGATTAAAGCTCATGTCCTCCACTTCAGGCGTTAAAATGGCCTATCCCAAAAAAATGATTCTCTAACAATAATAACTATTAGGTCCATCAATCTAAGCAATCTGATTGGTCCAATTAAATTTGATAGTAATAATGAGCAGGGTAACATCTGAAAAATCATTCGGATTAGCTGATATATGATAGACATCTATTTCAGCCAATCAGAATGTGTGAACAATACTATTTTAGCCACTGAAAGTGTGGTAACAGCCATTTGATGTGGGCCAAAAGATGAGGACATGTCAAGATGGTCAGCCTGTTTACTCCAGGTGGAAGAGTGAGTACAAAAGTAGATAAGTTGTATTAATATTTATTTTATTTTACAAGTTTAATCTTTTTATTTTATTTAGTTTTTTATTTTGTGTTATTTTTATTTGGATTTGTGTTGTGCTTTTGTAATTTGGCCTAGAGCACCCCCATGGCGCATCATGAGTTAATTGTAGGTACCATGTCTATATAGACCTCCATGGTAAGAAGGGCTTGATTTAGATACTGCTAAGGGGTTAATAGCAATAACATGGGGGTCATACAGAGCGTTAATGGGAGTCATTTTTGGTATGGTTTGTTATTTTTGGTCAATTGAGTCAAATGTCATTTCTATATCTAAAATTAAAAGGCAACCTGGAATTTTTTGTTTATGAATAATGTGAAAAATATAAATAATTCTCCTGATATTTAGCCTCATTCAATTGCTCGTTTTTTTAGATATGTGGTCGCAAGTAGAAGTCGCAAGCAATGTTGCTATTCAAGTGGCGTATTTTTGCGAGCTCTGATCTTGTTACGACTTTCGGCCATGCGAAAATGACGGGCGTACAACTCTGCGATACACCACTCTGAAGCCTTTAATCTGTCCAGTACGCAAGACCTCGGATCGTGCAAATCGCAAATAGCTATTCCATTGACAAAATCGCTCAACAACATTGCCACAATAAAGATTGCAAACGCAAAATGGAGGACCAAATCTCACGTGTACCAAATAGGACTCAGGAAGGGTTTACACCCCAGTTTTCAAAAATGTAAATGACAATATAAAGACACCAATACACTTTAAAACATGGGCAAAGCAATGGAAGGCATTACAATGACATGCACAACATGTCCCACATATGAAATATTGCAAAATAAAATATTTTATTTCCACATAAAATGGCTGCCATATTAACCCCTTCACACTCATAGAGCCTATAATGTGTACCCTACAAATACAAAGATCATTCTCATATACATCTCACTCATCGCATCTACATTTGGACAACAAATAGTGGATAACTAACACCGCCACATGGCATATATCAAGTAACCAGGAACATATTAATATCTGTTGTTCAGTCCTGCAGTTGTGTCTGATTCTCTAAGACCCTATGGACTGCAACACATGCAGCTAGATCTCTGCATGTGCTCTTCAAGCAGGTTTACATGCTAAAGATACTGGAGTGGCTTGCCAGTTCACCCTCTAGTGGATTGGGATTTTACTGACCTCTCTGCTATCACCCGCCCACCTACACTGGCCCTACATGGTATAGCTCACAGTTTCATTCAGGTACACAATCCCCTTCACCACTGCCACTTAGCAATCCACAAGGGGAACCTACACCACACTAATCTACTCTAACCCCTCAGGTAGGGATGCAAAAACACATACAGATGCACAGGGATCAACAACTAACCCACCTCCATCAGGGGTAATCTCCGCTATGCCAATCCTGGAAAGTCCCACGCCAGTGCCATGATGTAGCCTCCATTCCAATTTTGTCACCCCCCATTATGTCTTCTATTCATCAATTTACATTAGTGTGGTGTATGTTCCCCTGGTCCCATTGTGGATTGCTAAGTGTTGATGGTGCAGAGGCTTATGTAACTGAATGAAGCTGTGATCTATACCATTAAGGGCCACTGTAGCAGAGAGGTCAGACAAATCACAGTTCTCTAGAGGAGGAACTGGCAAACCACTTCAGTATTACCTGTCATATTCCTATCAGACCCTCAGTGGAATGTTGATAGTCAACAATATCGGTAACTGGACATTTGCATGTGTATTAACCCTTGACGTTGGTTATATATCATATATTATTATATGAGAGCTAAAGCTACTATTACTATTATGAGAGGTATTGATCAATTGCATAGTAACTGGGGCTCATTAGTGTACACATATGGGAATGAGACACAAAGATCACATGGGGTCACTACACTACTGCAAACGGAATCTGGTGAGAAAAGGGATCATCAGAAATCCCTCCATGTAATTGGAAAAACCATTAATGTTTGTAGCACTTACAACTTGTCTAGATCTGCTCAATGAAACAGATGAACATAATCTTGGATAATGTCATATGGATATATTCCACACACAGTGTGCTGTCAGATATGAAGGAATATTTAGTCAGAAAAAAGGGGAAAGAACGACACCCTTTTGAATCCAGGTAATCTCCTCTACTTAATAGATAAGGTGAATCAGAAAAAAATGTTTAAAACATATACGTTTTATTAATGTATTTAAAAATAAAGATTTAAAACATATCTAAAATAAGTATGACACACTAAACTTCTTCCTAAGTGTTGATTATAATAAATCTATCTATATATTCAGTATATTGTCACTAATGTAGATATAATACACTGTGTCCTTTTATTTCTGATTGTCTTTGAATATAGAGTGTATAACCCAAAGATGAATAGATACTTGGTTAATATTTTAATAGATATTAGATAATTTAATAGCTATGTGAGAGGAAAAGATAATTCCAGGCAATAAATATTGAAGTGCTAGTGCAATAAGTGATAAAATATTACTGCTTGTGAGTGCAGCATCCATTTACACTCTAACACCAATAGCAGCTGCTACTAAGCATTCACCTTAGCCAGAGGCTACAGCATACGCTCACACTCTACCACCAATGCCAGTTGCTGCATAGCAGTCACCTCTGCCAGAGGCTACAACATCCACATACACTGTACTACCAATGCCAGTTGCTACTCAGCAGTCACCTCAGCCAGAGGCTACAGCATCTGTTTACATTCTACCACCATGCCAGTTGGTAACTGCTGTGCAGCAACTGGCATTGGTGGTAGAATGTGAGCGGATGCTGTAGCCTCTGGCTGAGGTGACTGCTGAATAGCAACTGGCATTGGTGGTAGAGAGTAAACGGATGCTGTAGCCTCTGGTTGAGGTGACGGAGCATGTATTACTTACTGCTGGGTTTTTTATGTTCTGTGTGGTGGTTCCTGGGGAGAAGTTTGATGAACACTGACCTGGTGGACATCTACTTCATCTTCCTGAGCACTGGGCCCGGACCTGTAGGAACAACAGGTCTCCTCCGTCTAGGAGGTCTTGGGTTGAGGGGTGCATCCAACTGTGTTGGCTACTGTAAAGCAGCTGGTGTTGGTGGCACCGTGTCAGTGGATGCTGGAGCCTCTGTCTGCAGTGGCTGCTGTGTAGCAACTGGCGTTGGTGTCAGCAGATGCCAGAGCCGCTGCCTGAGGTGATGGAGCATGGTTATTGCTACCCCATATATCTGTAGTTATAACCAAAAACCTTACAGTGCTATTGAATGTCAGTAATCTATGTGTGTGGGGTTCAGTTTTGTGCATATGAGGGTGTGATGGTGTATGGGTTACTCACTTTGGTCCCTGAGATCAGGCCCCTGATCCTCTTCAACTTGATCTTGTGTTCCTATTTCTGGGGGCAAATCCCTCCCCTCCTGCTGCTCTCCTCCAGTTGTACCTCCTCTCCCTCGCCTGCTGCCTCCTCTCCCTCTCTCCATACTTCTCCTTACTCTCCTTCTCACTCTACCCTCCTATGATAGAAATAAAAATAAGGATAAAGAAATATCATAAAGATGTGTATGATGGAAAAAAAGATGTGGTTGATATGTGTAGTATAGTAATTGTATTGGGGGGGGGGGGGGGCTGTGGCCTACCGCTATGTATAGGTATTAATCTACGTGTAGGTATTAATCGATTTGTGTAAATATGTGGTATCAGTAATTATGTGTCTTGTAAATAAGGGGTTATTTTATCTGATAGATCAAAACGTACACTACTCTTTCTTTCGCACAATCTCCTCTCCAAATCTCAATAACCCATCAACTCCTTGACCTGTGTGTCCACTTGCTCAGTTCCACCACAGTCACAGATTTGCATTTTTCTCAGGCTTTTAAACAATTTCCCGCTCCGTTGATTAGCATCCTACGCTTCCCATTAGTTAATTTATCTGCTTCAGAAGTGAGACTTACGACCGAGTACCAATTTGGTGCATTTTTCGGATCTCCTACCCGGAAGCGTTACTATTGAACTCCCGCTTGCCGACCTTTAAGCTCCAGGTCGTAATTGCAGCCAACCGCAATTGAATTAAAGCATAAACGGAAGGGAACCGCCGCTCGCAAACTCACTCGGAGACAAGCTGATTATCTTCATTATGACTATGAGGGTTAAAGCCTACCTGATCTTTATGTATTAGTTTTGGAAGAAACTAAGCTATTGTGTCTACCATAATCTTTGCTGAAATATTGATTACACCATTTATCAATATTGGCCTGTAATTTGTAACTTATAAGAGATCTCTATGTTCTTTGGGAAAAACTGTTATTTCAGCATGAATCATCTGGACCAAAGGATTACTTTCCTTAATTGTTATTTCAGAATTTAAAGGTTACAAGACGCAAAAAAGGATCAAACCCCATTCAAATTGTTTTGTTTGGAAGTAGAATATAATTTTTAATAATATTTATGAAAGATTTGTTAGTTTTCATTAGAACTATTTGTTAGATCTGATTGTAGTTACCTTTGTCTAAAAAGTTGGCTCTTTTTATGATTAGAGGCTAGTTTGATAATGGTACCTCTAACAAAAGCTTTCTGTACTACACATATCCATCCTATGTTAGAGTCTGGGGTATTATTAATATCAATATACAATTTCATATCTTGAGCCACTTGGACTTGAATGAGTGAGTTTACTAAAACTGATTAATTTGGTCTACATCTTCAGGACTTAGGGGTCTCAGATGTAAGGTGAGGCCTAAAACTATTTTGACCAAGGAGTGATCTAAGAAGGAGGTATCTAAAAAGAAAGTATCTATCCTAGAATACGTTATATTTGTAAAGGAGAAAAGGTATATTGTCTACCTTGAAGGTGACAAATTAGGTTTAATTCAGCTAAGAGACATATGATTTGTTTATTTTTACAATTAACAGAACGAGAAGCACATCTATTTCAACCGTTTTCCACTGGTAACTCTTCCCAAACACAAATTGGATACTCTGTTTAAGAGGAAAAAAGTGAAGTGGAGGGGAATCATTTAAAGAGTTAAAGACTCTTGTTGCATACAATAGACTTGGGGCCTCATTCTAATCATGGTCATAAAACAGCCGCAAGTCTGCGATTCCTTGCGTCCGTCTTATGGCCATGGGTAGCGATATGTCTACTCTGGTTTTCACATGGGCAGCTCCGCAAGGAGGTTCCTCTTACGGCCAGTTGGGACCCCGCTGCATTCCAAAGTTACAATTTACTGCCGTGGGTCCTGAAAGGACTTTAAAGGTCCTTAAAAGGTTATGCATTTGGGAAGGAAAAATAGCCATGCAATTTATAATCTTAATGGAGCAAACCTAGGGGTATCAGATATTGAAAGGGATTTGGGAGTACTAGTGGACAACCACCTAGGTAGCAGTGCTCAATGCCAAGCAGCAGCTGCAAAGGCAAGTAAAATATTAGCATGTATTAAGAAGGGTATAGAAGCAAGGGAAGCAAATATAATTCTGCCTCTATACAAATCTCTAGTACGCCCTCATTTGGAATATGGAGTACAATTTTGGGCACCACTTCATAAAAATGACACTTTAGAGCTGGAAAAAGTGCAGAGAAGGGCTACAAAACTAAGGGGAATGGAGGGGCTAAGTTATGAAGATAGCTAACCAAACTAGACTTATTTTCGCTAGAAAAAAGGCATCTACGAGGGGATATGATTACCTTAATTAAATACATCCAGGGTCAATATAAGGCTTTGTCAAGTGAACTTTTTGTAGCAAGGGATTTTCAACTGACAAGAGGACATCCTTTGAGGTTAGAGGAAAAAAGATTTCACCTTAAACAAAGAAAAGGGTTCTTCTCAGTTAGGGTGGTTAAACTGTGGAATTCTCTACCGAAGGAGGTGGTGACAGCGAATTTGATAGACAACTTCAAAAAGGGGTTAGATATTTTTTTGAAGAAGGCATTCAAGGTTATCCTAGATAACTAGTGAAGGAATATTGATCCAGGGAGAAATTTGATCGCCAGTTTCTGGGATCAGGAAGGAATTTTGCTTTTTTTCCCCTTATGAGACAATTGGCAAAGTTTCAATGATTTTTTTTTCTGTTTGCCTTCCTCTGGATCAACTAACAATTAATAATAAATTGTCCACATATTAAAAAGATCAATAGAGATCTAAAAAGGTTGAACTTGATGGACTAACTTTTTATTCATCCTCAAATACTACAGTATACTATTAATAATTATTTATCCACTAATTAATTAATAACTTATCCGCATATTGCAGATCAGAGGAGATCTTAACAGGTTGAACTTGATGGACTGAAAGTCTTTTTTCAACCTTAATTACTATGTAACTATGCATACAATCATACATACAATACATACAATAAAACCCCAAACTTCATTCAATTTAACCCCTAACTATAATCAATATAACCCCTAACTACAATCAATTTAGCCTCTTGATACAATATATTCAACCCCTAAATACATTCAATATATGTCGCTATCTACATTCAATTAAACACCCCCATCACTCATGGGGCTCTATACAGTACCCCCACGGATTGGGGTAACCATTTGTATGCAGCGGGCCCTTTAAGGACTTGCAGCAGGGAATTTAACATTTTGAAATGCTGCAGGGTTCCCGATCAGGACCCCTGCATTATAGAGTTAATGTAGGGAGCCTGCAAGGGTCTCGATGGGTACCTCTGCATTGCAGGGTTAATGTGGGGACATTGCAGGGGTCCTGATCAGGATCCCTGCATTATAGGATTAATGTGGGGACACTGATTGGGAGCAGGGGGAGGCTACATAAGGTTTTAACAAGCCCTTGTGACTGCTCCTTGATGTAAATAAGCTGTGACTCGATTTGAGCCATTTTCGGGCTTGACGGAAGGTTGAGCATAGCATCTGATTAGAGAATGGGGCTTTCCTGCGGCCAAAACTGTTGCGGACACGTAGGATCAAAGTCTTTGACGTAAGTAAGCTGCGATTGAGCTCATCTAAAGAGATTGCAGCTAGACGGTGCGGCTACTTATTTCAGAAAAGTAGAATTAGAATGAGGTCCTAGGAATGTAAGTGTGAATAAAACTTAACCTATATGGAGGTGTGATTAAAAAGAAAGGGTGATAAATACATACAACAAATTGGCCAATACTAAAAACAATGATAAACAAAAAGTGTGCTCTGGGTAATATACTGTGAAGCCCTATGGTATGCATGAAAGGATTAACTTTACTCTATTTACTGTATTTACATAAACATGATTGCCTTATTATACAAATATAGCACAGTATTTATTAAATATTGATAATCATTACACTTACCAGTAATTCATAGCTGACATAGGCATATTACTATCCACCATAACAAGGGGTTTGGGAAGAATTAAAGATATATTTTTTTTATTATGATGAGGTCCTGAGGCAGCCGCCATTTGCTTTCAAACTCAAGAAGTTTGACATTCATTCCCTTCTGATCAATAGACTGAAATTGGAGAGATGTTTGATGCAGAATTCGCTATGAAGATATCCTCTAAGAAGCTCAATATTTTGTGTTGTATTAGTGTATTTTTGTATTATGTAGAAGATCTGCGTCGTGTGTCTATTGGGAGGAGATGGGGGGGGGGGATAGGATGTACTTGAAGTTTATTAACCAAAACATGCAGGAATTAAGTATTACAGTTAAAAGAACTTCTGCTATTAAGAACTACAACAAGGAAATGGCAGATGTTATTTGTCTCCAGGAGACCCACTGGCAGCAGGGGAAGAAACCATTTGTGACATCATACAATCCAACTTTTCGCAAGAAGTCAAGGGGGGTTTCCATTTTTTTTTTTTTAACAATTTATAGTTAACAGAAGAATATGTTGAATTGGATTCAGACGGCAGATATAAAATCTGGGAAGGCTTAATTAACAGTCAGTTAATTAACTTAATTTACTATTCTTAATTTATATGCACCCAATAGTAAGCAATAAAGCAAGCATAAAGTGTATATTTAATGCTCTGAAGAAAGTGGTAACAGGAGCAATTGTAATTTGCAGGGATTTGAATATATGCCTTAACTCAGAATTAGATCGCAAATCATTAAAAGGCTTGAAATCATATTCTCGTTTAGTGAATAAAGCTAAACATTTTAATAAGTGGATAACAAACCTTACGTTATATGATTCATGTAGAATATTTCATACAATGGAAAAAGACTATACATTTTACTCAAATAGGCAGGAATGCTTTGCCAGATAGACTACATTTTGACAGATCGGAATTAGAGTTGCCGCGAACAGTGTCGCTCCGCAGGACTTTTCGCTAGCAATTTTTTTGCATGTTCGCGTTCGCATCGGATGGCGAACATCATGCGCTTTTCGGTTCGCCCCCTATACTTTATCATTGAGGAAACTTTGACCCTGCACCTCACAGTCAGCAGACACATTCCAGCCAATCAGCAGCATACACTCCCTTCCAGGGCCTTCCATCTGAAGGACAGCATACATTTTAGAATCATTCTGAAGCTGCATTAGTTGTGAGAGGACAGATAGTGTAGCTGCTGGAGATTTAATAGGGAAATAGATAGCCAGGCTGTGTATTTAGCTTCACTACAGACCTGAAGGACTCATCTGATATCTGCTGCAAGGACAGGTAACCCAAAAAGCCCTTTATAGGGGCTAGAACATCATTTATTTTATTTTATAATTTTTTTCTGTGTAATCTAATTGCATATGCCTGCCTGCCAGCGTGTGTGTGTGACAGGCTAGCACCTAACAGCTTTTATTGTGCTTATTTTCACTACTCATACCTGGTGGTGTACCATACATTGAAAAAATCAATTTTTTTCCTGTAATCTAATTTCAGTTGCCTGCCTGTGTCAGGCTCACAGCTAATATTCTGCTCTGTTTCACCAGTCATAGTTCGTGTATCATACATTGAAAAAAAGCAACCCTTTTTTCCTTTAATCTAATTTCAGTTGCCTGCCTGTGTCAGGCTCACAGCTTATATTGTGCTCAGTGAAATAAAACAACACTTTTTTGACTGTAATAGATTGAATAGCAATTGCCTGCCTACAGGCATGTGTGTAAGCCTATTGCATCTACTCTGCCAACTTTTGCCAGTGCACAGTGACACTCATATCTGGTGCAACCGTAGTGTACAGTGACATAAAACAACACTTTTTTGACTGTAATCAATTGAATATCAGTTGCCTGCTTACAGGCGTGTGTGTGAGGCTTACAGCGCCTGCACAGTGACACTCATATCTGGTGGCACCTTAGATTGCACGCGCAGTGCCCCAAATTTGAAGTGGGAGGACCGATCAAGCATCTTTTTCCATCTCCCGCTTCCAAAAATCCATGCCATATACACGTCCCCTGATAGGTGACGTAACAGGTATCAAACTGATAGGAATAAATAGTACAACTTAATACACCACTCCTATCTGGTGGCACATTACATTGCATGTGCAGTGCCCCAAATTCGAAGTAGGAGGTCCGACCAAGCATCTTTTTTCATCTCCCTGTTCCAAAAATCAATGCCATATACACGTCCCCTAATAGTGGACGTAACAGGGATTAAACCAATAGGAATAGTACTACTTAACAGTACACACCTTATAATAACGTAGACAGAAGCAACGCAGAGAGAGGAGTCTGAAGAAGAGGAGTCAGAGGAGGAAGGTGGCTTTGAGGAGGTGGAAGACCAAACACAGCAGGCGTCCCAGGGGGCTTGTTGTCACCTTTCGGGGACCCTTGGTGGCTGGGTGGAGGAAGAAACTTTCAATGACATCAGTGAGGACAAGGAACGGGACATGGCTAGCTTGGTATCCAACCTTATGCAAATGGGGAGTTTGCGGTTGTGCAAAGGGACTGTTTGCGGTTGTTTGCGGTGCATTAAATGGGGAGATTGGTCTGTTACTGTGAATCGGGTGTAACCCTTACACTACCTGATCGATACAACATCATTCCTGATGTTTTAAAGCATGTTATTCCAAACAATTTAGGAATATTAGGTGATTTATGCCCTTTATGGCTTAAAACCAGACTCTGCATCAACTATGTAATTTTCCGTGGGAGTTTTGCCATGGATCCCCCTCCGGCATGCCACAGTCCAGGTGTTAGTCCCCTTGAAACAACTTTCCCACCACTATTGAGGCCAGAAAGAGTCCCTGCGGGTTTTGAAATTCACCTGCCCATTGAAGTCTATGGCAGTTCGCCGATGTTCGCCTGTTTGCAAACATTTGATGAAGTTCGCGTCCTCTGTTCGCGAACCCAAAATTTGATGTTCGCGACATCACTAATCTGAATACATTTAATAACATTCTAGAAATAGACAAAGGCTCTATTTTATGGTCAGACCATGCCTAGATTAAAAAGAAAATTAAACCCAACAACTTAAAATTAATAAGACCAAAATGGAAAATAGATTGTTTATTGATTGAGGAAGATGAAATGAAATATAAATTAAGAAAGGAACTAGTCATTTTTTTCAAAATTAACAAGAATTCAGTGCCTTCAAAATCCACATTCTGGTTAACACATTAGGCCTACATAAGAGGCATCCTGATTAAATGGCAAGCACACAGAAAGAAAGAAAGAGGGAATCATACATTCAACTTAATGTGTTGGAAAAAGAATAATCAACTAAATCCGAAAAGAGCAGATGCTGAATTAATAAGTACAGGCCCACATTCGGAAGATAGTACAATCTTTAGTGGAGAAATCGATATGGCACCTGCAGCTAAATTTATATCATTACGGAAACAAAGCTGGGAACGGTCTTGCTAAAATCTTAAAAACTCATATGTAAATAAGATAATTGATAAAAGTAGAAACAAAAACTCAATCCTTACTAAACCTGAAGACATTGGCAACATATTTTCAGAATTTTATCCGAATTTATATAGTTTAAAAGCTAATAAAAACTATATAAATCAGCTAGACGAAGACATTCAAGAGTATCTAAAAAAATCGACTTACCCAAAGTTTCCGATAGTGATTATGCAAAATTAAATAGTGAGATAACAGAAAAGGAGATCATTTCTGCAATATCTGACTTAAAAACTTCAACGGCACAGACGGACTGACTAACCCATATTAGTTAAATATTGAAAAGGGAGTTTTTAATGAAATCAAAGAAAAGACATTCTGGAAGCTTCCATAAAATCTATACCCAAACAAAATCTAGATTTAATGGAATGTAAAAATTACAGACCAATCTCCCTTTTAAATACTGATATTAAGCTATACTAAAAAATATTGGCAACTAGACCTAATGTCGTAATAAAAGATCTTATCCCAGAAGATCAAACAGGATTCAAAGCAGGAAGACAGGGCCCAGATAATATCAGAAGCCTGTTAAACCTTATAGATTACACTAAGTGAAATAAATACCAGCCATGGTTCTATCTCTGGATGCCGAGAAGGCCTTCAATAGGGTCGGATGAGCTTTCATAGACCATGCTCTTGCAAAGTATGGTCTGGGTGAATTTTGCTCAAAAGCCATTAAATCCCTTTATGTGAACCCATATGCCTCTGTCAAGGGCCGAGGATTTCAATCATCCAGATTTAAAATATCAAACGGTACTAGGCAATGGTGTACACTGTCCCCAATACTATTTGTCTTATCCATTGAAGTATTGGCTGATGAAATCAAGACATACAAGGTATTAAAGTCGCAAATAAGGAATATTAAATTACCTTATATCCAGACGACATTGTGATAAGTATTACTGAACCAAGCTTGTCATTGAAACCCCTTAATGAACTAATTAATAGATGTAGTGGTGTCTCTAACTATATAACATAGATAAATCAGAAACATTGACAATTAATCTATATGGAACAGAATTAGAAAATCTTAAAATGCAATGCAAACTAATGACATCACTCATTTAGGGGTTGTTTTAACTAAGGATCTTCATGACTATAGCCAGAGCCGTCACATGTGGCTCATCGCAGGGCCATATACATTTTTTTAAATCTTTAACTTTAACCTTTGTATATCCCAGATATGACTGCATTGACTTTATTATCTAAGCATAGCCTACTATACTATTTCTAATACAGATACAGTATTTAATGTTAACCAATTACAGTACTATATGCACTTATTACATCCATGATATAACTACATGTATGCATTAAACCCATGATATAACTGTTAAGCAAGTTGTTAGTACCTTTTAACCACATATATAATAACTGATTAACCCCAAACAGTCCAGTGGGCCCATCTGTTCATAACAGATGCCTTTTCCAAGTGTATTAACTCCTCTTGATTTAATAGCGGATATCTTGCAAATTCCAAAAATAAAAAAATGGGCCAAGTGGGGAATGATCATCTGAAAGATCTATACAGTGAAGGGAAAATTAAATCAATGCAAAATTTAAATTTACAATATGGCCTCCCACAGAATCAATGGCTCGAATATAACAAGCTTAGAACAGCTTTAGCCTCATCAAAATTTGATCTTAAATTGGATAGACCACTGACTCATTTATAAAAGCTGGTGACGCTTAAAGGAATAATGCATCTGATTGCAAAATGCCTTGAAATTTTAAATGGAGCATCAGGCCTAAAGAAAAAGTCTAACAACTTGATAAAATGGCAAGCAGATTGCAAAAACTTATGGCCAATTGAAACATGGCAAAAAGCAATGTAATTTACAGACAGATTTGTAAAGAACTCATCATATAGAGAGAGTTACTTCAAATTAATTAATAGATGGTATTTAGTGCCCACTAACTTGTTTTATATTACAAAAGATATCCAATCTAAAGAGTGTTGGCGACACTGTAAACAGATGGGCACTGAATACCATATATGGTGGGAATGCAATGCCATTTTTGATTTGATAAATCTGGAGATTCCCCTGCTGCCAGAGATAGCCCTATTACATATCTTTCCTGAAAATGTTTCCCTGCATGTGAAGGCTCTTATCCTTCAAGTAGTAACTGCTGTAAAATGGCTCATTGTCTTAAGATGGAAACAAGTACAAATTCCGACGTGGACTGAAATAAAAATAATGATATAAAAAATAGAGCTTTGGAAAAAGACTTTGATCAACTAGCATCTAATAAGGCTTTTATAGATAAATGCAACATTTGGGATGAAATTTGTCCAAATGATTAGACAATGAACTACAATAAATTTACGCTCAACTCCCCCTAACCCGAGACCTGATGCAGATTTTTTCTTTTCTTAGTGTTGTTTGCTATATTTATTATGTTTTATGTTTTAGTGTATTTTGTTTGGAAATCTTAGCACAATGTATTTAAGATATCTATGAATTAATTCTGTATTGTTTCAGTTGAATTGATATTATGAAGTAAAACATTACATTACAAGGTATAAATAAAAAGTATTTAAAAAAATATTATAACTTGCTATCATTCAGCTTTAATTCCAGCCAATTTCACTAATATTACATTAGTTATTTATTAATATAAATATTATTACTCTCATATCTTTAATCTATATAATCTCAGTCTTTTTCATCAATTTTCACTCTCCAATTTCCTGGTTTTCCTATTACCAACTAGCAATGGTTAATTTGCTACATCCATAACATTATCTTACTCCATACTAGGCAGTTAAAGGATAACCTGGTAGTAAGGCGTCACCCATTAATCTGGGATATAGGCTATTTAAACCCCTCCCTGCAGTGATCACCTTGCAGCCTCCGTAGAAGCTGTGACCCAAAATGCGCGTGTCAAACTGTGAAGTCATACGCATTTGACTGGTTATCGGACAGCAGCATATCGTGATAGCTGCCGCTTTTTTTTAGCTCTCTTGCCCATTAGGATGCACTTATATATGTTAGAGTGTGGACTTTAGATTCTTAACTCTAGAGGGGAACTGGCTGACCTTTCTAAACTGCTGGATTTGTAGTTATACATTGCTCCTAACTGTTAGAGCAATACAGCATATTTAGTGTGCTACAACTCACAGGTGATTCTTATTGCTACAGCAATCAATGTCCTCCTGCCACTGTATCATTATAGTTAGACAAGTAAGAAAGCAGATGGCGATTAGTGGACTTCCGCTGGCACTGTTAGTTCTTTATTAAGGGGTGGTTAACCCACATATTTACAAAATCAGCTGACTATCACGAAGTGAAACACACAATATTGGACATATTTATGTCTACTAGTAGCTGTGACTGATTGCCCAGAGCAGCATTCATTGTATATCATTGTTTTTAGTTTTTGCCAATTTGTCGTATATATTTATCAACCTTTCTTTTTAATCACACCTTAGTAAGGGTTAAGTTTTATTTACACTTACACTATTACAGCCCTATTAAATTCCCCCAACGTGTCAATCCGTAGCCCGTAACGGAGCCCGCAAGACTTACGGCTGTTAAATTGGCCTCTTAAAGCTACCCACAAACAATCTGTGGGTTACAGATGGAAAAACCCTATAGGCTGTCGAAATCAGAACTCAGTTGCTGCAAGCCGTAACTGTTACGATTGCAAATTGATATTAAATTGCTACAAATCCATAGGCGTTCAAACCGGTAACCGGCAAATGGTGCCAAAAGGCCTACGTGTACTAGAGAGGACCCGCACTGTAAATGCAAATATCAACACAATACCCTAATTTAAAATAAAGGGAAAGTGATGTTAAAATTAATAGCACAACATTCTCAAGCTCGCAAATCTGCAATATAAAATACTTTTTTTATGTTTAATTTGCGTATTATATCGATCCCAGCAATTAACGTGTAAATACACATAATAGAACTAGCATGGACTTGAATATCATATTTACTGATTTATTAATATTGCATTTTGTCTGGAATGTGGGTCCGATCATAACTCCTAATTTAAACCCGTAAGGGTTTGTAATCACTCCTCCATTTTTCAGATGTAATGATGACAATCCCTTTTACCATTGGCTCCATCTAAACCCGTAACTATGGGTATTACTAATTGATCATGTTCACGGCCGCACATGCAACATGCGCAAGAATGGTATACCGGTTTGTGTCTCTGGCCCGTTGGTCGCTGCATGGTTGAATGTAATAGCTCTGTAACTCTGGCGAATTTCAAGCCAGCTTTGCGGGTGTACCGGTTTCAAATTTAAGATGGCCCCTAGTCTATTGTACCCAACAAGAGTCCAATTTAACTCTTTACGTGATTTCCGTCCACTTCATTTTTTTCCTCATGAACAGAGTACCCAAAATTGGGAAGAGTTACCAGTGGGAACCTATTTATATAGGTATGCTTCTCTCTTTGTTAATTGTAACCTGTTTACTACACTTTGTCAGCTACTGTTGGACACTCTTTTCTACTACTTGTGATTATGTGGATGACTAATTAGTTTACATTTTTGTACTTATTTGTATAATTTTACTGAATTACCCATATCCAGATCTGGTGAGGAGCTGTCAGGGCAGGATATAAAGGTAGATGAAAGTCTTCCCTAATTTATTATCTTACCTAAATCCATAGTTTTCATTCTCTGTAATTTAATAAACATAAAAGTGTAAACTTGGGAGATGTATTGGGGGAGTACAAAAATATTAGCGGCAGCCTCGTGTCCAGGTGATACCTAGCTAGGATAATATGGTGGCCTTCTGGGTGATTTTTTCTTGACAAGCTGTATAAAAATTGGGGAAGGACTTATGCATGTATTTTGGAATTTTATTTTTTATCAAAGTGTTTTCCTGAATAAAGAACACAGAGGGATGGTATGATTTGTAGAAAAGAATAGCGTATATTTTTTAACAAATGTATCACAGAAACCTTGCCAGTTATTGACACCCTTGGATTGTCTAGGAATGCAAATGTGTGTCTCTCTGTATTGGGAGGCCAAACACATCAGACTTTCAAGTGGACAGTTTCTGAGGAATACATTAAACCACAGTTTTGTCACCTCAATTCAGCTGCATATTTAAGAAAGGAGTCCCATTAACTCTTAAGACAAGCTGACAAGAGTCACACAGAGCATTTCCTTTCTTCACGGATGGAGCTGTTAAAACATAGATCCTTCTCAAAGATGGTCACATGCCATCTTTGACCAGTACAGAGCAGCTTAAGATCAACAATTGTAAATGAGCAAGCAAATTACAGTGATACGTGTAAATTAGATTTCTACACACTGCCACTACGAACTTGGAGGAGAAGATAGCTACCCGTAAGACACCCATTCCACAATCTTTCACAGATGTAATCTACAACAGCTGCAACTAGGTCTACCACAAAGCATTGCACTCAATTGTAAGAAGTATAACATATATGTCCTCTCTTGATCATCAATATAAAAATATTGTTGCTAATGCTCTTCCTCAACCACTCTAGAAATTAAAAATCCAAAATTATAATCCAGTGTAGAAATGAGAATAGGAAATTATTTTTGTTTATTTTCTTAACACACTATATTCTCATGACAAAGCATCAATAGTATGTCCAGGTAACATGCAATCTGTAGGTCCACTGCTGAGCATTAAAAATAAAAATGGTTCTCTCCACCCTACATGGGTGGTCTTCTTTGAGGTTCAGATGTGCATCCCCACAATGTATAGAAAATACTAGTGACACCAGTCAATCACACATCCTTTACTGCTTAACCATAAAGTGGAGAGACATGCCTAATTGTTTTAGGACTTCAACCACAGTCTTTTATTCAGTTTCAGGCAACAGCCCTCGGCCACATCTCATGAAGTCCTCAGCCTGTACTCTGGAGTGGGAGAACATGCACCTTTTCAAAAATACACAACCTAATATATCTCTCTAATTTCCAATTTCCTCATCTAAATGCTTCTCCTCATGATCTACACTTCCTTCTACTATGAATCAATTGCTTTCCTACAGCAATCTAAAGGACTAAAGCACTGTGAGGCCCCTTTAAGGACTCAGGAGCCACATAATAGTCTTTACAAGTGCTTTAAACTCTGCATTACCTTAACAAGTGCATCTTTCCGCACTTTCCCCAAAGACACTGGGGCATATTCTATTAGCTGCTTGCAAATGCCTCAAACTAACAAATTTGGCTGTGGGTTGTTCTTATTTATACATTTTTAGATATATTCATTAAAACATCTCGCAATTTTGACCAAAAAGACTGAACTCGTAAATCCTGCCTTTTAAAGTTTGATTTCAGAGGGCGTGATCATATGATCTGACAATATTTAAGCAAGCCAGTAATTTACTTCTTAGACACAGCCAATAGTAAATGAGGCCGTCATCATAACATTAGTAAAACATGGAAGTTACACGTAATCTGCAATCAGAGGCAACAAATTAATTAGTGCCAGTAAGTAATATTCGCCAGTCGGGATCACAATCAAGCAATCTCGCACTCTATAAAATGAAGAAAGATCATCTGTTTTAGTCCATGTGAGTTTCATGATTTGAATTAACCCCTTGAGTCCCACGATCAATATTACTCAGAAATAAAATTTAAAAAAATATTTTAGTTTCATAATTGTGGTTTTGAGACTGTTGTGCATATACTTCTAATGTGTTTCCATGCCTTCCCATGCTTTTAACTTACAGTATTGAGAGTTTAATTGCTGTTACAGCTCTTACAGGTGTTTGAAAAAGCCAGTGCGAGTCCTGTTTAGTACTCATAATACTTTGACAGAATCTTGATACTTTTTTCAGTTGCCGGTAAGATTTATTTAACGTGACCTAGAGTTAATAGAATATTTGTTTTGTGTAACTTTAATTATTTAGAGCTCATAATATCTGAGTCGTGCTAAAACCAATGTAGTTCTAAGAACCGCTTTGCGGGTTTGGATGGCCCGTAGTGATTGTGGGAGAGTAACTCGTAATTGGATCATGAGTAGCTAATATAAAATGTGGCAATATTTACAGCAGTTTTAAGTGCGTGTAAATTTATGAATTTTGCAACAGAATAGGGCCACGGTCTTCCTCCCAGAGACAGGTAATAAAAAATTACCATAAACAAGCTCCTTACGGCAAGAAAGGGTTTATTGAAAACCTACAGCTCCCATGAACTACACTGCTCAATGGAAAATGAGACTTCAATAAAGCTAACAAGGAAAGCTTGTGCTTAAGAATGGGGCGGGTTAACTGCACTTATCTAATCACACTTTCTTATTGATACTCATGGTTTTATTGTCTCCAGATCTCCATAGCACATGTTGTGCATATATAATTCGAGGCACACCACAATTCCTTTATAGAGTGGGTAACTGATCAAAAGTTACATTTAAATGTGTATGTGGTGCCAAGAAAGCTCATATTCTGACAAGATAGGTCAGGATTTATACTCCTTTCTGAACCCACGTGTTTTATTTACCAACAGGTGGCTGAACAACAACCACAAATGACTATAGTCACAAACGATTATTTTCTTTATGAGAAATCACAGTAACATCTTTTTGATAACTATATAATACTAGTGACTTGCCCGTCAAAAAATGACGGTCAATAAAAGAAAGTGTTGAAATGCTGTTTGTCACACAATGTGAGTGTACTGTGTGCCTCAACTATATAGACCCCTGTAACACACTAATGAACGCATGTAATAACACTATAAGTGCCATGAGTGTCATCCGGGACCCTCATGACCCAAAGTGTAAGCACCACACCATTTTAACCCGGTCACTTATGGGGGTCTATCCAGACCCTCATAAGCCTCTATTTAACTCCATCAGTCCCATAAGGGTATATTATGACCATTATGGGCCTGTTACAACCCAACATTAACCACATAAGTGCCATGATGGTCCTCAAGGACCATCATGACACTAAGTATAAACACTACAATATACTCCCCCAATAAAACATTAAATATCAACTAAACACCCTCTACACTAACCTATTAACACCTACACTACCTACCTACCCCCTAATAACCCCCTCATCACCAATGTAATTACATAAATAAATAAAAATAAAGTCATCAAAAATCCAAAATCTACATTACATAAAATAAAAAAACTTAAAACACCCAAAATAAAAAACTGTACATTACAAAAAAAAAACCCAAGTCACAAAAAAATAAAAAAAGGAACATTACAGAAAATAAAAAAATACATAACAACACCCCCACTAGAGAAAAAAAAGAAATTACACACCTGAAAAGGAAATACATAAATTACATACAATACAATACAATACATACAATATAATACATACAATACATACAATATAAAACATACAATATAATACATACAATGCAATATAAATACATGCAATACAATTAAATACAATACAATACACCCCTATCTAATATACAAAACATGCTATCTATCTAATATACATCCCCCTATCTAATATACATCCCCCTATCTAATATACAATACTATCTATCTAATATACATCCCCCTATGTAATATACATCCCCCTATCTAATATACATCCCCCTATCTAATATACATCCCCATATCTAATATACATCCCCATATCTAATATACATCCCCCAATCTATCTAATATACAATACATGCTGTCTCTATAAAGCAACCCTAATTCTAAGCTACAATAAAATAATTTAGACCACTTACCTTTCAGATGTTTCTTCAGATCACCAACCTAGGGTAAAAAAGATGTAAAAAATTAATACAATACGTTTACATAAAATAACTAAACATTCAAAATATTCTAATTATTCTACTCAGCTTTCCAGCATGTCCCGTTCCAGCAGTTCCCGTCCCAGCATGTCACGTCCATCTTTGCTTCAGGCGCACCCCCTGTTAAAAAAAAAACATTACATTAGCACACATACATAAACATGAAACTAAGTAAAATAAACACAATCTATATTGTACTTACTTCCCCGCAATGTCTCCGGCCTCCTGGTGTTCTGCCCCGGATGGGCCCTGGAAGCATCCGCGCTGTTTAAAAAAAAAAAAAAACAACAACACACGTTCGCCCTGGCGGATGTCCCCGACGCTAATGAGCTTCCTACGGAGTGTTCCAGAATAAAATTGGAAATGGCGGCTTCTGATTGGCTGAAACGCTGTCTATCAAATTCAGCCAGTGGGAAGACGCCAATTGTGAACCAATGAGAAAGGGATACACCCCAAAATAACACGCTGATTGGATAACGCACCTGTCAATCTTTATTTGAACCAATCCGAAGGCTTTATTGCCATCAGCCAATCACAAGGGAATACACCCCCACATACTGATTGGTAAAGACATGTGCACCTTCCAATTGGCTGTAATACTGATTGACATTGACAATAGCCAATGAGAAGGCGCAAATCCTTCACCAATCATTACGTGGGGGTGTATTCCAATGTGATTGGCTAATGTCAGTGCAACCAATCAGAATACGCAGATGCCTCCAGCCAATCACCCTGTGGGGGTGTATTCCATTGTGATTGGCTGAAGGAATCTGCGCCTTGTGATTGGTTTAAATAAAGATTGACAGGTGCATTATCCAATCAGAGTGAAATTTTAGGGTGTATCCCTTTCTGATTGGCTCACACATTGACGCCTCCTGATTGGGTGAATTTGATAGACAGTGTTTTCAGCCAATCAGACTGCGCCATTGCCTATTTTCTTCCGGAAAAGTCTCCGGGAGCCTCATTAGCGTCGGGGATGTCCATGAGTGCGGATGTAAGTACTTTTTTTTTTTTTACAGGGCGTGCAGAACAGGAGGCGGAGGAGGCCGGAGACATCGCGGGGAGGTAAATACAATGTAGATTATGTTTATTTTATTTTGTTTTTATGTTTATGTATGTGTATTAATGTTATGTTTTTTTTAACAGATGCCGCAACGGAGAAGAAGAAAAGAATAAGGACGGGACATGCCGGAAAGGTGAGTAGAATATTTAGAATGTTTAGAATGTTTATTTATGTACTGTAAACGTGTTGCACTAATTTTTTTTTTTTTTCCCTAGGTGGCTGATCAAAATGGACATCTGCAAAGGTAAGTGGTCTTAATTATTTTATTTTAGCTTAGAATTAGATTATTTTATATATAGATAGTATTTATTGTATGTTAGCTAGGGGTATGTGTTTTATATAGATAACATTGCATGTATTGTATATTAGATTGTGGTATTTATTTAGATAGATTGTGTGATGTATAATATATATATAGGATGTATATTAGATTGTGTTATTTATTTAGATAGATTGGGGGATGTATATTATATAGATAGGATGTATATTAGAATATGGTATTTATTTAGATAGATTGGAGGATGTATATTATATAGATAGGATGTATATTAGATTATGGTTTTATTTAGATAGAATGGGGAATGTATATTATATAGATAGGATGTATATTAGATAGATAGTATTTATTGTATATTACATACATTGTGTGATGTATATTATATAGATACTATGTATTTTAGATTATAGTATTTATTTACATAGATTGGGGGATGTATATTAGATAGATAGAATGTATTGTATATTAGATAGGGGTGTATTGTATTTAATTGTATTGTATTGTATTATATTGTATGTATTGTGTGTATTTTATTGTATGTATTTTATGTATTATATTGTATGTATTTCCTTTTCAGGTGTGTAATTTTTTTTTCTGTAGTCGAGGGGGGGGGGGCGTTGTAATGTGTTGTTTTATTTTCTGTAATGTTTCTTTTTTTCTTTTTTGTGACTTAGGTTTTATTATTTTCTGTATTGTAGATTTTTTTTTTGTCACTTAGGTATTTTATTAAGTAATCTAGATTTTTTATTTTTTGTGACTTTAGGCTTTTTTATTTTCTGTAATTAGAGTGGTGGGGGTTATTAGTGGGTAGGTAGGTAGTGTAGGTAGGTAGTGTAGGTGTTAATAGCTTAGAGTTGAGGCTGTTTAGTTGATATTTAATGTTTTATTGGGGGGGTATAGTGCAGTGTAGTGTTTATACTTAGTGTCATGATGGTCCTTGAGGACCATCATAGCACTTATGTGGTTAATGTTGGGTTGTGACAGGCCCATAATGGTCTTAATATACCCTTATGGGACTGATGGGGTTAAATAGAGGCTTAAGAGGGTCTGTATGGACCCCCATGAGTGACAGGGTTAAATAGAGGCTTATGAGGGTCTGTATGGACCCCCATGAGTGACAGGGTTATTTAGCAGTTTATGGGGGTCTGTATTGACCCTTATGAGTGAGGGGGTTAATTAAGGGCTTATGGGGGTCTACATTGCCCCCATGAGTGAGGGGGTTAATTAAGTGCTTATGGGGGGTCTCTATTGACCCCCATGATTGATGATTGACAGGGTTAATGAAGTGCTTATAAGGGTCTATATTGACCCCCATGAGTGACAGGGTTAATGAAGGGCTTATAGGGTCTCTATTGACCCCCATGAGTGACAGGGTTAATGAAGGGCTTATGGTGGTCTGTATTGACCCCCATGAGTGACAGGATTAATGAAGGGCCTATGGTGGTCTGTATTGACCCCCATAAGTGACAGGGTTAATGAAGGGCTTATGGGGGTCTATATTGACCCCCATGAGTGACAGTGTTAATTAAGGGCTTCTGGGGGTCTGTATTGACCCCCATGTGTGACAGGGTTAATTAGGGGTTTATGGGGGTCTGTATTGACCCCCATGAGTGAGGGGGTTAATAAGTGCTTAGTGGGGTCTGTATTGACCTCCATGAGTGACAGGGTTAATGAAGGGCTTATGGGCGTCTGTATGGACACCCATGAGTGACAGGGTTAATTAGCACTTTATGGGGGTCTGTATTGACCCTTATGAGTGAGGGGGTTAATTACGGGCTTTTGGGGGTCTATATTGCCCCCATTAGTGAAGGGGTTAATTAAGTGCTTATAGGGGGTCTCTATTGACCCCCATGAGTGACAGGGTTAATGAAGGGCTTATGGTGGTCTGTATTGACCCCCATGAGTGACAGGATTAATGAAGGGCCTATGGTGGTCTATATTGACCCCGATGAGTGACAGGGGTAATGAAGGGCTTTTGGGGGTCTGTTTTGACCCCCATGAGTGACAGGGTTAATGAAGGGCTTATGGGGGTCTGTATTGACCCCATGAGCGACAGGATTAATGAAGGGCTTATGGGGTCTATATTGACCCCCATGAGTGACAAGGTTAATGATGGGCTTATGGTGGTCTGTTTTTACCCCCATAAGTGACAGGGTTAATGAAGGGCTTATGGGGGTCTATATTGACCCCCATGAGTGACAGGGTTAATTAGTGGTTTATGGGGCTCTGTATTGACCCCCATGAGTGAGGGGGTTAATGAACTGCTTATGGGGATCTGTATTGACCCCCATGAGTGACAGGGTTAATGTAGATTTATGGGGGTCTGTATTGACCCCCATGAGTGACAGGGTTAATGAAGGGCTTATGGGGGTCTATATTGACCCCCATGAGTGACAAGGTTAATGAAGGGCTTATTGTGGTCTGTATTGACCCCCATGAGTGACAGGGTTAATGAAGGGCTAATTGGGGTCTGTATTGACCCCCATGAGTGACAGGGTTAATGAAGGGCTTATGGGGGTCTATATTGACCCCCATGAATGACAGTGTTAATTAGGGGTTTATGGGGGTCTGTTTTGACCCCCATGAGTGAGGGGGTTAATTATGTGCTTATGGGGGTCTGTATTGTACCCCATGAGTGACAGGGTAAATGAAAGGCTTATGGGGGTCTATATTGACCCCCATGAGTGAGGGGGTAAATGAAGTGCTTATGGGGGTCTATATTGACCCCCATGAGTGAGAAGGTTAATCAAGGTTTATGTGGGTCTAGTTTGACCCCCATGAATGACAGTGTTAATTAGTGCTTTAAGGGGGTCTTTATTGAACCCCATGAGTGAGGGGGTTAATGAAGTGCTTATGGGGGTCTGTATTGACCCCCATGAGTGACAGGGTGAATGAAGGTTTATGGGGATCTTAATTGACCCCCATGAGTGACAGGGTTAATGAAGGGCTTATGGGGGTCTATATTGACCCCCATGAGTGACAGGGTTAATTAGGGGTTTATGGGGTCTGTATTGACCCCCATGAGTGACAGGGTTAATGAAGAGCATATGGGGGTCTGTATTGACCCCCATGAGTGACAGGGTTAATGAAGGGCTTATGGGGGTCTTTATTGACCCCATGAGTGACAGGGTTAATGCAGTGCTTATGGGGGTCTATATTGACCCCCATGAGTGACAGTGTTAATTAAGGGCTTCTGGGGGTCTGTATTGACCCCCATGTGTGACAGGGTTAATTAGGGGTTTCTGGGGGTCTGTATTGACCCCCATGAGTGAGGGGGTTAATAAGTGCTTAGTGGGGTCTGTTTTGACCTCCATGAGTGACAGGGTTAATAAAGGGCTTATGGGCGTCTGTATGGACCCCCATGAGTGACAGGGTTAATTTGCACTTTATGGGGGTCTGTATTGACCCTTATGAGTGAGGGGGTTAATTACGGGCTTTTGAGGGTCTCTATTGCCCCCATTAGTGAAGGGGTTAATTAAGTGCTTATGGGGGGTCTCTATTGACCCCCATGAGTGACAGGGTTAATGAAGGGCTTATGGTGGTCTGTATTGACCCCCATGAGTGACAGGATTAATGAAGGGCCTATGGTGGTCTATATTGACCCCCATGAGTGACAGGGGTAATGAAGGGCTTTTGGGGGTCTGTTTTGACCCCCATGAGTGACAGGGTTAATGAAGGGCTTATGGGGGTCTGTATTGACCCCATGAGCGACAGGGTTAATGAAGGGCTTATGGGGTCTATATTGACCCCCATGAGTGACAAGGTTAATGAAGGGCTTATGGTGGTCTGTTTTTACCCCCATAAGTGACAGGGTTAATGAAGGGCTTATGGGGGTCTTTATTGACCCCCATGAGTGACAGGGTTAATTAGTGGTTTATGGGGCTCTGTATTGACCCCCATGAGTGAGGGGGTTAATGAACTGCTTATGGGGATCTGTATTGACCCCCATGAGTGACAGGGTTAATGTAGATTTATGGGGGTCTGTATTGACCCCCATGAGTGACAGGGTTAAAGAAGGGCTTATGGGGGTCTATATTGACCTCCATGAGTGACAAGGTTAATGAAGGGCTTATTGTGGTCTGTATTGACCCCCATGAGTGACAGGGTTAATGAAGGGCTAATTGGGGTCTGTATTGACCCCCATGAGTGACAGGGTTAATGAAGGGCTTATGGGGGTCTATATTGACCCCCATGAGTGACAGGGTTAATGAAGGGCTAATTGGGGTCTGTATTGACCCCCATGAGTGACAGGGTTAATGAAGGGCTTATGGGGGTCTATATTGACCCCCATGAATGACAGTGTTAATTAGGGGTTTATGGGGGTCTGTTTTGACCCCCATGAGTGAGGGGGTTAATTATGTGCTTATGGGGGTCTGTATTGTACCCCATGAGTGACAGGGTAAATGAAAGGCTTATGGGGGTCTATATTGACCCCCATGAGTGAGGGGGTAAATGAAGTGCTTATGGGGGTCTATATTGACCCCCATGAGTGACAAGGTTAATCAAGGTTTATGTGGGTCTAGTTTGACCCCCATGAATGACAGTGTTAATTAGTGCTTTAAGGGGGTCTTTATTGAACCCCATGAGTGAGGGGGTTAATGAAGTGCTTATGGGGGTCTGTATTGACCCCCATGAGTGACAGGGTTAATGAAGGGCTTATGGGGGTCTGTATTGACCCCATGAGCGACAGGGTTAATGAAGGGCTTATGGGGTCTATATTGACCCCCATGAGTGACAAGGTTAATGAAGGGCTTATGGTGGTCTGTTTTTACCCCCATAAGTGACAGGGTTAATGAAGGGCTTATGGGGGTCTATATTGACCCCCATGAGTGACAGGGTTAATTAGTGGTTTATGGGGCTCTGTATTGACCCCCATGAGTGAGGGGGTTAATGAACTGCTTATGGGGATCTGTATTGACCCCCATGAGTGACAGGGTTAATGTAGATTTATGGGGGTCTGTATTGACCCCCATGAGTGACAGGGTTAAAGAAGGGCTTATGGGGGTCTATATTGACCTCCATGAGTGACAAGGTTAATGAAGGGCTTATTGTGGTCTGTATTGACCCCCATGAGTGACAGGGTTAATGAAGGGCTAATTGGGGTCTGTATTGACCCCCATGAGTGACAGGGTTAATGAAGGGCTTATGGGGGTCTATATTGACCCCCATGAGTGACAGGGTTAATGAAGGGCTAATTGGGGTCTGTATTGACCCCCATGAGTGACAGGGTTAATGAAGGGCTTATGGGGGTCTATATTGACCCCCATGTATGACAGTGTTAATTAGGGGTTTATGGGGGTCTGTTTTGACCCCCATGAGTGAGGGGGTTAATTATGTGCTTATGGGGGTCTGTATTGTACCCCATGAGTGACAGGGTAAATGAAAGGCTTATGGGGGTCTATATTGACCCCCATGAGTGAGGGGGTAAATGAAGTGCTTATGGGGGTCTATATTGACCCCCATGAGTGACAAGGTTAATCAAGGTTTATGTGGGTCTAGTTTGACCCCCATGAATGACAGTGTTAATTAGTGCTTTAAGGGGGTCTTTATTGAACCCCATGAGTGAGGGGGTTAATGAAGTGCTTATGGGGGTCTGTATTGACCCCCATGAGTGTCAGGGTGAATGAAGGTTTATGGGGATCTTAATTGACCCCCATGAGTGACAGGGTTAATGAAGGGCTTATGGGGGTCTATATTGACCCCCATGAGTGACAGGGTTAATTAGGGGTTTATGGGGTCTGTATTGACCCCCATGAGTGACTGGGTTAATGAAGAGCTTATGGGGGTCTGTATTGACTCCCATGAGTGACAGGGTATATTTGTTTTCTTTTATAACGGGTCCTTTAGGGTTCTTTACTGTCCTTTAAGGACCTGTAACGTGGGAATTTAGAATTTTCATTGCAGCAGGGGTACCCAATCGCGTGCGATCGTTACCCCCACTGCGATGGTTAATGTGGGGTTAATGCAGATCTCTGAACGTATCTCGGATCCCGTGGGGTTAATGCGGGTTTCTGAGCTTATCTCGGATCTCTTCTTGGGTAAAAGAAGTTGTACGTGGCTGGGCTTTGAGCCTCGTTTTCATTTTTTTCAGAGGCCAATTTTTCTCTCGCTTAGTGGATTTTCGTGTGTCCGAACTCGGGAATTTGGACTTAAATGGAGGTGTAACTTCACTTTCAGAGGTCCTGGGTGCCCCCCCCCCCCCCCCCCACTTGCTATGGGTAAGCTTTTTATTTATTTTTTGTGAGTATTTGGTGTGTTTTGACTGTTTTTAGGTGCGTGCGGTTTGGCCGTTACGATTGTATTTTTCATGCGTGTGGGTGTTTGTTATGTTAAGGTTGGTTCTGAGGTCGTTTAACCGCGTGTGAGGCACCATTGAGCCTCCACCTCCGCAAATGCGGCCCCTCGCTTCGCGAGTGTCCGCATTTGCGGACGAACACAGACGACGTTGCGGACGAACACAGCCGACGTTGCGAGGGTCTGCATTTGCGAGGGACGCAGTTCTTGAGAACGTTAGCAACATTCGTATTCTCACAACTATATATGTGACGAGCGAATTGCACGTCAAAAAATGATGGCAATCAAATTGTAAGTGAGCTAATGCTGGTGTATAATAATAAAATAACGAATAGATTAATAAAGTAATATACTTTACCTATTTTGAAGAAATATATGCAGGAATCATAGTGTTGAAGAGCTGACAATCACATGTGTGTATGAACTGATTGTTAGTTAGGTCTAATCCCCCACCCCCAGGTTTGAATGTAGTGAGACAGTAGGTTGGACTGTAAATACTATAGGCTATATTCACCCCACCCCTACATGATGAGTGAGGGCGCATTGTATCCTCTCCATACCTGTCCTAGTATATGTAGACTGACACCGACACAGTGCTCTTACCCTCACACAGAATACTTTTACAGGTACATGCATACTTGTAGTAGGAGCTATCACCAAGTACAGCCATATATTACATGTATGATAGTGAGTAGGTTTATATCAGCTAGTCCCTATTCGACCTGCCATATCTGTACTGTCTGTCCGCCCGCTCTAACAGCTCGCTCCTGGCACCGGCAGCCTGCCCATAACCCATCCCTCCACAGCTTTTGGACCCTCGTTCTCGCAGCGCGGCCTGTGATTGGCCAGTCTCAGCTTCCACTCATTCTCCCTTTTTATCTGCCTAGCCTCCCCCCCCCCCCAGTTTTCTACTAACAATGAGACCTGCATCACTAAAAAAAAAAAAAAACACAGCCGGCGTATGCCCCACAGGCGGCTTCGCGAGGGCCTCAGTTGCTGGCACGGCGCTGCTTACAACTATATATGTGATTGAATATTAATAATTTCAATAGCAACAGATACATTTTGTCCACTTAATATTGTTATTTTACTCAAAGTAAGAGGTTTTATGACAACATAGTTTGAATGTTTATGGCACAGCTGGTTGACTATACAAATTTAAATATACAAATAAAAGAGGCCCTGACATTGAGCAAAAAATCTACGGTGGGTGGTCAATCATTTTCTAAATATGTTCATGTAAAGGATCAAAAAGAAAGGTACCAGATGTCCTGATACACATCAATCCCATATATTGACTACCACTGATTGGTAGTATTATGTTACTTTTATCCAAAGCACTGATCTCAAGTCTTCATATTACATAGAACCAAAGAGAATTCTTGAGGCAAAAGGGGAAGGGGTTAATGTAAAGGGCCAGAAGTTGTGTCATGGTCATGGGAGTGCCTGATAACACTGGGAGATTATTGAAGTTTGAGAGAATCAAGGAGTTAAATAGCCCATTCCCAGTTAAAACAATTGGAGAGATTGTAACTGGAGTCTGCAAGTAGATTTGAGTCAACAACTGATTGTACTTCAATGGATTGTCTCATTAAAAAATAACAATAACTATAGGTGGGTGTGAAGAGGTAGGAGGGTTGAATAATGGGTCCAGCACTGGCTGAAGGTATCTGCGATAGATTTAGTATTCTTAGCAGTGGATCCAAACAATTAGTCCAGCATTGGTTGAATACTTACTGTGTTTACGTTCTTTCTTTATCAATGCAAACAATATTGAAAATTAATTTCCCAAAAAATTTTTCATGAAAAATTGACTATGGATCTGCTGTGGTTCGATTAAAAAAAATAATGCACTCTATTCCTTTCTCCATAAAAATATCCATGTACATTTATTGTTTCACTTAAACATTGTAAAATAATGTGGACTTTATGCTCGTTTTTATCTAAGTTTTTGAATTTTTAACTATTATTTGAAAATGTAAAAACATGGATGTATTAGGTTTCGGGGGCATTATCAATTACAATTATCTTTATCTTCATGTACCTTACATGGAAGTGTGCTCTTCTTCATGCCTCCCGCATGCACAATTTACCCACAAAAGACAAAATTAGCTAAACGTTATTTGCAAGACTTTAAATGTTAACTTTGAGAAATATGTTTAGCATTTTAAGGTAGTAAAAATAATATTAAAGTACCATTGTGTTCCAGTTTCACTGCATGGTCTTTTGTATAATAAATGTGATAATAGGCTTTTGATAATATTAGTATAATAATAATAATAATAATAATACAAGTACAAACATTAAATATTTAACTTACATGTGTTATTGTTGTTTACTCTAGGATTCCAATGTGTCCTTCCTATTGAAAGCACTGGCATTTTTAGCTGCCTTATTTTTTCACTTAATAAAACATTTTGTTCTCAATTAACTGTTTGTTTTAAACTTGGAATTTCATCAGTCCTTTAAAACCAAAAACCTTCACTAGTTACTTGATGACATTAAAAATAAAAATAAAATAAACACACCACTGTTTTTCCTTTATGAATGCAGTATATTATATACTTAAACAATTACTAGCCAATAAATTGATTTAAAAAAAGCACATGCGAGACATATTTAAAGCATAAATTACAAAAGCAGTATTCTGAAGTTTGGTAATCCCAAAGCAGTAATCTGTATCCAACCAATGCATATTCATGTATATGTAATTGGTCTGCATTATAGTTTGAGATATATATATATATATATATATATATATATATATATTTGTTGCTTGTTTACATTTTTGATTCAACCAAAACCCTGGGGACCAACAGACCAGCAGACCACAGCTGTGGTTATTCAGCCAACTAATTGACTTGCAACTAGAAATGGGCCACAAAAGCCCATTATATAAGACAAAAAGTAAAAGCTTCATAACTACAGAAATAGTAAGTAGTGAAGTGTTTAAAAAACAATATCTCATTCTAAATAGAATATGCACTTTCACTGCCTCTTTAATTTTTACTACTCCCTGTTTTCTTATGTCTGACAAAAGTGAATGCTGCTGACAAGTTTAATTTTGTGGGTGGCTTAACCATGTATTTAACTAAAATCTGTTTGTAATGTGGATCCCATGTTTTTCCTAGTTGTCTTTGCAGATGTTAAAGATGTTTTGGAGTTATTTATTGCAAAACTTTTTTTTTCTTATATATTATATGTTTTACACAATTGTTGCTTCGGGTGATGAAGAACAAAGCATTTCTTCCTTAAAAACTCTGTCATGTGGTGGTCTAACCACAGGTATCTCTAAATTTAAAGAAGGCTACTAATAATGAATGTAATACTAACTCCATTTAACAAACTTGGAATGTTTATGGCCATAGCTGAAACAGTATGAGCCTAATTCAATTGCAAGGCTGCATCTCATGGTATACAGGCTGTATGTCTGTAGGCCTGCTGCGGGCTTGAACTCAGCTACAATTATGGTGCTATTCAATTGAACAAGTCCGCAAGTTACGGGCTGAAAGCTGAAACGGTAAACCATGCAATCGCATGTAGCATTTCAGAGCGTGAACAATTAAGCAAGGTTGTAACTACCCAGTTAGAAACAGCCAATAGAAAATGAGACTGTCATCATTACAGCAGTATAAGATGGAGGTTACATGTCAAACAATTAGCGTTTAGGGGTCCGATATGCGATCAGACTCGCAAACTTGCAAAATACAAAATGGTAAAAATGAATGCCAATACTGTTCTAGTCCATATGGGTGGCCTTATATGTATTAACGCATTGATTCCCGAGATCAATTAAACCCAGAAATGAAACATAAAAATAAATTATTTTTTATTGCCGATTTGCATGCTTGAAACTGTTGTGCAATTAATTATGTCTTACATCGCTTTCCCCATCATTTACAGTGCAGTATTGATTTTCTATGTGCATTTACAGTGCTACGGACATGTCTTTAACCCCTTTGTGGGTCCCATCTGATACCCGTAGGATTTTCTTCTATATTTGCCGTTTACAGGTGTGACAAAAATTTGCGGGCTTGCGGAATTGTAGCAATTAAATAGCGATTTGCAATTTTAGCGATTGTAACTCTTGCGAACGTGAAAGGTTAAAGGCTTAGATGTGCGGGTGTAAGTTACAGTTGTAACCTCCACAGGGATTTTTAGCCCTTAGCCAGTAGACCAAAAATACACCAAATGAATAGCAAAAGACGCCAATTGAATAGCAAATTAGTTTATGGGCTCCTTTACAGGCTCCAGTAACTTACAATTGCGCAATATAATGAATCTCTATGTATTTAATCCCTGGTATTCTGGTTCCTGTTATCCTAGAGCCTCATTCAATTGAGCAATTGTAAGTTACAGGAGCCCGTAATGGAGCCTGTAAACTAATTTGCAATTCAATTGGCATTTTTTTTGCGGGATTACGGGCTGAGAATCCCAGCGGTTGTTACAACCATAACTTACACCGCCATCTAAGCCTTTGATCTTTCACGTCCGCAAGAGTTCCAATCGCAAATCACTATTCAATTGCGACAATTTCTAAAACCCGCAAATATTTGTCACATGTTGAAGAAAATCCTATGGGCACCAGATAGGACTCACAAGGGTGTTTAACCCCTGTTCGCAGCACTGTAAATGCAATTAAAAAATCAATACTGCACTTTAAAAGACAGGAAAAGCAATGAAATACATTAGTATTAAATACACAACAGTCTCAAGCTCATAGATATGCAATCAAAAATATTGTTTTTGTATGTGTCATTTCGGTGTTATATTAATCTTGGGAATCAATGAGTTAATACATATCAGGCCACCAACATGGACTAGAACATTTCCTTCATTCATTTTTATTATTTTGTACTTTGCAGGACTGGCGGTATATCGGACTCCTAAATGCTAATTGATTGACATGTAACCTCTATCTTATACTGCCGTAATGATGACAGTCTAATTTTCTATTGGCTGTTTCTAATTGGGTAGTTATGGCCTTGCTTAATTGATCATGTTCACGCTCTGAAATTATACATACGATTGCATGGTTTACGGTTTTGACTTTCGGCCCATAACTTGCAGGCTTGTTCAGTTGAATTGCTCCGTAATTGTAGCAGAGTTCAAACTCACAGTAAAGCCGCAGACATACAGCCTGTACACCATTAGTTGCGGCCTTGCAATTGAATGAGGCTCTTAATTTCCTACACAGTACATGAATATTGAAGCTACCTTACCCCATCTCCCTCCCATTTCTGTTGCATCTTGATCCCTTTAGAACAACCTGTTCCACCTTCTGATGAAGAAGTACTTTCTGAGTACTACATGCATTTTGATATTGTGTGCCTTTTTTAATATAAATATTTTATGTAAAGATCAAGCCTAAACAGTAATAATATGCAGTTTTCTTTAATTTTTAGGATACCTTATCGAGATTTGTACATAAGTCTAGCACTGTCTAACTTACATGTGACCTGTCAACCAATTCAGTTGTACCTTAGTCAGACCCAAGGGGTTCTAGTCTCTCTGCTACTTCACAGATTTTTTGTTAGGTTTCCAGCAATTTCATATGTGTTAGCCACTTTGAGCCTCATTCAATTGAGCTTTTGGACGATCCAGTAGCCCATAAGTGAGGTCACAAGTTAATTTGCTATTCAATTGGCGTCTTTTTGCAGGCTCCAAACGGTTTACGAGTTATGGCCTTGAAAAAATGGCGATAATTAAACTCGTAACTTACAGCCTCCTGAAGCCTTTGATCTTTCAAGGCCACAAGACTTCCGATCGCGAAAATCGCACATAGTTCTTCAATTGCAAAAAACGCTCCACACTGCAGCTGCAATCAAGCTCTCAAACGCCAAATGGCCGCCCAAAGCTTACGGGTTCCAAATAGGACCGCAAAGGGTTTACAGTCTAATTTGTAACACTGCAAATGATAATATTAAGACACCAATGCACTTTAAAATACAGGGAAAGCAATGAAAAGCATTACAATTACATGCACAACAACTCCCAAATATCAAATATAGCAAAAAATGTAATGTTATTTCCCTCATAGGTTGGAATGGTCAGACGCTAATGTGGACCCTAAAGATACAAAGATCATCTCATATACATTTCATTCATCACATCTATATTGGGACAACAAATAGTGGCCAAATTACACCTCCACATTGCATATATCAAGCACCAGGGGAATATTTCACATATGGTTGTTCAGTCCCACAGTTGTGTCCAACTCTCTGTGACCATATGGACTGCAGCACACTCTGCACACTGAGTCTCTGTCTGTGCGTATCCACAAGGTTTGCATGCCCTACATGGTATAGCTCACAGCTTCATTCAGGTACACAAGCCCCTTCACCACCACCACTTAGCAATCCACAAGGGTCCAGGGGAACATACACTACACTAATCTACTCTAACCCATCAGGAAGGGCCGCAAAAACACATGGAGGCTGTGCAGAGGCACGTGGATTAACAGCCAACTCACCTCTATCAGGGGTAATCTCCGATACGCCCATGCTGGAAAGTCCCACAACATTGCTCATAGCCATGTGCCAAGATATATACCCATTATCATTTGGTGACCTCCCATTATGTTTTGATATTCATCAATTTACTTTAGTGTGGTGTATGTTCCCCTGGTCCCCTTCCGGATTGCTAAATGGTGGTGGTGAAGGGGCTTGTGTACCTTAATGAGCTGTGAGCTATACCATGTAGGGCCAGTGTAGGTGGGCATGTCACAGCAGAGAGGTCGGACAAATCACAGTCCACTACTATACTGTTAGCAGGCCCTCAGGGGAATATTGATACTCCACGCTATCACTAATTGGACTTTGCATGTGTATTAACCCTTTATTTTGATTATATATCAGATATATTGTTATAATATATATAATGCTATTATGACTATTATTATCGTTATATGTATTGATCCATTGCATATTAACTTGGGCTCATTAGTTTACATATAAATGAATGTGACACAAATGTGATGTATGTAGATGTCCCATAACCCTAACCATTGAAAACACACTGACAGGGTTAGAATGGTATAACAAAGCATTATTTCATATGCAGAGCACATTCAGAAATGGTCAAGACTGTGCATTAATATCATGGGTGTGGGCGGATCCTGGGAGAGCAAGAGGCTTGTGATAGTCTAGAATAAGCATGATGCATAGCACCTACCAGAGTCACATGTGGTTACTACTCCACTATCACTGGAATTGTGTCTACTAAAGTGGGTTATACAAGAGTATATCAGTGGAATAACTTTTTGTAAACATATACTCCTGGTTTTTCATGTGCACAGCACTTATAAAGTGTCTGGATCTGCTCAATAAAACAGATGATTCAACCTCTGGACTGTGTAATCCAATCCAGTTTCACATATACAGTGTGGTGACAAAACAAATATCTAAAAAAACAGTCAACAAAAAAAAAGGAGAGGAGGATAAAAAACTAATCAACATGCATGTACAGTACAGTGCAAAATACTGTACCAATATACCAAATCACCTGATTCCCATCTGCAAGCATTGCTAACTATTAGCTAGGTCTCTGGATAATGAGCAATATGGGAAATTACCCAATAATAGAGAGAGGACACAAAGGTCAGCAGCCAGATTCATTATTACTTACTCTGTGCTTATTTAGAGCATTATTGAATTGGCCAAATAGCAATTGAATGAGGGCCAAGGATCTGTTCTCAGACTGATATTGAGGTCAGGATCACATGCTTCACTAGTGCATATATTAATGCTGTCATAAACATGCCATTGTGAGACTTTGCAAGCGGGAGTGGGGAGGGTCTGGGGTCCAGCTGGAGGGTGTTGTAGATATGGAGGTGGTGTGGTTGGGCCCATGCTGACAGTGGCGCTCAGTCCAGCGCACTGCTGTGGGGGGTGGGGGCGATGGCTGGTGTCATCACTCCAGTGGGAGGGCCCTGGCGATATGCTCAGTCTTTGGAGGAGGGCGATAGTATGGTTGAAACCTTGCGGTGTTGCTGGTGGTCCTGATGGTGACCCTACTAGCCATATGACATCCTCCTCTTCCGAGCCAGGGCCCTCAGGTCCTCTTCCTTCCTCCTCCCCCTGCTGGGCGGGAGCTTGCTCCTCCACTTTCTGCTCCGACGGAGCCGACATACCTGCCTCTGGCTCGCCACTGGATCCAGACCTCCTTGATGCTAAAAGAGAAAAAAGAAAGGTATATGTCATTAGTACGATGAATAATATTTTAATGTTTTGTGTGCATTCCTAACTATCTGACATCTATGCTTGAACCTGGATGATAAGCTATCATTTGCTAGATGTGATCTATTCTTTGGCTCTTGGTCTGGATCGTTCTTGTCTTCTAACGCTATCCTGATTCAGTCTGCTGCGGTACTTAGGCTGCAGTGGGCACACCAATACATGGACTCTCTATTGGTTGATTACTCTTGTTGTGCCCAGGAATGATTTGTCAGCTTCATGGATTTAATGACGCATCCATCTATCCCTTGTTAATTTAATGGAGCTGACATGTCAGTGTTCTTGTTGGTCATCATGTACATGTGTAGTGTATGTGATGTACGTGTGGTGGCATGTTGGTGTATTTGATATTCACCTGGCATGGAGGCAGAGTCCTGCTGAGCCACCAGGCCTGAAGCTTCAGCAGTGGGCACTTGTCTAAGAAGGTCCCTTTTGACCCTCTACCACTTATAAGTCATGATCTGGTCCTTGTCCTCCTTAGCCATCATCCTCCTCACCTTGGCACTCATGTTGTCAAACCCGTGCTTGACAGACCTCACATTCCTTGGTGCTGTGCCTACTGCTGTCACCTCAGCTGCTACATCCTTCAATGCCTGTACCCTAGGCCCTGGCCTAACTTCCCTACTCCCTGCAAGAATCACAGGGTGACCACGGATAGCACTGAGAAGGACCACATTCTCCTGGTGCAAGTAATTGTGGGCCCTGTGCTTGCTCTTAGCCTCTTGCCCTCCAGACTGTGGACAGGGATTCTTATCTCCCTGACCTGTCCCTGAGGTCTGTCCCTCATCTGAAATTTACCCCCCCCTCGGATCAGACCCCTTGCCCTCTGTCCCTCTTCTAAGTGGGCCTGGTGCTAGGCCACCCTGACACCACGTACCTCTTCCTCTATACTCCCCTCCTCCTGCTCCTCTTCCTCCTGCTCCTCTGCCACCTCCTCCTCTTCTGCCACCTCCTCCGCCACCTCCTCCTCCTCCTCTACCACTCCTTACCTCCTCTCCTCCACCTCTTCTCACCTTCTCCTCCTCTCCACAACTACTCCCCAGGGCCACCTCTCTCTCCTCTCTCTCCTTATCACCTCTCCTCTTCTCCTCCTCCTCACCTCTCTACTACTCTCCCCTCCTCTCTACTTCCTACATAATAATCCAAAAATAGATTAAGCATAAATCAATAAAAGTTTGACTGTGTATGTATGAAAAAATAAAAAGTGTGTATTATGTGTAATTAATAGCTGTTGGGGGATGGGGTGTGGGGGATGTGGAGGGGGTTATATGGAGTGACCTAGCTCTATTTGTCTCTATGTGTGTTGTTTAAATTATGTGTATTGCAATTATGTAATCTGTAAATATGTGTAATCAAGGATTAGGTGTAAAATAGTAAATCACATATATAGTTGTGAGGGACGCAGTTCCCCGATATGCGGGTCCACACGAAGCGAGGCGAGGGTCCGCAATTGCGGAGGTGGAGGCTCCAACGTCGGCTGTGTTACACAAACACACCACACACACAACTTTTTAACAAAAAAAACCCCAACCTCCCAGCCAAAAAAAAACCCAACGTAACGTCCCCGCAAATGCGAGGGTCCGCATTTGCGGAGGTGGAAGCTCCAACGTCGGCTGTGTTAACACACACACACACAACTTTTTAAAAACAAAAAATCTCAAAGGCGCCTCACACCCGGTTACACACACACTGCGGCCGAGGGGCCGCATTTGCAACGCGGGTCCTTGCAAAGCACTTAGGGAATGAGGCAACCTTAACGTAACAGACACCCACACGCACTAAGAAACCCACGCGCCATTAAAAACAGTGAAAACACACCAAATACTCACAAAAACGACATAAAAAGCTTACCCATAGCAAGGGGGGGGGGCACCCAGGACCTCTGAAAGTGAAGTTACACCTCCATTTAAGTACAAATTCCAGAGTTCACACACACGAAAATCCCGTAAGCGAGAGAAAAAAATGGCCACCGAAAAAAATGAAAAAGAGGCTCAAAGACCCAGGACCGCTCACCCACCTACAACTTACCCAAGAAGGGATCCGAGATAAGCTCGGAAACCCGGATTAACTGCAGGGGATCCGAGATAAGCTCCGAGCCCTGCATTAACCCCACATTAACCATTGCAGTGGGGGTCCCGATTGCACGCAATCGGGGACCCTCGCTGCAATCAAAATTCAAAAATACTGCGTTACAGGTCTGTAAAGGTCCTTAAAGGACCCGTTGTAAAAGGAAAAAAAACTTAACACTGTCACCCTGTCAATCATGGCGGGCAATACGGACCCCCATAAAACCCTTATTAAACCTGTCACTCATGGGGGTCAATAGAGACCCCCATAAGCCCTTCATTAAGCCTGTCACTCATGGGGGTCAATACAGACCCCCATAAGCCCTTCATTAACCCTGTCACTCATGGGGGTCAATATAGACCCCCATAAGCCTCTATTTAACCCCAGCAGTCCCATAAGGGTATATTAACACCATTATGGGCCTATTACAACACTACATTAACCACATAAGTGCCATGATGGTCCTCAAGACCCATCATGACACTAAGTATAAACACTATACTGCACTAGACCCCCCCAATAAAACATTAAATATCAACTAAACACCCTCTACACTAACCTATTAACATCTACACTACCCACCCCCTATTAACCCCCACCACTCGAATTACAGAAAATACAAAAGCCTAAAGTCACAAAAAAAATATCTACATTACATCAAATAAAAAACCTAACTCACAAAAAAAAAAAACTACATTACACAAAATAAAAAAACCTAAGTCACAAAAAATAAAAAAAGGAACATTACAGAACTCCCCCCCCCCCCCCCACTACAGAAAAAAAAAATACACACCTGAATAGGAAATACATTGGGCCTCATTCGATTATCGGCCGTAAAATGGCCGCAAGGCTGCGATTCCTTGCGGGGGTTCCGTTACCTCGCAATTCTATTAAGCGGCCCAGCAAGGATCTCCTCTTACGGCCGGCCGTATATCTTGCAACCGGCCGTAAGCTCAGAAATCTTTAAAGTCAAAAATAAATTCAAGACCGCACTGTAAAGCTCTGTAAATGCTAGGGATCATATTGGGGGACATGAGGAATAATAGTAACCCACTCTCAAGCTTGCACATCAGCCCAAATCCGAGTTTACATTAACTGTTTATTTTCCGGCCGCAGCGTGGCCGGGTCTGAGGTGCTCCAAGCACTCGGGACTTTTTACATGGATTTTTGACATCAATTAAAAAATATGTTTTTTACGGATTTGAGTGTAGGGGAATGTTGTGCTATTTTTGCTAACACCTACAATCACTTTTTAGTCTCCTCATGGCTTTATAATGTGCTTAATTGGTGCTAGTGGGACCTTTTTCCTGCAAGTAAGCTGCGGCTCGCTTTTAGCCTTGCAGAGATGGTTCCCGGAGCAATAGAATAGCAACCGGGCTTTTCTTGCGGCCGAAACTCTTGCGGTCGTTTTAGATGAAAGGCTTTCCTGCGGCGCGTCCGGCCGCAAGGGATAGCAAGGCGCCGGCCGCAAGCCTGCCGGAATCCCCGGCCGGAGGGGAATAGAATAGCAGAATAGCTTGCGGCCGGTCCTTGCGGCCCCGCATCTCCTACGGCCGGTAATAGAATGAGGCTCATAGAATACAAATACATATAATACAAATACATACAATACAAATACATACAATACAAATACATAAAATGACAATACAATTGCATACAATTACAATACAATACACACCTATCTAATATACATAACACAATCTATCTAAATAAATAGCATAATCTAATATACATGCTATCTATATAATAATACATTCCCAATCTATCTAAATAAATAACACAATTTAATATACAATACATCCTATGCTATCTATATAAAACGCATACCCCTAGCTAACATACAATAAATGCTATCTATATATTAACTAATCTAAGTCTAAGCAAAAATAAAATAATTAAGACCACTTACCTTTGCAGATGTCAATTAGGATCAGCCACCTACGAAAAAGAAAAAAAAATAGTGCAACACGTTTACAGTTCAAAAATAAACATTCTATACATTCTATACATTCTAAACATTCTAAATATTCTACTCACCTTTCCGGCATGTCCCGTCCAGCATTCTTTAAATCCTTCTCCGGCGCGGCACCTATTAAAAAAAACACAACATTAATAGACATACATCAAAATAAAATAAACATAATCTACATTATACTTACCTCCCCACGATGTCTCCGGCCTCCTCCGGATCCTCTTCTGCCACGTCCTGTAAAAAAAAAAAAAGTATACTTACATCCGCACTCCAGGACATCCCTGACGCTAATGAGGCTCCAGGAGAATTTTCCGGAAGAAAATAAGCAATGGCGCCTTCTGATTGGTTGAAAACGCTGTCTATCAAATTCACCCAATCAGGAGGTGCCAATGTGTGCACCAATCACAAAAGGATACACCTTAAAATCCCACTCTGATTGGATAATGCTCTTGTCAATCTTTATATAAACCAATCACAAGGCGCAGATGCCTTCAGCCAATCACAATGGAATACACCCCCACAGGGTTATTGGTTGTAGCCTCTGCGCATTCTGATTGGTTGCACTGACAATAGCCAATCACAATGGAATACACCCTCACGTACTGATTGGTGAAGGATTTGCACATTCTCATTGGCTATTGTTAATATCAATCAATATTACAGCCAATGGGAAGGCGCATATGTCTTCACTAATCAGTACGTGGGGGTATATTCCATTGTGATTGGCTGATGGCAGTAAAACCTTAGGATTGGTTAAAATAAAGATGGATAGGTGTGTTATCCAATCACCGTTGTATTTTGGGGTGTATACTTTTTTCATTGGTTCACAAATGGGGTCTTCTCATTGGCTGAATTTGATAGACAGCCTTTTCAGCCAATCAGAAGCCACCATTGCCAATTTTATTCTGGAACACTCCATAGGAAGGTCATTAGCTTCGGGGACATCCGCCATGGTGGATGTGTGTCGATGTTTTTTTTTGCTTCATGCGACGAGGCCGGAGACATCGCGGAAAGGTAAGTATAATGTAGATTGTGTTTATTTACATTTGGTTTATGTTTACTAATGGAATGTTGTTTTTTACAGGAGTATCGCCGGACAAGCAAAGATGGCCGACGGAACATGGAGGACGTGACATGCTGGGACGTGACATGCTGGAAAGGTGAGAATAATATTTAGAATATTTAGAATGTTTAGAATGTTTAGAATATTTAGAATGTTTAGAATGTTTAGGTATTTCATGTAAACGTGTTGTATTAATTTTTTTAATCTTTTTTTCCGTAGGTAAGTGGTCTTAATTATTTTATTGTAGCTTATAATTAGGGTAGCTATATATATATATAGATAGCATGTATTATATATTACATAGATAGATAGGGGGATTTAATATTAGATAGCATTGTATATTAGATAGTGGGATGTATATTACATTATATAGTGGCATGTATATTAGATAGTGGCATGTATATTACATAGTGGCATGTATATTAGATAGTGGCATGTGTATTATATAGTGGCATGTATATTACATAGGGGTGTATTGTATTTTATTTTATTTAATTGTATTGTATTGTATTATATGTATTTCATTTTCAGGTGTGTCATTTTTTAAATTTTTTTGTAGTGACGGGAGGTTGTGATGTATTTTTTTATTTTCTGTAACGTTCCTTTTTTTATTTTTGGTCACTTAGATTGTTTTTTTTGTTCTGAAATGTACATTTTTTGGGGGTGATTTAAGTTTTTCTTATTTTATGTCATGTACATTTCTGCTTTTTGAGGAATTTAGTTACTTGAGGCACACAGTACACTCACATTGTGTGACAAACAGTATTTCAACACTTTCTTTTAGTGACCGTCATTTTTTGACGGGCAAGTCACTAGTGGTATAATAAAAATGAACAAAACCGTAAATTACTTCTCTCCAAACTCTCCTACTCTATCTCTAACTTGAACCAATCACCAACTCCGGGACCTGCATGCTACTTTATCAGAAAATACAACACAGTCAACGCATGGGCGGGTGGAACGCAAATTTATAATCTTCCTCTGTCAATCATCTGTGGCTAGACCGCTTTCTATTGGCTGAGAGGCTGTGTTGCACTACATTATACTGCTATTGGATCATAACAGCCGATCGCATCTCGGCCAGCCCTTTAAGGGATTTACGGGCTTAAGGCTTTGACCCGTAACTTGCCCCCTTGCTCAATTGAATAGCATTGCAATTGGAGACGAATGGGAGCCCGCAACACACCTGCAGACATACAGCCTAAATCTATCAAGTTGCAAGCTTGCAAGTGAATGGAGGCCTTTGTTGGTGCACTTCATTTCTTCACTCTACTTGTTTCATTTACATGCTAATTTGTGTTATAAATGTGAAACATTTTTGCGTATTTGCTAATGATAATTTTCAGCAGTAGTGCACTGTGATTGATTGTCAGATATCACGTGTACAAAGATAATCACAGTAAAAACTGAACTGTAAAATGCTCAGGCCAGATTCTTCAAAACAGTATATTATAAATAGGATACTTCATCTGTATTTTAAGGAAAACAGTAAACCAATAGGTTTTCAGTTATAGGAGTATTCAATTGCTTTTCACATCTATGAAATTAAGGAAATACAATATTATAATGTTTCTGAAAATAAATGAATCAGCATGGTATTTCTGCTTCCTGGCAAAATGGATTAGCTCATCTCAGAATGCAATAAAATAAGGTATCTGAAGACTGAATATAAGTTTCACCTACACACAAGTTGCTCTTAAATTATAGAGTTCAGATATGTGTGTAAATATTTTCGGACCTGCTTTTATATTGCTATAAGACCTCTTATATTAAGTGATGTGAGCTGCCAAAAAACATTGAAATAAGATTATTACTGTCACAGCTGTCAGCTGCAGCTTGGTTGACTCTTGATCTGGTTATTGAATTTTTGTCCACCCAAGACTGTTAGTGACGAAAACTTTACCTAAATTGCATTTTCTTCTCTCCACAAACACAGATAAGTAACTGGCAAACTAGACAAATTTAATAACTTGTACATATATACAGTTGTGCTCAAAAGTTTGTATATCCTTGGCGAATTGGTAATATATCTACCATTTTTAAAGAAAACATGTGTGAGCAGGCAAAACACATTTCTTTTATTTCCTATGAGAATTATATTCAACTGTAGGTTATAACAGAATGGTACAAACAAAACAACAACAAAAAAACATGGTAACAAAGGAAAATGTTAAATGACCCTGGTCACAACAAGCACACCGTCTTTTTCCAGAGCAGCCTGTATTTATCCTGAGGTTACCTGTGGCTTATTCTTTGTATTCCAAACAATTCTTCTTTAAGTTTTGGCTAAAATCTTTCTTAGTCTACCTAACCTTGGCTTGGTATCAAGAGATCCCTGAATTTTCCATTTCTTAAGAAGTGATTTAACAGTACTGACTGGCATTTTCAAGGCTTTTGATATTCTTTTATATCCTTTTCCATCTTTATGAAGTTCCATTACCTTGTTACCCAGTTCTTTTGACAGTCCTTTTCTGCTCCCCATGGCTCAGTATGGCTTCATCCACGGGAGAGCTAACAAGCTCATTGACTATTTATACACAGACACTAATTGCAATTTAAAAAGCCACAGGTGTGGGAAATAGACCTTTACTTGCCATTTTAACCTGTCAGCTTGTGTAAACTTTTGATCAAGGCCATTTGGTTGCTTTTTCTTAAAAAAGAAGACAAACAACTATGTGATAATAAATGGCTTCATATGATCACTATCCTTTAATAAAATACTTTTTTTGCATGATCAGTCCTATTTTTAAAATAAATGCCTACATTTCACAATTTCTGCCAGGGTATGCAAACCTTTGGAGCACAACTACTTAGTATTTTCTAAGGGTGGAATTTGCCCCTTAAGTTGCCATCATCTGACACACAAAACAAAAACGTTCTAACTACTGAAATATTATATAATAATATAATATATATAATATATGAACTTCTTGTTAGATCTTTTCAGATACCTTGAATTGCTTCTGCTCTAATATTTGACATTTTTCGCAATTATTTTATGTTACATTCTTTTCATTTGGAGACTGCTAAGTGCCCTTGCTAATTTGAGCTCTCTAATTGTCTGGAAATTACAACAAACTTTTAGATATATGGCTTTTCTAGGTTCAGCAGAAAAGGATAATTATAATTCTTGAGACACTTTCTTAATGTGAATGGTTTATTAATGTCTATATGGATTTAGTTTTGACAAATTAAACGAGAAAAAGAAGAAATATAAATGTAAGATAATAAGTCAATTGTCAAGGAAAATTATGTGTTTCCCTGCAACATCACATTATATCAGAACATAAACATGTTTTCTGAATTTATATTTTAATTTTAATTACACACCAGTTTTCTAAATTTGGAAAACATAAATTGTATTTTTGTTGTATTGTATCTATGGACATATTCTATTGGTTCTTTCTAATATATGTTGTTATAACTTCTAATGGTTAAAGTTAATCAGGAGGGAATGAAGACAATAACTGCTGAATCTGAAATGGGATAACATAAAAATGAAGGAACTCGAGAATAAAAGGAGTGAACACTTGTTTATGTGATAAATGTCGAGGAATGTATTCCTTGGAGGGATCCCTTTCTAGAAACACTTTGTAGCTCTACAGTATATAATTACTTTATCCTGTTATCATATAGCCCTGTTCTATTCTCATCAATAACAAATTAAACCATGTTTAAGTACAAAGTAAATCACCATAACTATTCTATTCAATTATCATGACTGCTGCAAGAGAAACGCAAAATGAGGGCAAACTTTTGCCTTTGATTTTTGCTCTGCCGAAAAATAACAAGTTACTCATTTTCATTTTAACACCAAAACCCTTTTCTAACCACACTTTACAGGTCTATCTGAAGCGAAACCATTGAGGAAAGTCTGAGCAGAACTCAGAGACACTACAGCACCCAAAAACAATACAAAAGCATTCGAGATCATAAAAAAAGTAATGCTGTTCAATGATATTAGTATATATGTGCAATTTAAACCTATTTAATTTCCACCCGTGACTCCTCATACATATGGAAAAATAAATATTTTTTTCTCACATTTGAATACAGTTAAAGAAACAGCACATTATTAAATTGCCACAGAAATCATATAACTCCATTAGGAATAGCATCTTACAGTCACAGAGGCACACATGTGAAAACTAAAAATCATAAATATACATTAATATGTTTGACTCATCAAATATATATTGGAATACCAACTATTGCCAGTATCACACCTCCACTTAAAATATCACAATGTCCAGGGGAACACAAACCACAGTACACAACAGGTTAATACCAATCAGCAAACACACATGGACCACCACAGCTGTCATTAAGCACTCAGTATTAAAGGGATAGACACACCTCAAACAATACTCTAAAACAGAAGTGATCGTAACCACAGGATAGTACTCACATAGATCAGCTATGGCACATCCATGGGAAGGTATGGCATCTACACAATAACCTGGGGTCTCATACACTGAAATGGGGGAGATATGGAGATACATCTTGAGAAGCATGAGACCTTAAACAGAGGACTGTCTGGCACCAATGGAGGAGAATGGAGGAGTTGAACACCACAGGTACATAACTAGATAGAACATGCCAGGTACTGGATTTTCACATGGAGCAGGTAAGGAACAGTCTGCTATTTGTTCAGGGAAATATCCATATAGGGAAATATCATTAAAGGGGGGGGGTTACAATAATCTTTTGAAGCTTTTCACAAAGGCCAACAAACACATAAAGAGACTGTAGAGACGCAAATGCAGCATCAATGATCTCACCTCCATCAACAGGAATAATGTGTACACCTGTCCTGTCAAACCGCAGGCGATTGCTGTTGTTCATGAATACCAATAATGACCATGTGACAATTAGTGATAGTCTTAATGTGTCAATTAATTATTAATAAGATATATCAGATGGTTAACAAGCTTTTAGTGGAATGTGAGCCCCATCAGTGTCACAATGCGTATGGATCAAATTATTCATTTCTTTTGACACGGTGGACCATGGTTAACTCATAGCCACTCTGCAGGTGTACGGCTTTGGCCCACAATTTATCGGCTATATAACAACGCTGTACACCTCTGCAGAGTTTTTACTTAAAATCAATTGGTCCCTAACAGCACCTTTGGTAATTGGACGAGGGGTACGTCAAGGATGTCCCTTGTCTGGACAGTGTATGCACTGGCCATCGAGCCTATCCTCTGACCGGTTGAGGAAAAGGCTCACAGGGCTGGTGCTTAGGGAGCCAGCCATGTGGATCGTCCTTTAAGCCTATGCTGATGATGTGCTCCTTGTGGCCCAGGACCCAGTTGATCTTGAGCTGGCAAAAGAGTGCCAGGAGGTATATTCAGCTGCCTCCTCTGCTCAGATCAACTGGTCCAAATGCACAGGCCTTATAGAGGGTTCTTTACAGGTGGACACTTTGCCTCCCACATTCTGTAACATCTCGTGGGAGGCAGATGTCATGAAATACCTGGGGGTCTACCTGTCCGCTCTGGACGCTTCCGTCCCAGACAACTGGAGGGAGCTTGAGGACAGTGTCCTCTCGCGTTTGGGACGATGGAGGGGTCTAGCAAAAATGCTTTCCCTTAGGGGCGGACTCTAGTGATAAATCAGCTGGTGTCTTCTCAGATCTGGCACCGGCTGATCTGTCTAAATCCGACCCCCGAGTTTGTCAGCAACATCCAGGGGAGTTTGTCAGATTTCCTCTGGATTGGAAAGCATTGGGTCTTTGCGGGTGTGACAAGTCTGCCTTTGGAGGAGGGTGGGCAGGGAGTGGTGTGCGCTCCCAGTTGTCCACCTTCCACCTTCAGTACCTGCAGAGATACCTATATGCAGATCCCTCTCTGCAGTGGTTCGCCCTGGCGTCCAGCTTTTATCGACAGTTGCGCAAGCTGGGGTATGACCGGCAATGATTACTTATAAGGCCAGAGGGGTTTGTGAGAAACCACTCTGGGTTGCCTGCATACTACCAGGAAACCCTCAAGGCCTGGAACATGGTCTCCGTGACCATGCAAGGCATGCCTTTGGGGGAGGAAATATTTACGGAGCCCCTATTATATAATCCAGCACTAGGGACTCCATTGTTACAGTCCCCCAGTATCATCCGCCGCCTTAGTCAGGCACGGTTGACACGAGTCAGGGATCTTCTGGACTACGATGGATCCGATTGGGTGTCACCTCAGGAGCTTGCGCTCCATTTGGGATGTATGGCACCCAAAGTCCTGAGGCAATTGCTCCAGGAGATTAAGAATGCCATCACACCTTCTAACACCCTTGTTCCGGCTGTTTGCATTGGACACAAGCCCTGTGTTTCCCCTCAGGCTCCTCCTGTCCCCAACCTCTCGAGGTTGAGGGACATACCCTCGGCATGCTATCGTGGCATGCGAGGAAGACCTTGTATTCTCTTGTGCTCCATACAGTGCACTTCCTTGCCCTCGTGACCCGTCCCGATACCATCTGGAAGCGGGTCCTTCCAGCTGAAGAGGGCAACAGGCCTCAGTGGAGGGAGCTTTATTCTGCTTTAGTTCCATGACCCACCGGGGACTTGAGTTGGAGAGTGCTCCATGGTGAACTGAGCACGAGAGAGTACTTATTTTACAGACTCTCCCTCCACTTGTCCATTCTGTATCATATTTATTTTAGTTGCGCCAGACTGCAGCCCATCTTGTCACTCTTGAGGGGCCTCCTCCTACAGTTCTGGCTGCATCTCTCTCCACACATATTTATTTTGGGGCGCCCAGTGTCCCGGGGCAATAGGGCCAGGGACCTCCTCGTCAACCTGCTCCTGGCATTAGCCAAGCTGGCTATATACAAGTCCAGGAAGCAGTGTTTGATAGAGGGGGTTCCATTGTCACCTGAGGCCATGTTCCGGGCACAGGTGCGCTCCCATATCCGGGCAGAGTACCACCTGGCTATGTCCACTGGGGGAATCGATGAGTTTGTCCTCCAGTGGGCTGTGGATAGTGTGCTCTGCTAGGTATCCCCCCAACCGGTTTCTTTTTGTCTCAATCTCCTAATCTGTCTCCTGGATAATTTGCCACACCCCCTCCATTAGCACTGCACCTTCACTCCTGGAGCTTTTAGGTTAAATTATTTTGAAAGTTTTTCAGGTTTTATTTATTTTGTTTGTTTGGTGTTGGGTTTTGGGTTTTTGTAGACAGAGGAAAAGAACATCCTTGTGGGCAGTGGAGGTGGAAATATTTAAAAGTTTTATAAAAAGTCTGCTTGAGACCTTACACAGAAACACAGAGGTACTAACAAGATAGAAAGTTTGCAAGGAGAGCAAAAGTCAGAAAGTTAGAAAGGAAAAATATAGAAAGAAAGTAAGGGAAAGAAACTTTCTTTGCAGACAACCTCTGTGTTGTTTTGTTGTCTTTTTGCACTTTTTTTTCTTAAAAAACAATAAAAATCATAAAACAAAAAAGCTAAAATAAAAATTAATAAAATGAGTAAACAAACAAAAACAGGTTTAAACATGAGGGATAATGTACCTAAGAAGCATCAGGCACCACAAGGGGGAATAATGGCCCCTGAAAATCCAAGCTGCAGCACTGCACAGGATATGCCCCAGACAGATAAGACAACCACAGCTCCTGGTGAAAAAACACCTTCTGCCAGCAGAACTACCCCTGTGACTAATACCTGGTCACAGGTGATTTCTACTGGCCCCAGCAATACCATCTCTGGGGCTGAGGGGCAGATCACTAGGAAGCATGGGGTTAAGTGTCAGATGTCTGGGGTTTATAGTATTGAGATCTATCTGCATGGTGCTGCTAATGTCATCAGCCCCTCTATTATAATAGCAGCCAGCAAAATGTACGGAAAAGCTGTCTTCTTTACCCGTATACTGGCTGCTGCTCACACACTCATACAGAGGGGCATCACAGTGGGGGGATTATATGTCCCAATTGAACGCCTGGAAGGGTTGGGCACTAAAGTTACACTCTCAAATGTGCCCCCCCTTCCTACCAGACTCCCTCCTACGCCCCCACCTGCAAGCCCTAGGGGAAATAAAAACACCTATTATAAAACTTCCCCTGGGGTGCAGAGAGAGAGCACTAAGACACATGCTCTCTTTCAAGAGGCAGGTACAAATGTGCCTGCCCAGGGGCACAGAGAACATTGAGGGGCTTTTGGGGTTCCATTTGAGGGGGTGCTGTACAGAATATTTTACAGTACTACGGAGGTGCAATGTTATCTTTGCAAGGGGCTGGGACACACACGTTCGGATTGTCCAATGTTAAACATCCTGTCCCAGCCTCAGCAAATGGCACCTCCACTAGTACAGCACCCTTCCCCACTGAGCCCATAACAGCGGGGAACTCAAGGGTCATAGCCCCCCTAGAGAGCTCAGATACCACCACCATGGCCGCCAATCCCCCTTCTTCCCCACAAAAGCCACCTGTGTCTGCGTTCTTCTGCAAAACTGCAGACACAGGGATGAAGGGGAAGAATGTCACCGGTCCTCCCAGTCTCACAGCTGTTTCCCCAAAGTCCCATTAGTTAGTGTGGTGGCACAGGATAAGCAGAGGGATAATAACCAGGAGTGACGTCCCCAGGAAGAGGACACATAAGACCACATAAGCTGAAAAGTGAGAGGTGCTCTATTTTGGAACACCTCCCACCAAAAGCAAAAAGAACAGTAAAACATCTTCTCATCATCTGGTGGCATTGTCTTGCCCGGTTTATTACACTCAGCCAGCCGGTGCCAGACCAAACACCTCTCCCTCCAGACCTAAAAGGGGATAATGTGAATAAGGGTCTGGAGAAAAAGCAGGGGCAAGAGCGTCTCCCAAGTGAGTCAGGGGTGAAAAAGAAAGATACATTTCTGCCTCTGGCCTATGAGGGGGGCCCCAGTAAAGCCCCTGCTGAATGGGTGGTCAGTGTTCCTTAAGTGCTGAGCTTTGGAGGCACCAGTCGGTCTCCTTCTCCGGTATCACTCTCAAGTGACAGAACTCAGGCTTTGTTAGAGCCCCAGGCTGAGTCACTACCGGGAATATAGGCCTGACCCCAATTCAGGACCCGATAGATTTGTCTGTCAGGGGGGATGTGGCACCAGGCGAAGTGGATATGGGGGAGGGCGATAAGGCAGGTTTTCCTGTTAACATCATGGGGGAGCTTGTCAACCCTCTTCAGCCTTTCACTGACCCTAACATCAAAGCAATCCAAGCTGAGCAAGCAGTGGTGGAAATGGCAGAGGAGGCATATAAAGCCTCCAAGGCTTCCACTACGATTTAGCGGGAAGGGTGCTAAAGGGACTCCTTCTATATCATCCAAGAGGGGGTCCCTTAGAATGAAGCTGAGGAAACTGACTCTAGACGGGGAGGATGGGGTAAAAGCCCTCAGCCAAGAGGAGCCCAGGGGTGATCCACAAGAGGGGACATCAGATTCTAAGTGGGTTATCCCTGTAAAAGAATTAGATCAATTCCTTGAAAGCACCCTTCATGGGCAAAAGAAAAGGAAGGTGCAGCTGGCCTTGAGAAAGTGGAGTAATATGTTGTTTATTATCCACTCTCTCCAGTAATATCTAGAGGTCAGCAATTGGGCCAAGAATTCTGGGACTGCAGAGCATATAAAATGTGCGTGGCCTATCAGCAATCAAAAGAGGCTGAAGAAAGCACAATTCCTGACACGCAGTAATGGCTTTGCACATCAACACACATCAATAACAATGGCTGTCAAGACAGTTTCCACAGGTTCCAGTTACTCTCCTATTTACATCAGGGAGGGTACTCTGTGAGTTTCCTGAGGTCCACTCCAGAGGTTAAGACCTCCTGGCAACTGGAGTGGAGAGGCAGGGTATTCTTCAGCCACTTCACATCGGCGTTGTGTGGATTGGTGAGTCTGTTCTCAGAGTCTTTACAGCCAGAGCTGTTGCTTGTGAAAGCTGTTATCCCAGGCCGTCTAATCCACCTACGGGTCCGAGAGCAGGGTAGCGTAATTAACCTAGTTAATGTACATGACCCTGTTAGAGTGCCCGAGAGAGTGAGGTTCTTAGCCAGATTGTCCCACTTCTTAGAGATGGTTGATGGAGATGTTTGGTTCTGGGGGGGGATTTTAATTGTACCCTCGATGCTCTGGACCAAAATGGTCCAGAGCCTTACGCTCCTGCTGCGTCAGCAATGCATGAGATCATCATCCGCTTATCCTTAGAGGATGTCTGGTGAGAACAGAACTCAGGGGCATCAGACGACTTTACCTACGTCAGGGTGAGAGCCGGTCTGGTGACCCACTCCCGGATCGATAGACAATATATATATCTAGTCATTATATGTCACGAGCTGGTTCTTGTATCATTAGGCTGGCACCTTTCGCAGACCACAACTGTGTGTCTATGACAGTGGCGCTAATGCCAACAGCGACACAAGCCACCTATTGGCACTTCAACAATGTCTTGTTGAAGGACCAGTTGTTCGTGACATTGATCCGGGAGTTTTGGATGCACTGGAGGGGTTGCAATGGGGACTATGCCATGTTAAAACAGTGGTGGGACGTGGGCAAGGTTCATTTGTTACTTCTGTGTCAGGAATATACCAAGGGTGCGAGTGGGCAGCGCGAAGCTGAGCTGAAGTCACTCAGGGGGAGGTGCTCCATCTATAGCGGAGGCTGTTCACTTGTAGGGACCAATCCCTGCAGAGAGAGTATGTAGAGAGGAAAGGTGTCCTCCTTGACCTCGAATGACACCAGGCCAGGGGGGCATATGTGCGTAGCCGCTTATGTTTTCTTAAAGATCTAGACCTCGGCTCGCGCCTTTTCTACTCACTGGAGAAAAAGGGAGCAACAGTAGACACATCACCTGTCTTCTAGATGAAGACGGTGCCCCCCTTACAGATCCGGAGAGTATCCGGGACAGAGCCTGGATTTTTTATAAAGATCTTTATTCTCCACATGCCTGCAGGGTGCTATGGGAAGGGCTCCCCACAGTTAGTAAGGGAGTGGCTTGATATGCCAATATATTTTGAAGAGCTCTCTGAAGCCCACCATGCCATGTCCTGTGAGAAACCTTAGGACTGGACAATCTGACTGTAGAGTTTTTCCAATTAATCTGGGAGACTCTGGGACCTGATTTCCATCTGGACCTGTTCTTTGGATGAGGGGTACGTCAAGGATGTGCCTTGTCTGGACAGTTATATGCACTGGCCATTGAGCCTTTCCTCTGCCTGTTGAGGAAAAGATTAACGGGGCTGGTGCTTAGGGAGCCAGACATGCAGATCTTACTTTCAGCCTATGCTGATGGTGTGCTCCTCTTGGCCCAGGACCCAGTTGATCTTGAGCTGGCAAAAGTGTGCCAGGAGGTATATTCAGCGGCCTCCTATCTATGTTCAGATAAACTGGTCCAAATGCACAGGCCTTATAAAGGGTTCTATACAGGTGGACTATTTGCCTCACACATTCTGTAACACCTCATGGGAGGCAGATGTCATGAAATATCTGGGGGTCTACCTGTCCGCCGCGGATGCTTCCGTCCCAGACAACTGGAGGGAGCTAGAGAACAGTGTTCTCTCTCGGAGGGGTCTAGCAAAAATGCTTTCCCTTAGGGGGCAGATTCTAGTGATAAATCAGCTGGTGGCTTCTCAGATCTTGCACCGGCTGATCTGTCTGAGTCTGACCCCCGAGTTTGTCAGCAACATCCAGCGTCCAGCTTTTATCGCCAGTTGCGCAACCTGGGGTATGACCGGTAGACATATCGCGAATAGTTCGCCGGCGGACTGTTCCCGGCGAACATAGCATGTTCGTGTTTGCGGCGAACTGCGAACATATGCAATGTTCGAACCGCCCCCTATACTTTATCATTAAACAAACTTTGACCCTGCACCTCACAGTCAGCAGACACATTCCAGCCAATCAGCATCATACCCTGCCTTCCAGACCCTTCAACCTCATGGACAGTAGCCATTTTGGAATCATAACCAACTTGCAATCTTACTGTGAGGAGGCTGAGTATAGCTGATACTAATTCAATAGGGAAAACCATAGCTAGGCTACTGTACACAGTGTCCAATACAGTCCTGAAGGACTCTTTTGATCTCTGCTCCAAGGACAGCACCCCAAAAAGCCCTTTTTAGGGCTATAACATCAGTCTGTTTTTTTGTTTTTTTTCTGTCTAATCTAAGTTCATTTGCCTGCATACTAGCCAGTGTGTGTGTTAGGCTCACAACTGATACTGTTCCCAGTGCAACCAATCCAATCAGGTGGTGTACCAGCAGTGTACATTTAAAAAAAAACAAATTGTATTTTGTTAAATCTAAGTTCATTTGACTGGCCGCTATTCTGTGTGTTTCTCAGGCTCACAACTGATACTGTGCCCAGTGCAATCAATCCAATCTGGTGGTGTACCAGCAGTCTACTTTTAAAAATCAAAACTTTTATTTTCTCTAATCTAAGTTCATTTGCCTGCCTACTAGCCAGTGTGTGTGTCAGGCTCACAACTGATACTTTGCCCAGTGCAACCAATCCAACCTGGTGGTGTACCAGCAGTATACCTTTAAAAAATCCAAAATTGTATTTTGTTAAATCTAAGTTAATTTGCCTGACAGCTAGTCTGTGCGTGTCTCAGGCTCACAACTGATACTGTGCCCAGTGCAACCAATCCAATCAGGTGGTGTACCAGCAGTGTACATTTAAAAAACCCAAAATTGTATTTTGTTAAATCTAAGTTCATTTGCCTGACAGCTAGTCTGTGCGTGTCTCAGACTCACAACTGATACTGTGCCCAGTGCAACCAATCCAATCTGGTGGTGTATTAGCAGTCTACTTTTAAAAACCAAGACTTTTATTTTGTCTAATCTAAGTTAATTTGCCTGACAGCTAGTCTGTGTGTGTCTCAGGCTCACAACTGATACTGTGCCCAGTGCAACCAGTACAATCAGGTGGTGTACCAGCAGTGTACATTTAAAAAACCAAAAATTTTATTTTGTTAAATCTAAATTCATTTGCCTGACTGCTATTCTGTGTGTTTCTCAGGCTCACAACTGATACTGTGCCCAGTGCAATCAATCCAATCTGGTGGTGTACCAGCAGTCTACTTTAAAAACCAAGACTTTTATTTTGTCTAATCTAAGTTCATTTGCCTGCCTACTAGCCAGTGTGTGTGTCAGGCTCACAACTGATACTGTGCCCAGTGCAACCAATCCAATCAGGTGGTGTACCAGCAGTCTACCTTTAAAAAAACTAAAATTGTATTTTGTTAAATTGAAGTTCATTTGCTGACCGCTAGTCTGTGTGTCTCAGGTTTACAACTGATACTGTGCCCAGTGCAACCAATCCAATCAGGTAGTGTACCAGCAGTGTACATTTAAAAAAGCCCAAATTGTATTTTGTTAAATCTAAATTAATTTGCCTGACCGCTTGTCTGTGTGTGTCTCTCAGGCTCAAAACTTATACTGTGTCCAGTGCAACCAATCCAAACTGGTGGTGTACCAGCAGTCTACATTTAAAAAAAAGCAACAATTTTTTCTAATTTCATTTGCCTGCCTGCCAGCGTGTGTGTCTTAGGCTCACAGCATATACTGTGCCCACTTGCCCAGTCAGTGCCACCACTCATATCTGGTGTTACAGTCAGTAGTCCACATTTAAACAAAGAATACAATTTTGACTGTAATACATTGAATAGCAGTTACTTGTCTGCAAGCATATGTGTCAGGCCTACAGAGTCTACTCTGCCAACTTCTGCAAGTGCACAGTGCCACTTATATCTGTTGTCACAGTAGCTTGCACACATAGTACCACTAATCGCAAAAAAAATGACAGGCAGAGGCAGGCCAATCCGCAGGAGCCGTCGTGGTGCTGTTATTCCCTTTGGCCCTACAATAATGCCCAGTGTTCAGAGGCCAGTTACCCAGAACTCAAAAACTTCTGAGGACATAGTTGACTGGCTAACACAGGACACCCAATCTTCTACAGCTTCCGCTCGGAACCAAGACGCACCATCCTCCTCCAGCTTAGCTTCGGGTACCTCTCAAGTTACCACTCGCCCGCCTGCCACCACCACCAACACTTATACTACAGCCGCTTCAATTGATCAGTCAGAAGAGTTATTTACACATCAGTTTGAAGAAATGAGTGATGCGCAACCATTATTGCCAGAGGATGTAGATAACAGGGATATGTCTCAGTCAGGCAGCATTACACACATGTACGTACGGTGTGATGATGATGAAGATGTACCCGCTGCTGCTTCCTTTGTTGAGTTGTCAGATACAAGTGAAGCGGGTGATGATGATGACGATGCGTCCGTGGATGTCACATGGGTGCCCGCTAGAAGAGTAAAAGAACAGGGGAAAGTTCAGATGGGGAGACAGAGAGGAGGAGGAGACGAGTTGGAAGCAGAGGGAGGTCATCGCAAGGAGCTAGTGGCACAGTCAGACAGCATGCATCGGCACCCGGGGTCAGCCAGACAGCACGCCAATCAACGCATGCTGTTGCCACCACCAGAACGCCGTCACTGCAGAGCTCAGCAGTGTGGCAATTTTTTTGTGTGTCTGCCTGTGACAACAGCGATGCCATTTGCAACCTGTGCGAAAAGAAACTGAGTCGTGGGAAGTACAACGCCCACCTAGGTACAACTTCTTTGCGAAGGCACATGATGTCACATCACAAACGCCTATGGGATCAACACATGAGTACAAGCATAACACAAAGTCAAAGCTGCCATCCTCCTGCTGGTCCAGCATCTTCAGCCACGTCAACCACTGCTGCCCTGCTTGCCCCCTCTCAACCATCCGCCACTCTGTGTCTCGCCCTGAGCAGTCCCTGCTCATCTGCCCACAGTCAGGTGTCTGTCAAGGACATGTTTGAGCGTAAGAAGCCAATGTCACAAAGTCACCCCCTTGCCCGGCATCTGACAGCTGGCTTGTCTGAACTCTTAGCCCGCCAGCTTTTACCATACAACCTGGTGGAGTCTGAGGCGTTCAAAAAAATTTGTAGCTATTGGGACACCGCAGTGGAAGGTACCCGGCCGACATTTCTTTTCACAAAAGGCAATCCCCAACCTGTACTCGATTGTGCAAAAGGAAGTAATGGCATCTCTGGCACACAGTGTTGGGGCAAGGGTCCATCTGACCACTGATACCTGGTCTGCCAAGCATGGTCAGGGCAGGTATATCACCTATACTGCGCATTGGGTAAACCTGCTGACGCCTGCCATGCATGGAATGCGTGGCTCTGCAGAGGAGTTGGTGACACCGCCACGACTTGCACACAGGCCTGCTGCCACCTCCTCTACTCCTCCTACTCCATCCTCTTCCATAACCTCCTCAGCTGAGTCCTCTTCTGCTGCTGCATCTTGCTCCACATCAACGGCACCCCCCCAGCTCCCCAGATACTATTCCACATCCCGGATACAGCAGTGTCACGCCGTCTTGAGGTTGACTTGCCTGAAAGCAGAGAGTCACACCGGGCCAGTACTCCTGTCCGCCCTGAACGCACAGGTGGATCAATGCTGACTCCGCACCAAATGAAGATTGGCAAAGTGGTTTGTGACAACAGAAGTTCCAAATTAAATTAAAAAGTATGCTTTACACTGCGTATAAGGGTGATGTCCCAGCACAACGGGAATCTAACAGGGGAAGAGGTGAAAGTAATCCTCCTCCTCCCACGACCACGCCGGCAAGGACAGGACGTTTAAAAGATGTGTTTTTGATGGAGGACATGCAGAGCTTTTTCAGTCCTACGCATCGCCACAGCCCTTCGGGATCCACCCTCAGAAAATGACTTGACCGACAGGTGGCAGACTACCTCGCTTTAACTGCAGATATCAACACACTGAGGAGCGATGAACCCCTTGACTACTGGGTGTGCAGGCTTGACCTGTGGCCTGAGCTATCCCAATTTGCCATAGAACTTCTGGCCTGCCCCACTTCCAATGTCCTGTCAGAAAGGACCTTCAGTGCAGCAGGAGGTATTGTCACTGAAAAGAGAAGTCGCCTAGGTTAAAAAAGTCTAGATTACCTCACCTTTATAAAGATGAATGAGGGATAGATCCCGAACGGACTGACACTGGGCGATACATTAGACTAAAAAAGGGCTGATGAGATGAGCTGCCTTGAGCTAAACATGGTCCACAAGCTGCAGTATTTTATCTTTGAATGCCGCATGACTAACTTATCCGCCACCAGCTAGGTTTCAAGACGCAATGTTTTAGGGCAGTTTCTGCCTGGGAAACAAACGTAAATTTTTCTGGTCGCTGCAACAGCAGCGGCTGCAACGATACCTAATTTTTTATAAGTGCACGCATCCCAGGGAGTCAGCGCTCGTCGGCATGTATCAGCTCTCTAATTCCGACAGTTATCAAAGTTCGCAAACATTTGCGGCAATTCGCGTTCGCGGTTCGCGAACCGAAAATGTTATGTTCGCGACATTACTAATGACCGATAATTATTTCTTATCAGGCCAGAGGGGTTTGGGAGTAACCTCTCGGTGTTGCCTGCATACTACCAGGAAACCCTCAAGACCTGGAACATGGTCTCCGTTACAATGCAAGGCATGCCTTTGGGGGATGAAATATTTACGGAGCCCCTATTATATAATCCAGCTCTAGGGACTCCATTGTTACAGTCCCCCAGTATCATCCGCCGCCTTAGTCAGGCACGGTTGACACGAGTCAGGGATCTTCTGGACTACGATGGATCCGATTGGTTGTCACCTCAGCAGCTTGCGCTCCATTTGGGATATATGGCACCCAAAGTCCCGAGGCGCTTGCTCCAGGAGATTAAGAATGCCATCTCCCCCGACTCTTGCACCTTCCTTCACGCGGCTTTGCAAGCCGGAGTGCCACATGCACCTTCTAACACCTCTGCTCCGGCTTTTTGCATTGGACACAAGCCTCGTGTTTCCCCTCAGGCTCCTCCTGTCTCCAACCTCTCGAGGTTGAGGGACATACCCTCGGCATGCTTTTGTGGCATGCCGAGGAAGACCTTGTATTCTCTCATGCTCCATACAGTGCACTTCCTTGCCCTCGTGACCCGTCCCGATACAATCTGAAGGCGGGTCCTCCCAGCTGAAGAGGGCAAGAGGCCTCATGGAGGGAGCTTTATACTACTTTAGTTCCACCACTTACCGGGGACTTGAGTTGGAGAGTACTCCATGGTGCACTGAGCACGAGAGAGTATTTACAGTAGCTAATTTCTCGGACTCTCCCTCCACTTGTCCATTTTGTGGCAAGGGAGAGCCTGTGTATCATATTTATTTTAGTTGCGCCAGACTGCAGCCCCACTTGTCACTCTTGAGGGGCCTCCTCCTACATTTCTGCTGCATTTCTCCCCACACATATTTATTTTTGGGTGCCCAGTGGCCCGGAGCAATAGGGCCAGGGACCTCCTCATCAACCTGCTCCTGGCATTAGCCAAGCTGGCTATATATAAGTCCAGGAAGCCGTGTTTGATAGAGGGGGTACCATTGTTACCTGAGGCCATGTGGCAGGCACTGGTGCGCTCCTGTATCCGGGTGGAGTGCCACCTGGCTTTGTCCACTGGGGGAATAGATGAGTTTGTCTCCCAGTGGGCTGTAGATGCTTTCTTTTTTTCTCAATCTCCTAAGGTGATTATTATTTAATTTACAAAACATGTCCTTTTTTTCAGTTTGACATGCAGATTGGCTTTATAAGAGGCCAGTCTCTGTCAATCTTTTGTGTTTACAATACACTGCCGTGGAAATGCCCTGCAACAAGGAAGACTTAAATTCCAGCAAGTGGCAAAGACTTTATTTTGTTTGTTTATTTTGAGTACCTCTGTAATATACATTCTAATTTCCTCTTCTAGTCTATATTATGTAGGAAACATGGAAATAATCTCTATATCCTTCCTTAACATTGATATCAATCTGACATGAAACCCAGCAGTTGGAACCATTCATATGTTGTCCCTAAATAGACAGCATCTGTCGGTATCTCCATGCCACCAATCTGTTGGAAAGTAGACAGGTTCATCCCTCAATCTGGGATCCAAAGTAAATGATGCCTTTGCATCCAATGGTTCTAGGCCAGTCACACCTGTCTTCACCTTTATTGGAATTCCCAACATATTATGCACTCCCTCTTGTGCAAGAAGATCTCATTTGTTCACTGATGGAAGTGTCTGAGTGGTGTGTACTTGAATTTTCTACTTTGCAGGATATTGTGTGTTGTGCATCCACTCCCAGGATTCGGGCCATTGGGGTGGTTCTTTCTAACCGCCCATTATTGCAAAGCCCCAATGTCTGTACCAACATCCTGGACCTACCCTGGAATGAACCTGCAGTGGAAAGATGCAACAACCCATTGCACCTTTCCACAGAATCAGCAGCAGCTGGGTGATGGGGAACATGCAACACACAATGTACTCCAGCATCCTTTGCACATTATGTCCAGTGAAATGGGTGTCATTATCTGACTATATATATTCAGGTAGCCCATAAACTCTTCTTAGTTTAACAGTTGCTTGTTGGTTGACCTTCTTGGAGGGTAACGCGTGTATCACTCCTGCATATGTGTCTCTGGCTACACAACAGTATTCAGTCCATAGTAAATTGAATGAAGTCAATTTGCCATATTTTCCCAGGTGGTGCTCCGCCTCACTTCAGTTCTCCTCAAGATATTTTCTTTTTAAGCCATTGCTGGAATTCATTGCTTACAGGACAATTTTGTTGCCCATGCTTTACCATCATCAACTGTATCAGCATGTCTCCACAATTTCCTAACTTTTCATGTGCCCAGTTTACCATTTTGGGTAGCACCCGGCAAATTAGTGCAATGCCTACTTGTTGTGACACTTGTACCTTGGTCAAGGCATCTGCTGTTTCACTGGCATCAACTCCCACATGTGCGTTTCCATGGCCCCCCATGGATACACAGGTTAGTGCCTTGGTCCCATTAGAACTCACAGAGTTCTGGGCCAACCCAGACTGGATGACCATGAATGCACCATTGCTTCTGTTTTCAGCTTGGCATCCAGGTGACCAAGGATTGATATGCAGACCAATTGTTGGTATATATGTACTTTTCTTTTAGTACCTTCAATGCAATGAACTTTTATATGGCCTTGAATTTTGCATATTTGGTTATCCTTCTTTCCCTTGCTCCCAAGGGAGCATCTCCTCTTCAGCTGGTCTTGATGTCTCAAAATGGCCAACCCATCTGTGAATGACACTTTAGATTTTTGCTCCTGCACAAGCTGCTCAAAGAGAGGAGCAGTCTTGAAAGGAGATGGCTCCACTGACAGGGTATACTCCTCCTTGATTGTTAAAGGTCACAGGAGACCAATCCAGCCATTTCATCTATCATTCCATGTATCTATCCTGTTGTGACTCCTCTTCTCTCCCGTAGATACCACTTCCATTTGAGTTAAATTACTATTTGAGCCACTGCAGTGTGAGTAAGAATAGTGTAATCTAAGACCCAACCCACAATGGGCTGTACGTAAGATTACTGGAAATAGCTTCGTTATTGATTCCACATGTTGCTGTGCAGTAACAGAGGGTAGGAAGAGGGGCATATCTTTTTAGCCTCCAGTCAACTGTTTATTCCTGAACTTTAAAGGAATCACACTTTAGGCTTTCTTTGCATTCTTCTGATAGTGTCACCATGATGTGATGTTATCAGATGTTGTGACATCCAATATGATTGGCTAATGTGTGTTCATATGGCCAAGTTGCTGATGCTGTATGATAGCATATTGAGCTGAGAGGAATGAAGCCTGTTGTTTGGAACACTGCTTGAAGGTGGCAATCTGCTCATCATAAACAGACCTTCACAGCAGCCTTAAATGTGGTATAAAAGTTCTCCCAAATTCCATCAAATCCAATCATTTGTACTTGCTTTAAAGTAGTTGGTTGCTGAAAGCTCTGTACTGTCTGCAAGACTTTCTGTGGAAAGTCCAACAATTTTACTTCTCAACTTCCTCCCAACTTTTGGACTTTATATGGTAACTAGAATATTGCCCATCAAAAGATGACGGCAATAAAATTGTAAGAGAGCTAAGGGTGTTTGGTGTATATAATGTGGCTGATGTAGCGTTGTTCATTTTCTATGTCGTGCAAGTTTTTCGTAATATTCGTTTTCTATGTCGTGCGAGTTTTTCGGAATATCCGTAGCTGTTTGGTGGGCTTTTTCGGAATATCCGTAGGTGTTTGGTGGTGTTTTGCGTGTTTATGGTAGTGTTTTGCGTGTTTAGCGACCTTTAGCCTCGTTTTCGTTTTGTTCGGTGGACATTTTTTCTCTCTCTTTGGTGATTTTCGGGTCTCTAAACTCTAAAATGTATGCTTTAATGGAGGTGTAACTTCACTTGTAGAGGTCCTCGGTGCCCCCCCTTGCTGTGAGTAACTTTTTTATGTGTTTGTTGTTTGTATTTGATGTGTTTGTAATGTTTTGGGGGTTACGCGGGTTGCTTCCTTGTTTTCTAATCTCGTAGGTGTTTTTCGGCAAATAAGTAGGTGTTTGGTGGTGTTTTTTTTTTTTTTCGGCGCCCATTTTTTCTCCCGCTTACAGAATTTTTTAGTGTCTAAACTGCTTTAATTTCAAATTGAGGTGTAACTTAAATTTTCGAGGTCCTGGATGCTCCCTTCCTGTAAGTAAGCTTATGTATTTGTTGTGTGTATTTGTTGGATATTTGATGTTTTGATGTGCGCGTGTTGGGGCCGTTTTTTGCGAGGTCGTAATGGGTCGTAACGTGTCTCGTATTTTGTTTGCGTTACGTCATAAAGTTTGCGAGGGTCGCAGTTGCTGGCAAGGAGCGCCAAAGGCGCTCCTTGCCAGCAACTGCGACCCTCGCTACGCGAGCCCGCAAGCGTTACCAACAACTCGTATGCTCACAACTATATATGTGATTCAATTTTCACTGCGGTTTTTGTCATGATACAGTTTAAGTACTGCAGCTTTCTTCCAAATGCTTGTAAATCTCTAGTCACAAGCACGTGGCATGTTGTAGGGGAAGGTGTATTGTTAGTCCAACAAGTAAAGTAAAACTGATTTTGGCTTTTGGGTGCAATAGGAATTGAAAAGATTGGATTCAACAAATCAATGACGCTATGACACTTCTCTGCCTTTTCAGCTACTCCTTCCACCAATGTAACTATAATTGGGGCAGCTATCACTAATGGAGGTGCTTGTTCTTTTAAACCATGCCCAAGATCATGCGCCAGCTGCAGTCTGGTTTGTGCATAGCCAAACTGGTGCATTAAAAGAACTGGTAGTTGGGCAGATGACCTCTGAATCTAACAATATCTTGAATGTCATCTATTTCCTAATGTTTACCAGTTAGACAGTATTGTATCAGATGGAGGAAAAATCTCTACTGGGGTCTAATTGACTCTTCCCTTCACAACTGGCTTTACAGCAGGTACGCAGTAAGATCATTGTGTAAAACTGAAAGTAAAAACTGCTCTTTTTTAGTTTTGATCTTGTGTCCATATTCTGAGTATATTCTAAAAAATGGGTGTGACCACAACTCCTACGGTGAATACAGACCCAGAATAAATTTCCATACAGTGCAATATGCTTTAGTTGAACCCTACTTAGGCCTCAATGATGATAGGTAGTGCGTGTCCCCATCAATGGTTTGGGTCTGTCCCCATGTAGAATGGTTAACTCCACCCTAGTGTCTACTAATTCAAATATGGACACTCTCACTTTATCGATCGCTGGATATGATTTTTGCAACCTGTATAGTGTCTGGGGATTTGCCTTTATCAGAGGAGGGTCTGGGACCCTCTGCCTGCACTGTGTGCTAGCTCTTTGTAACTACCACCAAGGATAAATATTACCACCCGCTTTTAGTCCATCTTTGGGGCAGTGTCCCTAACTTCATCACTGTCTGTTTTAAAGGCTTGTCTTCCCCTGGAAGTTTTTGCCAACATTTTTATAACTCAGCATTTGCCAACCCATCAATGTCATCCTTTGAAATCTCTGCTTTTAATAAATCATTTAACATTTGTTTGTCTAAAGTCTTAACTTTAATCTGCTATTTTTGATCCATTTCTCACATGTTTTCACTCCCTGTGCATATGGTTTAGATGGATACGGAAAGCAGATGTTCCAGATAAGTAGGCTGTTGACAGTGAGCTGATTAATCCCTCAACTGTTCAGAAATTACACGTCTGAAGTGATGCAATAAGGTAGGTTCATTCCACAAAATATATGTGTCTCATCTCCTAAATTCCACCACATATTCTTCAGCATGTCTAAGGGCTTGTTGGGTGTCAACAAAATTAGCAAATGACAGGAGTTATAAAAGCTCTGAGTTAAAACCAGTGTAGTTGGTTAGCCCTTGTGTACTTGTATTTTTCTGTGGATCAGATGGTTTGGATCTCATCTGGAAACCAACTACACCCTCTATCAGTCCTTTATATATTGCTCTAAGATTTTCATCCACAAGCCTTTTCAGTACAAGTAGGTTCAGTGAGTGATATAGCAGTAATAGTTTGGTAAGGTCGCAATGTCTCCCTGTATCCTGTAAATAATATAATAATGAAATGTATTCATATTGGATCAAAAGTCAAGGCTATATGTTTGAATAGACAGATACAGTATCAGGATAGTTAACTTAAATGTAATTTAAATACTAAGTTAATAGTGATTTCATAAATGTAATTTCACAGGTGGTGGGGGGGGGGAATGTAAGAATAAAAATATTATTGCTACAATAATATAGATGTTGCTATGCTGAACTACTTATTATGACTTTGCATATAGTAGGGAACGCTTTAATCAGTGGATGCCTTGGATGTGAATTTTATGACATTTATACAGAAAGCCAAGAGAGACATGTTATGTTAAATTATTTAATACAGAACTATACTTCTTAAAACTATTTGCATTGCAAGTACCACTAGCCCCCTACTGGTTGTGACCAGCTTAGAAATGTCTTAGAGGACAAACTGAGGGGTTAAATGCTGGACTTGCAGAATTAGGTTCTATTCCTTAAAATTTCAATCATTGTGACAAACAACTAGATTCTACCTTAGTTTTTTGTGTCCTACATGCATAATGTATGTTACTGTCTACATTAGCATTTTTACTAGGTATAAGCTATGTTATAAGCCTGGCTAGCAGCTGTTATCAGACCTCATATATTTTCTCCTCATTACTACAATGAATGTTCAAAACCTGAGAAATATTAGAATATTAATGTGTGCCACAAGGCAAGAAGCAGTATGATTAACTAAAGTGTAAATGTTTTAGATTACCATATAACTCCAGTTCTTTATCCCAGCCCAACTATCCTTTGAATCAGTGTTATGCCATGTAATGTCATATGACCAGTATTTTGTAGGTAGTCAATGGTAAGAACAAGCAAAAAGAACCCACAATCAATTACAGAGGTCCAGTAAATTCAAACATATTTGAAATTATACTGCACACTGCTTAATTATTGCCATTGGTGTATTTCCTTGTTGTACTGTTACTACTGTACATTTTTGGGTCTGAGTTATGTAGAATTATGTACACCAATATGCCATGCAGAACTGTGTAGTAACCACTATTTGTACATTCAATATTTTTTATATACAGTTGTAAGCAAAAGTATGTGAACCCTTTGGAATGATATGGATTTCTGCACAAATTGGTCAAAAACTGTGATCTGATCTTCATCTAAGTCACAACAATAGACAATCACACTCTGCTTAAACTAATAACACACAAATAATTAAATGTTACCATGTTGTTATTGAACACACCATGTAAATATTCACAGTGCAGGTGGAAAAAGTATGTGAGCCCCTAGACTAATGACATCTCCAAAAGCTAATTGGAGTGAGGTGTCAGCCAACTGGAGTCCAATCAATGAGATGAGATTGGAGGTGTTGGTTACAGCTGCCCTGTCCTATAAAAATCACACACCAGTTCTGGGTTTGCTTTTCACAAGAAGCATTGCCTGATGTAAATGATGCCTCACACAAAAGAGCTCTCAGAAGACCTACGATTAAAAATTGTTGGCTGGAAAGGGTTATAAAAGTATCTCCAAAAGCCTTGCTGTCCATCAGTCCACGGTAAGACAAATTGTCTATAAATGGAAAAAACTTCAGCACTGCTGCTACTCTCCCTAGGAGTGGCCGTCCTGTAAAGATGACTGCAAGAGCACAGTGCAGACTGCTCAATGAGGTGAAGAAGAATCCTAGAGTGTCAGCTAAAGACTTACAAAAGTCTCTGGCATATGCTAACATCCCTGTTAGCGAATCTACGATATGTAAAACACTAAACAAGAATGGATTTCATGGGAGAATACCACAGAGAAAGCCACTGCTATCCAAGCAAAACATTGCTGCACTTTTACAGTTTGCACAAGAACACCTGGATGTTCCACAGCAGTACTGGCAAAATATTCTGTGGACAGATGAAACTAAAGTTGAGTTGTTTGGAAGAAACCCACAACACTATGTGTGGAGAAAAAGAGGCACAGCACACCAACATCAAAACCTCATCCCAACTGTGAAGTACGGTGGTGGGGGCATCATGGTTTGGGGCTGCTTTGCTGCGTCAGGGCCTGGACGGATTGCTATCATCGAAGGAAAAATGAATTCCCAAGTTTATGAAGACATTTTGCAGGAGAACTTAAGGCCATCTGTCCACCAGCTGAAGCTCAACAGAAGATGGGTGTTACAACAGGACAACAACCCAAAGCATAGAAGTAAATCAACAACAGAATGGGTTAAACAGAAGAAAATCCGCCTTCTGAAGTGGCCCAGTCAGAGTCCTGACCTCAACCCGATTGAGATGTTGTGGCATGACCTCAAGAAAGCGATTCACACCAGACATCCCAAGAATATTGCTAAACTGAAACAGTTCTGTAAAGAGAAATGGTCAAGAATTACTCCTGACCGTTGTGCACATCTGATCTGCAACTATAGGAAACGTTTGGTTGTAGTTATTGCTGCCAAAGGAGGTTCAACCAGTTATTAAATCCAAGGGTTCACATATTTTTTCCACCTGCTCTGTGAATGTTTACATGGTGTGTTGAATAAAAACATGGCAACATTTAATACTTTGTGTGTTATTTGTTTAAGCAGACTGTGATTGTCTATTGTTGTGACTTAGATGAAGATCAGATCACATTTTTTGACCAATTTGTGCAGAAATCCATATCATTCCAAAGGGTTCACATACTTTTGCTTGCAACTGTATGCCATATTTAGACAATCTAATGACTTGTTGTAAAACAGATTTATCAGCTTAAAGACAGATGAATAAAGTGCAATAGTAAGATTGACTATACATCTTGGCTCAGAATTATATGACTCAGGAAGAGTGAGGCGCAATATTTTATCTCACTCCTCAAATTGATAATGTGTATGAATTGTCTGAGCTTTGCATGCAGTAAAGATATAAATAAAATCATTGGAAATGCATGATATATCCTTCACTACTTACCATAATAAACAGTATGCCTTACAGTGTCCCTGAGTGGGGAAAATTCACATCAGTCAATGACACATCTCTCATTTCCTTCCAGCATATAATAATGATTTGCATGAGGTTCTGAGTGTCATGAACAACATATTGTGTCACTAAAAATGCTGGCCCAATATGATTATCCATGTTTAAAAAACAGAATATAGAAATAGACTAATAATAGTCGGGTGTCCACCTGGTTTCATATTCATGTCATAGTTTTGAGTAAACTGGAGATTTTCTAATATAGGTTTCTCTTGCCATGCTAGTGTAACAAAATCTTTTCAGGTCGGAGTTTAGGTATTTTTGGCAAATTGGTTCTATAATGAATTGCCTTCTTTATTCTGAGTAAAATATTGAGACTCCTATCATCAGGCTAGTAAGTAGAACTGTAGAAGTAAGTACCATATACCATATACCATTCATCTTCTGTTTCATTAATATAGAGTAGTCACCAAGCAAGGTGCATAACATTGTGTCCTGTATAAACTAATGTAGCTTTATTCTGATTGCTCTTTGCTACTGGAAACAGACTTGTTGACAGGGCCGGATCATCCATTAGGAGAGGTATACACCTGCCTAGGGACAGACCCTGAGGGGGTGCCTCATTACCACCCATTCTTTCACCCGAGACACCCTCCAAATCCCTTACTTGCGTGTGCTTTTCTGTGTAGTGCTTGCATCCTCTAAAAGCAGTCAGCACTGCTGGAGTCAACACTGAGCTGGCAGAAATCTTGATTGACATAGATAACTGAAGTATTTTATTTAATAATAACATCTTAATTCCCCTCAAACAGTTTTGATTAAAGTTAAATAGTCAATGTGTAATAAATCACTGTGTATTAAAGGAATATAGACAGCTCAGATTACACTGCATGAAGCTGTGATTCTGCCCACCCCTCAATCCCTGCTGCAGCCCGCCCCTGCACCCGAGCACAAAGAGGAGGGATGATCATCTGAGAGGAAAGCCTTCCCCTGCACATCGATGGCTGACCTCAAGGCTTAGCACAGAGACAGGTTAGCTGTGACTAAAGTGTCAGTAGATCTTCAGTAGCTGGAGGCAGGAAAAGATAAGCTATGATGTGGTGAGAGGTATATATTGTTATCCAGCTTATATGTGTCAATGATTTGGAAATTGTGACCCCATCGTGGCCTATTGCCAGTTTAATTGACTTCTATCCAGGAGCAATAATGCCATATTCAGGTTACAATAAAAAATACAGGGAAGATTGTCAATCACCCAACACGTGAATCAAAGCTTATGGGGAAGCCCATGCTGAATAACAATGCAGTGAACTTATTCTCATAGCTCTGCCTCTCCATGGATTTGCTTGGCGTTTTTGGCCTAGAGTATGAAATAACATACACTGACTACACTGTATAAAATAAACTGACTTCACTGTATTCCATTCACTGTCTACACTGTATAGCATACACTAATTACACTGTATACCATACACTGACGACACTGTATACCATTCACTGACTACACTGTATACAATTCACTGTCTACATTGTGTAGCATACAATAACTACACTGTATGGCTTTCACTGTCTACGCTGTGTAGCTTACACTGACTACACTGTATAGCATACACTAACTACACTGTATACCATACACTTATGACACTGTATACCATTCACTGACTACACTGTATACCTGTATACAATTCACTGTCTACACTGTGTAGCAGACACTGACTACACTGTATAGCATACACTGACTACACTGTATACCATTCACTGACTACACTGTGTAGCATACACTGACTACACTGTATACCATTCACTGACTACACTGTGTAGTGTGCACCTTTTACTTAATTGCACCAATAAGAGCAATATTTTTCCACTGCTGTGTCTGAAAACTGTGAAGAATCTGCCGTGATGATTTTTCTGTAAAACATTTGCCATAATTCTGCAGATCTAGTGCTAAAAATGTACCCATAACTGTGTGTAATATGTACAAAGTAATACGTGGTTATAATGAGTTATAATCTATATTATTTTAATACACAGTTATTTATTACACATTGACTAACTTTAATCGAAACTGTTTGAGAAATTAAGATGTTATTATTAAATAAAATACTTCAGTTATCTATGTCAATCAAGATTTCTCACGCAATTTGTGTCTTTATTGTAAACAAATTATAATAATAAAAAGGTATTTCTTGTTATATATAATATTCAACCATGTTTGGGTAGACTTTTTGCATGGTGCTATATTTATTAAACCAGGAATTTAAATATTTTTGAAATGCAGTTGGGGCTATTTTTCACATTTTGAAGCAATATGAGAAGTGTAAATATTTAGGTACATAAAATGGGTATACTAGAAGGTGATATCGTTCTTGTCAGTAGTGAAATCTATGTTTCTGTCAATTATTCATCGACCTGTTTCTGAGAGGAAGGACATCTAGCTGGTTTTGTGGACCTTTTGTTCAATATTAAAGGGCCAGTTAATTCAGCACAACTTGGAGTACACCACTATAAAGTACTCCTCAAAACATGTTGAAATATGTTTTGAGGTTTTGAAATAGGTGCCTTTTACACAGCAAAAAAAATCATAAAGGAATTGTCTGTTAACATGATACTCTTGCAAGTCCCCCAAGTAGACTGACAGCAAGAGCTGCGTGCAGGGAGCAGAAACAGAAAGAGGGTTAACCCTTCCCAAATTAATCTGTGCAGGGAAATGACTACTGGAAACTCCTAAATATGTTACTTGTGGGTTAACTGATGGCTGGTTACATTCCTGAATGCAGAGAAAAAACATAAATCTTGTATTCATGAAGCTTGCTCTGGCCGGTATCGGCATGTGTTGTTAATCATGGAACAATCAGCATTGTGTTTGTAATCAGACCTAAAACTGCAGATTTTTAGCTGTTAGTACTGTAATTGACCATTGCATAGTCAATACGGATTCCGAATAAAAGGACTCCAATAAAATACATGTACACATAGTTGGGATTTTAAACTGCTACAGCTTTTATTGAAAATGTTATGGAAAAAACAACGAGAGGTGCTTGCCACCCATAACTGACTCCATGAGTCCTGATACTACAAAGAGCTGATACTGATGCTCATATCCACTTGGGAAAGCACCCCTGCCAACCCACTAGCTGTGATAAAAAAAACCTGACCCAGGTCATTACTAACCTGTACTTACTCCAATGCCAAATAATGCAGGGCGGGTGGGTGAGGGAAACCTAATCCCCTCCCCTTTAGCACCTCATTAACTGCGTACGGCCGTGTTGTTACTTATAGTGAGGTAAATGACCCTTCAAAATCAAAATTCTGGTGTTAGTGTGGGGCTTTGCAAAAAACTAAACAAACGCCTGATGATGGAAAATAGCTATGGTAGGCTATTGGAAAAGTTTGCCTCAATGGGCAGTATGTGCTTCCTGCAAAAAGAGATGTCAGTGGTATGTGTTCATGGCTATAAAGTTGCCAGTGAGTGCTCTGTGCACATATACAAAGCAAGAAATGCTGCATGTTGCACGTACCCAGGGGCACCACAGAGTTTGCTACCTAGAGGGTCCAATAAAGTAAATCCTGCCCTGCTTGTTGAGCATGTAATATTATATATACTACATGGAAGAAATTAAAATATTGTGTGTCTTTTGATTTTGTCTATAACTCTTCAGTTATATCACTTTAAAGTAACATTCCGAGATCTCACAGTACATATTTTATGAACCCAATTATTTTTTTTTGTTGCGTCTTATTTACTTACCATGTTATGACTGCAACAATTCCCAAATCTATTGCTGTCAACGTTGCAAATAGCAAATTGCAAAAATGGTGATTATAATGGGAATTAAGTGAACATTAAATATTGCTGTTATGAAACTTTGGAAACATTAAGGAAAGACTGTCTATGAAAGGACAGTAGCATTGAATAATGAAGTGTGTACTTTTTTTCCTTTTTTTATTGTGTCTCAGATGTCTGTCTATGGCCCAAATACACCTTTTTCATTTCCACACTCATCAAATTATAGAAAAAAATAAAAAGACTATAATAAAGTTATTTTCTAAAATATATGTTTAATTATCATGCACAAGAATGACTAATGATAGAAGAAACATCCTCTCTTCTTTTAGAAAAAAAAAGTTGTTTTGCAAATCAGCCATCTGCTATATGATGGAGTTGTTCTGAGAAGTTATCCCAGTTGGAACATTTAGGAAATGAAAACATTGTTGTAGGAGCCAGGAAACTTGTGTGTGAAAAATGTTGAGTTGACAGATGCCCTGTAAATTCCTGCTGAGTTACAAGATCATAGACTGATTCATTTGCAAATACCGGTTTAGCTCATGTAAGTACTTAAAATCATATTTCACATACAATATTATTTTGTGTAGCATTTAAATTGTTTATAGTTTTTCTAACTTCAATAATAATGAATATAACTATTAACTGTAATGATATATATGTTAAAGCTGTGAATTCAAACATATATACAGTATGTTACAATTATGATTTTTCTCTAAGCATTGCAAAGCATTCTTTAGGGCCATGAGCCTTCATAATATTTTTTTCTTGTGGTGTCACTGTTCCCAAGGTAAATTATTTTAACAACGCTTTGCAAAATAATCATATTAGAAAATATTGCAAGCAGAGCAAAGGTCTGGTAAGTTGGTCTCACTAGCACATTCCTGTCTTTCACTAGTTAGACCCAGGATCTAATCATGTCAATAGATCAGACTTGCAAAATCCTTCTGGTAGCTAGAGTTTTTACCACATGTTCAAATGGAGATGCTCTGTCATCACAAATCAAGTTTTGTTTTTGGTATTCTTGAAGTATTAAAAACTAACTTTACATTGTACTAGCCATTTCATTAAACATAATAATTACTGTAATAAACATTATTGTTTATGTTGTGTTCTTATGCAAATTGACAGCTTCTGAATACTAATTAGCTCATTTGATTTTCTAATTATCATTACAGTCTGCTTGTTTTGTCTCTGGTTACAAAACAATGCCCCACAAAGTTAGATTATCTTTGCACCCTTAACAACTCAACTTTGAGCCACAAAAAAGCATACTGACTTGCACATTAGGATAAAGGAGTTGAACAATCAATGCTGAATATCTCAGGAATTATTTACTATAGAGTAAAATTGCTAGCACAACATTTAGACAATAAAAGTGGAGAAAGTGGGGGGGGGGATGCAAAACCCAGTGCAAATAAATGCTTACTAAATAAATATATAGAATGCAGGTAAAAAATGCCAACTCACATTTTTTTACCTCAAAGTAAAAGGTATTTCAGTCTCTCGGCAGGAAGTCCTTGTCCTGATGGATATCGAGGAGGTAGCTGGTTCCACTGGTCTGGAAACTGGATCTTCCTGTTTCATGTGAGGTGGAGTGAGCAGTCACCCTATGGTTGCGGATTATATTTGAACTACAATGTTTAGGGAAAAGCTGGGTAATTGAGTCATACAGACCCCTATGAATACTCACTGCTAATACAATAGTTTATAAGAATGAGATAATTTTATTGATAAAGAAATCCAGTACACAAATGATAACGTTTGCTGTATAATAGTTAAGATACTTATCAAATGGTAGAGGATTGTTCTACTCCATGTGACTTTTAGTTACAAGTCACAGGTTAGGAGTATAAAAACATTCTTATACACGATAAAAGAAGAAAATAGAAAAAAAGACAATAACAAAAACTAAAAGAAAGAAAATTAAAGAATCAAACATGTTTCGTTTGTGCTGACAAGCTTTCTCAATGGTAATATGGTTGTAAAAAAGGAGTGAAAGGTACCCCAGTTGGTTATCTCGCTAATTTCCTGGTGAAGATAGGGCCCCCACCTGGTTCTCCCAAGTTTAAATGCTGTGTGTGGCCGTTGCAGCTGTTTGGCGCCACTTCCGGTTGAGAATGATGTCACTTTCGGTCCGGCAATTACGAAATTTCCGGTGCGGCATATATATCACATCAGTGCAGGGGGACTAAACAAATAGCCTACTAGTACTGTGGGGTTGCCAGGATCTAGCACAGTGGTAAAAAGTGCTACAATTACACCAAAACCCTAGAACATAATACATGGAAAAAACATACTGATTTGTGCACTCTGATATAGTTGTGCACATTGTAATACATGCACGCAGAAAAAAAATATGTATATATAAACACACAATTTACACACTCTGATACGTTTGTACACAAAGTATAGGACATAAAAGCAAAAGTACAACAATGTATACGTAAATACATCAAACTCGCAGACCATGTTAAACAGCATATCAAATATAGACACCCAGTACCCTAACTAGAGTATCTCCACAATGACAGGCTCATAGCCAGTGGTATGGTAAGGTAGCACTGGAGGGTTCACAATCCAGCATACTGTATAAGGAAACTATATATGAGTGTGCCTGCAGATTATTTGAATATAAATAGGGATGGACATAATTAGATACTTCTATACGCTGGAAAGTATAATATTAAGTAGTTAGAGGTAGCTACTCAAAAATGAGGAGAGACCTATATATCTACACGATAATATATAATGTAAATACTGTATAGGGTAGCATATAGTATCAACCAAACAATGAATATAGAAATATCTTATAATCTTAGAAAAAATATATACATATATATGAACAGGAAAGAAAAATGAATTTGTAATCTATAACCAGATGGCACCATGACGTACATAAATTGGTATCCACTTGGGAATAAAAATAAATAAAAAAATAAAAAAAAATATATATATATATATATATATATATATAAATATATATTTAGACCTTCTGGTTCCAGAGTACCTAGTGCATGAATCCACTTGATCTCAGTCTGTCTGAATTTGAGCACTCTGTCATCTCCCCTAGGCCCTAATTTGATATGGTCTGTAGCCTGTATTGTGACCCCCTCAATGTCCCTGTTGTGACACCTAATCATATGGGCAGAGAATCCATTGGTGAGAACACCTTTAGCAACGTTGTCAAGGTGTTCTCTAAATCTGTGTTTTAGAGCTCTTTTTGTGCGACCTATGTATTGCTTAGAACATTTACAAGTTATTGAGTACACAACATAATCTGATCTACAGTTAGTAAGGTCTCTGATACGGAACTTCCTCTTTTTACTTGTGAATACAATGCAGTTCTTATCTTTAATTTTTAAACGACCAACATGTAGTACATCCCTTTGTGCCATATTTAGTGGTGTCAGTTATAGTGATCGGCCATTGCCTAGTCTTGTTTACATTTGTCAACTCACTAGGGGCGAGGTGCTTCTTTAGATTTGTACTTTTTCAGTATGTGATAAGTGGATGAGTTGGTAGGTGCTGTCCTAGAACCTCATCCTCTTTGAGAACTGGCCATAGCTTTTTTATGCAATGTTTAATTTTATTTGCTACCTGGTTATATCTGTCAGAAAGTGACAGCCTGTGTAGTTTCTACCTGTGTATTTATTTTTGGCTTTCTGCTTTTTAACAAGTTCCATTCTGTTCAGAGATTTACCCCTTTTCAAAGGCTTCCTTCACTGTTTTGATGTAATACCCTTTATCTAGAAATGTAGTTGTCAAGCGTTCACTCTTTCTCAAAGTCGCAAAGGTTTGTGCTGTGTTTGTGTACGGGTTGAAGCTGGCCATATGGTTTATTCCTGATCCATCTGGGATCATGGTTACTCTTGACATGAATATATTCATTTGTATCAGTTGGTTTTATGTTGAGTTAAGTAGTGACTGACTCTCCCTCTTTTATTAGGACAACATCTAGGATTGGTACTGAAAGGAGGTGTGCATAGTGTAATTAAGATTCATGTCATTTTATTAACATATGCTAGAAACTCAGTAACTGGGATAGCTCCTTTATCATCCCAAATTAGGACAATGTCATCTATGTAGCAATACCACATGATGATGCTGTCTGTGAAGGGATTGTTCTCCCAGATGAAAAGATCCTCCCATTGAGCAATAAAAAGATTGGCAAAACTGGGAGCAAATTTGGTGCCCATGGCCGTACCTGTCATTTATAAGTAGAAACTCCCCTCAAATAAAACATAGTTGTGTGTCAGAATAAATTAAATGGCCGTCAATATGAACTCTACTTGGGTCGGTTCTGTATTGTCAAACAGATCAAAGCAGTATTTAATAGCTGATACCCCTAGTTTCTATCTGATTGAAGAGTATAAAGCTGATACATCTAAATTTACCCATCTATATGTCTTTTTCCATCTTTGATCTTGTAAAATTTCTAACAGATGGGGAATGTCTCTTACGAACGACCTTAGAGTACCGACCATGGCTTTTAAAAAGAGGCTACATATTCAGATAGTTTTTTAGTCAAGGACCCGATCCCTGAAATAATTGGTCTACCCGGTGGGTTTTGTGTATCCTTATGGATTTTGGGTAGGTGATAGAATATGGCCTTCCTGAGAAATAGGACTAGGATTAGTTGGGTCCTGCTTTAAGGTAATATATGTTTTGCTATCCTTGATCAGGTTAACGACCTCTTTGATGTTTTTGTCTCTATCTTGTATAACAATCCCACCTCCCTTGTCCGCCTGTCTAATGACAATAGGCAGATTCTACTCAAGGGATCTGAGGGACTCCTGTTCGTCCTTGTTAAGGCTGGATTTATTTTTATGCTTTTTTGTGTTGCAGATATTCTCAAATTCTTTTAAGATTAATGTCTTAAAAAACAGGATATGGTTGACCTGTGATGGAATTTAGTAAAATACAGACCTGGGTTTTAAAGATGAATGTTCGATGCATGAATTATCTGATACTCTTATTAAGTCTCCCAGATCGTTACATAACAAATCATTGATTAGTGATTCCTCAGGGTTGTCATTGTAACCTGATGGCTCACGAAGACCCAGAAGGGTATCTACATCCCTGATGTCTAGCCCCTTGTTTGGTTCTGGTGTAGGGTCACCAGTGGCCATCTCTCTTATGCTGAGGAAATGCCTTTTAAGGGTAAGATTCCATACACATTTGTTTATATCTATAAACAGCTCAAATAGGTTTGGTTCTGTGTATTGGGCAAATGACAATCCTTTCCTTATGACATTAAGTTCATGTATGTTAAGGATCCTGCTGGATAAAATGAAGCTTTTCATTGTTTTATATTTATGTTTTTTATCCGTTTTGTATTGTACCCTTCTTACTGCTCTGCATCCCCTCCTACAACTTGGCTTAATTCCCCTTTTCTCCTTGCTGGGAGCGGGGTTAATAGGGATGATTTGTGGGAGGGTGGAGGGTCTGTGATCTGTAGTTTTTTGTCCCTGGGAGATGGGAGACTTGGGTCGTTGTCTCTCCTGGTAGTGTTAGGGCTGGTGTTAGTGTCACCCAGAGTACTATTATGTGAACTGGGGGAGTCTATTTTCCAGTCATTGAAAGGTGTGTTTTATGGGATGGAGCTGTCCCTTCTGAATCTAACCAGATCAAATGTATCTTTTGATAAGGCCAAGGGGTGATTTAGGAGCCAAAGTTCTGAATTTGCCTTTGTCCCTTTGTGAGTGGGTGCCTTTTTATAGACCTGTTGGTGTTTTGAAGGGTTTCTACGGTTGTTGTGGCTATAGTTGCTGTGGTATGTATTACCTTTCTCTAGTCGTGGGGAGATCTTATGAGTAAAGGAGATAGTGTTTGTGGGGTCATTATTGGGTTCACTCTTAGATTGAAATGTACCCCGGGTATTTCCCTTAAGATGATTGGGTGGTGTATAACCTGCTTTCTCCCACGGGTTATGTTTGCATAAACTATTTGAATACATTGAGATCTTCGAGTGTCCTTTCTTATCTGTAATATTGTTCTTATGGTTTTTATTTAAATAGTCCAATCTATCCCTATTGAACTTGTTTTTCTTTCTTTTCAAGATCTTGTTTTCTAATTTTAAAATGCTAGTTTTTATATCATCGTCGATTTTTTGACACACTGGATCTTTTAAATGGTTTTAGCAAATCGGTTGTTTCTTTGTTTAGCAGCGATGGTTTCTAAAACTCCTTTTCTAAACTCTATGAATAGATTAATCAGGGAGATGGAGCATTCTTCTAGAATATTTTCCCATTTACTAATGAAGACGGAGTCTCTCATATCAAATGAACAAATCTTAGAAACACTTAGACCTCTTGGGACAATTTTATGGTCTAGGTAGTTCCCCAGACTGGTTAGATCATACCAGTTTTTGATCTCTAAATTATTATATTTTTCTAATTGTTTAAGAAGGATTCTAGGGTTGTTCTCCTGAGGCCCACCTTCCTCTATATCATGGACATTTTTATTTCTGTGTTCTATCTTAATGTACGAGCCATATGTGAAAGACTCCGTCATGTTTCTTAATAACCTGACAAAAAAATGAGTATAAGGGCTTGCACTCTTAGCTACTCCTGGTGTTGGGTGAATAACTTTCTGATAGTAAGAAACCCCTTAGTGGACCACAGAAATCAGTACAAACAGAAAATTAGACCAATAAAAGGTCCAGAGTCAGTATAGTCACAAAGTAGAACAAGAAAAAATAGTTGGGTTTAATACAACTGTTTAAGTACTGTCCCATATATCCCTGATTGGTATGGAGACTCACAGTACCTAAGTCCAAAAAAGTCCAATATGTCCAATTAATCCTGTGGATTAAAGGAGGTCGATGAGCTGTAGTCCCAGGTAATAAGGGGTCCTCCTTAATGGAATTGGTATAATGGTGATCTCTTGGAAATTGCTGCCCCCTCAAACTGCACCATTCATATGGCACAAGAAAAATCAATGAAAGAGAGGAAGGCAGGGGGGAGAGACTCAAAACCGAGTGCAAATAAATGCTTCACTAAATAAATACATAGAATGCAGGAAAAAAATGCCAACTCAAATTTCTTAACCTAACGGTATGAGGTATTTCAGTCGCTCGTCAGGAAGTCCTTCTCCTGATGGATATTGTGGAGTTAGCTGGTTTCACTGGTCTGGGAACTGGATCTTCCTGTCTGTTTCACGTGAGATGGAGTGAGCAGTCACCCTATAGGTGCTGTTTATACATTAACTAAAATGTTCACAGAAAAGCTGGATAATTGAGTCATTTGCAGCCCTATTAGATACCCTCAACCCGAAGCTCGCAACGGAGCCTGCTAGACTTACAGCTATTAAATTGGCCTAGCTCCGCTACCCTCAAATGATCTGCATGTTACATGTGGAAAAACCCTACAGGCTGTCGAATTCGGAACTCCGTGTCTGCAAAGCCGTTGATCTGTCAAGCCTGTAAATGTTATGTTCGCAATTGCTATTAAATTGCTAACCCGTAACCCGCTAATGGAGCCAAAAAGCTTATGGGTACCAGAAAGGACCCACAATGGGGGTTAAATCCTATCCATAGCACTGTAAATTCAAATATCAGCACACTACTGTACTTAATATTAAAGGTAAGTGATGTTAGGTATTCAAATTAATAGCACAACATTCTCAAGCTTGCAAATCTGCAATATAAAATATTTTTTTCAATGTATAATTTCTGTGTTAGATTGCTCCCGGCAATCAATGTATTAATACATATAAAGGAACTCGCATGGACTAGAATATCATATTTACTGATGTATTAATATTATTATTTCTATAATGGGTATCCGATCATAACTCGTAATTTAAACCCGTAAGGGATTGAAATCTAACCTCCATTTTTCAGTGACATAATGATCTCTTTTACTATTGGCTCCATCTACACCCGTAACTACAGGTTTGACTAATTGATCATGTTTACGGTCGTACATGCAACGCGCGCAAGAACGATTAAGGGGTTTGGATGTTGCCCGCATCTGTTGCGGGGTTGGCTAATTTAATAGCTCTTTAACTCCACCAAATTTCAAGCATGCAGGCTTTGCGGGTGTACCGGTGACACTACAGGCTTGGAATTTAATATGGCCCATAGACTCCTATGAATACTCACAGCTAATCCGATAGTTTATGCTACCTTACCATACCAATGGCTATGAGCCTGTCATTGTGGAGATACTCTACAGTATCTCTGGTGAGATACTGTAGAAATATTGGTTAAATTCTCTTTGTATATGGGTGATGTATTTGTGTAGAGATATTAATTAATGTTTTTTCCTCTGTATACTGGTGATATATTGATGAGACAATTGGCAGATAGATTGATGTTTCTTTCTATCTATATACTGAGATTATCTGTGTTGTTGACTAAACATCAGTATGTTTTTTTTTATCACACTGTATACTGTTGTGATATACATTTTCTTTCCTCCTGAAGTGATAATAAATTAGGTGCCTTCCTTTCTTAATTAGTTATAGGAGGCCATTTTGTGCCACATAGATCTATCACATATATAGTTGTGAGCGTACTGGTCGTTGCTCACGCAAAGCGAGGGACGCAGTTCCCCGCAAATGCGGGTCCTCGCGAAGCGAGGGCCCGCATTTGCGGTGATGGAGCATCCCAACGTCCCCGCAAATGCGGATCCTCGCGAAGCGAGGGTCCGCATTTGCGGAGGTGGAGGCTCAACGTCGGCTGTGTTAACACACACATACACACACACAAATTTTTAACAGAATAAACCCAACCGCCCAGCCAACAAAAACCCAACAACGTCCCCTCAAATGCGGATCCTCGCGAAGCGAGGGTCCGCATTTGCGGTGGTGGGAGCATCCCAACATCGGCTGTGTTAACACACACATACACACACACAACTTCATAACAAAAAAAACTTAAAGTCGCCTCACATCCGCTTACACCCAGACACACAGACGCAAGACTTAACAAAAAAACAGTAAAAAAGGCCCCTCACACGCTCTTAACACACATACGCACGACTTAGAAACAAATACACTGCGTCGTACACGTAAAAGCTAATTGCGTATATCGCAAAAAAATACAGCAACATCGCAACAAAATACGGCCGCATCGGAAAAAAATACGTCCGCGAAAGACCCATTCCAACCGCCGCACATCAAAACATCACAAACACAAGAAATAAACACAACAAACACATAAAAAGCTTACTTACAGCATGGGGGGCATCCGGCACCCCCAAAAGTTCATTTACACGTCCATTTAAGTCCAAAACAAAGAGTTTAAATGGCCAAAAATCGGCTAAGCGAGAGAAAAAATGGCCGCCGAACAAAACGAAAACGAGGCTCCAGACGTAACTACACTACACTTACTCGCAATAATGAAACACATACTATGCAGAACGGATCACACTCATATTAAAAACCATTTTAATCACTACTACGCACAAAATGGCGGATGGAACGCAAATTGTAAGCTGGAACGCAAATAGCGCATGCGTATTGCGTTCTAACGGTCTAACTTTCCAGAATGTTCTACAAGTTTATAAATACTGCCTATTTGACAGAGAAAAATACATTTCTACTCAGGTGATGAACAGAGTGACTTCAGACATAACTGCTGCTAAAACTTGAGAAGACAATTCTTTACTAATTTACTACTTTACACTGTGCAAATTACAACTGAGAGGTAAGCTATAATATATTACATTTTATTATCAAAAAAAATTAAATAAGAAAAAGAGGTTTATGTATACTGACATGTGACACGCACATATATGCGTATAATGTATAGTGACATGTGACACGCACATTTATGTGTATTGCCCCTGCAACAAAATTATCTTAAAACAAACTAATTAAACAACTACATTTAAATTACATTAGAAAAAAATAAGTTGGGACTATTAAAATATGAGTCATGTATACTGATATGTGACACGCACATATATGTGTATCATCTATAGTCACATGTCACACACACATTTATGTATGTTGGCCAAAAATAAAAATAAGGTTAATTTAACAATTAAAATATGATTCATGTATAGTGATATGTCACACGCACACAAAAAAATTACTTTCAACTATGGAAATGTGCTTCATGTATGTGACATATGTGTGTAGCCCCCACCAAAAAATAATGTTAATTGAAAATAATTACAGAAGTATATTTAAATGACATTAATTTACTGCAATTCAATAGATCACCTAAAGCTTAATCTTTCTACTTTTTTTAATATTCAAACAGACTCTGCATCAACAGCGTCACTCAACAATTTGCACCGTGCATTGTGAAGCACAATCCCTTTTAAAGAACACCAACAAAGAAGAAGAGGTAAGATACAAAAATACATTAAATGCTGAAAAGGCCATGCTTTGCTAAATAAAATTTTTTTTTATATAATTCACTATTTCACTTTATTTTTCAAACAGACACTACAAGAAGACCGGTGGATTAAGATTGGCAGGAAGGGACCCTCTGTCATTCCACACTTCAATCAAGGTAAAGTATTAAGTATAAAAAAGAACCAAACCATGAGCCTCATTCAATTGTGAGTTGGCCAATTGAATAGGGCTCTATATAAGCACATAACAGATTTTTTAGACAGACATTTTTAGTTACTGAACTTCGATACTAAATCAAGGTCTTCACTAACTCAAAACTTCTGTCAAAAAATATGTTATGTGCTTATATAGAGCCCTATTCAATTGGTCAAAACGCAATTGATTGAGGACCTAAATATGTTTAATGGCCGAGGGCCTCATTCAAATGTGATTTGCCCATTTCAATAGGGCTCTATATAAGCACAGAGTATATTTTTTTACAGAAGTTTTTAGTTAGTGAAGACCTTGCTTTTCGATACAAGTTCACTAACTAAAAACTTCTGTAAAAAAAGATGCTCTGTGCTCATATTGAGCCCAATTCCATTGCCAAAAACGAAATTCAATGAGGCCCCGACAATATAACAAATGCAGCAACCAAAGGCCCTTATTCTATTGATATTTTGGAAAATTCAATAGGGCTCGAAATAAGCACATTTAGAACCCTATTGAATTGGCCAAACTGCAATTGAATTATGCAACATATGGTACACACAAACTGGTACACACAAAACAGGATTGTAACAAACACATAGCAAACTAAATTCATATTCTTTTTCAATGTTTAACAACCTATAACCATTAGAAAAAACACTACATAAGTATAACAAAAGTGGTGCCCATCAAAAGGATTGTACGAAAACTCACACAAACACATAGCAAACTACATTTAAATTCGTATTTAATGTTTAACAACCTATAAGCCTTAGAAAGAAGCCTAAATAAGCATACCAACAGTGGTGCGCACCAAACAGGATTGTATGAAAACTCACACAAACACATAGCAAACTACATTTACATTCTTATTTAATGTTTAACAACATATAAGCATTAAAAAAAAACATAAATAAGCATAACTAAATTGGTGCCCACCAAAAAGGATTGTATGAAAAGTCACACAAACACATAGCAAACTAAATTAATATTCTTTTGCAATGTTTAACAACCTATAAGACGTACAAAAAAGCCTACATAAGCATACCAACAGTGGTGCGCACCAAACCGGATTGTACGAAAACTCACACAAACACATACCAAACTACATTTATATTCTTATTTAATGTTTAACAATCTATAAGCCTTAGAAAAAAGCCTAAATAAGCATACCAAAAGTGGTGGGCACCAAACAGGATTGTAGAAAAACACAGAAATAATGTCATTTTTTAGTTAATACAAATACATTAAAATAAAATGACATTTTCATTTTTATTTTATAACAGATACTGCGTCAAGAACATCGGACCAGGAGTTTCAACTGAGGACCAGACCAGCGGACGAGGACTTTCAACAGAGGACCAGACCATTGGACGAGGACTTTCAACAGAGGACTACACCATCGGACGAGGACTTTCAACAGAGGACCAGACGATTGGACGAGGACTTTCAACACAGGACCAGACCATCAGACGAAGGCTTTCAACACAGGACCAACAAAGATTCTGCTTCAAATCAAACTTCAACCAAGGTACAGTATAACAAGTAAAAAAAGAGAAAAATTAATTAATATTCTTCTTTAATGTTTAACCACCTATAAGCCTTAGAAAAAAGCCTAAAGAAGCATACCAAAATTGCGGCGCACCAAAAAGGATTGTAGAAAAACACAAAAATAATGGCATTTTTTCATTAATACAAAGACATTCACATAACATTTTCATTTTTATTTTATAACAGATACTGCGTCAAGAACATCGGAACAGGAGTTTAAACTGAGGACAAGACCAGCGGACGAGGACTTTCAACAGAGGACTACACCATCGGACGAGGACTTTCAACACAGGACCAGACCATCGGACAAAGGCTTTCAACACAGGACCAACAAAGAATTTTGCTTGAAATAAAACTTCAACCAAGGTACAGTATAACAAGTAAAAAAAGAGAAAAAAAAAATAAAGATCTTAGCTTTGCATCGATGTCAACAGAAAATAAAATTTAAAATAAACCACCGGTAACTATAACTGTTGAAAAAATATAACTAACACATTTTTCATCTATCTGTTATTTGTCTTTTAAGGCCAATAATCTTTAACAGTAAATACAAACTTCAATGTAAAATTAAAAAAAAAAATTGCATAGTCCAAAAAAGTCTAAAAACACAGAATCTATACAATTTGTCATTGTAACATTCCAGTCCTAAACCCTAATTTAATTGCCATTTGACAAATTGAATAGTGCTGTAAATAAGGACATAACATCTTTTTGAAAATACCTTTTTAGTTACTGAAACACTTGCTTTTGGATACATGTTTAATAAATAAAAACTTCTTTAAATAATTATCTGATGGCCTTATTTAGACTTCTATTCAATTGACCGCATTGAAATTGATTAAGTATAAAATGTAAACACACTGTTGATAACAATTTGTCATGAAAAACAACTTAACATCTCAAAATAAACTAATGATACATTATTTTATTTTTACAGATTAACATGGCTGATAACGAGAGTAAACAAGAAAAGAAAAGACGCCAAGCTAGAGAACGACGACAGAGAGCAGACAGCCAGTAGACACCGGAGAAGAAGGAAATTCGACGAGAAAAAGAACGCAAAAGAATTGCAAGCAAAAGACTGTCACCTGCAGAAATTAAAGATATGTCAAAAAAAGCAACAAAGAAAAAAAAGCATTTAAAACCTGTTGCTCAAACATCAGATTACATTTTACCAGAAAAAATACAACAGATACAAAAAAAAGCAACAAAAAAAACAAAGCATTTAGAACCATTTCATGAAACATTACATGACATTTTACCTCAAACAATACAACATATACCAAGAAAAGCCACGAAAAAAACAAAGCATTTAGAACCTGTTGTTGAAACATTATATGACATTTCACCTGATGAATATGAAAGTCAAAATCCTATATGCTTTGCAAATTGTCCTCTACTCAAGTCTTTAGCAGTAGAGGTTCATAGTTGTGGGGACATGACTACTCAATGTCAGTTTTGTGAGGGTTATTATTTTAAACAGGAGAGACCCAGAGATGGACAATTTATTAGTTGCTGTCAAAAAGGCAAGTTCAAACTTCCAGAAAGGAAACAATTTCCTCTCTATTTACAAAACATTATGACTGAACCTACTTTTCCAAACTACAAAAATTTTAAAACAAACATAAGATCCTACAATAGTGCCATATCCTTTGCATCCATGGGGGCAACATTAGCTGCTAATGTACCAGGACATGGTCCTTACTGTTTTAAAGTTCAAGGACAAATTTATCATCGCACTTCCCATTTACATCCAGAGGAAGGAAATCAAAGAAAATTCGCTCAACTATATGTCCTAGATACAATGGAAGCTGTTGACCAACGTATGCAGATGGAAGAAAATAAAAAATGCTTACCCAGTGTTTTCATAGAGCTAAATAACATTATGGACAACAATCCCTACAGTAAAGCTTATAAAAAATTGGCAGAAGTAGAAAATGAACAACTACTTCATGCACAAACACATCAATTACCAATGCCTAAGGTTAATATGGTGCTTAAAAGAGACAGGCATACTGATAAACGTCGTCATAACTTGCCAACATCAAATGAGGTTGCAATGGTGTTTCAGAATGATGAAGGAGAACCACCATTTCAAAGAGACATTCGAATATATTCCAGAAATGAGGAGCAACCGTTTATTAATATGAGTATCTTAAGTCCAAATTTAGATCCAATGACATATCCCATCTTTTTTCCACACGGAGAAGCAGGTTGACAACCAAAATTAACTCTTCCCAGTTACCCAAATGCTAAAGCCAGAATCCGAAATAATGTTTCTATGCTTGAATTTAAAGTAGCTCAAATTGCCATTCGCAATGTATTTAATCCAATTTTATGTGGTGGGAAACTAACACAACAATGGATTATTGATTCATATTTGCAAGTTGAGGCAAATAATTTAAACTTTATCAAATATCAACAAGATAAACTCCGTGTAGAACAATATTCTGGATTAATGGACTATGTTGCTGACGTGGCTACAAGCAGAGACATGACAGCTGGCAAAGCCATCATTTTACCATCTTCCTTTCAAGGATCTCCTCGGAATATGAGAGAAAGATACAATGATGCTATGGCTATTGTCACTAAATTTGGCAAACCCGATTTATTTGTGACATTTACATGTAATCCACAATGGCCAGAAATTACACTAAATCTACTTCTTGGACAAACTGCTTCAGATCAACCAGATTTAGTAGCCAGAGTTTTTAAGATTAAATTAAATAAATTAATACGTGACTTCACTATAAATCAGTTATTTGGCAAATGTCTTGCTTATGTATATACCATTGAATTTAAAAAAAGAGGCCTTCCACATGCACATCTTCTAATAATACTTCAAGAAAAAGATAAATTAGATACTTCGGACAAAGTGGATGCAGTCATTGTTGCTGAACTACCAGATCCAGAACTATATGGTAGACTATATGAGATTGTTACTCATCGCATGATTCATGGACCCTGTGGTGACCTTAATCCACAATCACCATGTATGGAAAATAATAAATGTTCCAAAGAATTTCCAAAAGATTATAGAGACAAAACCTATGCCAATTGTGATGGATATCCACTTTATAAAAGAAGAGAAGGAGATAGTGCCATTATTCGTGGAAAAAAAGTGGACAATAGATATGTAGTACCCTACAATCCACATTTACTCATGAAGTACAACGCCCACATCAACGTAGAAGCCTGCACTTCCATCAAATCCATTAAATATGTCTACAAATATATTTACAAAGGTTACGATGCAGCTACTGTAGTCGTCAAAAGTGCAGACAACCCTGAAAGTAGTGAGTTAGTACATGATGAACTTGCATCTCATGTAGATGCTCGCTATGTCAGTGCGCCAGAAGCTATGTGGCGGCTTTTAAAATTTGAAATGCATGAAAGATCACATGCAGTATATAGGTTAGCAGTACATTTGCCACAACGACATTTAGTCTATTTCCATGCTGGAAATGAAATGAATGCATTGGCCCAAAGTGAAGATCGTCACACTACACTAACTGCATGGTTTGCATTAAATTCCACTGATGCTGAAGCAACACAATACTTATATATTGAAATTCCATATCACTATGTTTTTGTGAATGGATTATGGAGACCAAGAAAAACCAGAGGCAATAAAATTATTCCAAGAATTTACACAGTCAGTACAAGAGATGTTGAACGTTTTTGCTTACGGATATTACTTTTAAATGTTCCAGGAGCACAAAGTTTTGAACAATTAAGAACTGTTAATGACATTGTATATGAATCCTTCCATTTAGCTGCAAGACATAGAAACTTCATCGCTGATGATACAGAGTGGGAAAGATGTTTAGAAGAAGCAGCACAATGTCAAATGCCACGACAGATGAGAGAACAATTTGCTTTAATTTGTATCTTCTCAAATGCTCCAAATGCATTAGCTTTGTGGGAGACTTTTAAAAGTAATATGGCTGAAGACTTTATGCGACGATACAATGAACCCATTGCACACTTAAAAGCGTTAATAGAAATCCAAGAAGTCTTTTTAACTCATGGATTAAGTTGTGCAAGTTTTAATTTGCCTGATCTAGGTCTTATAGATGACATTAACTTTGAAGACTATGACATTCAACTACAAGCAGAAAGAACAGAAGAAAGACTTGCAACTTTAAATACACTACAATTGTAAGCATTTCATGCCATTAAAAATGCTATAGATGATGACATGGTGACAGAGCGTTATTTCTATCTTGATGGACCTGGCGGATCAGGAAAAACATATTTGTACAATTTATTAATAAGTTCAGTACGAGCACAAGGAAAAATAGCAATGGCGTTTGCCACTACTGGAATTGCTGCACTTTTATTAGAAGGTGGAAGAACTGTTCATAGTGGATTTAAACTGCCAGTGCCTATTTTAGAAAATTCTGTGTCAGATATTCGCATGACATCCTTACAAGCAAAGAAATTGAAGAAATGTAAATTAATTATAATAGATGAGGCCACAATGATGTCATGCTATGCCCTCCAATGTATTGACCGTTTGCTTCGTGAAGTCATGGATAATATTTTTCCATTTGGTGGAAAGGTAATGTTGTTGGGTGGCGATTTTAGATAAACATTACCTGTTGTTGTACATGGAAATCGAACTGACATTATCGAAACATGTATAAAGTCAAGTACAGTATGGAAACATTTTACCTGTCTTCAACTGCAACAAAATATGAGATCAGAAGGCCAAACTGATTTCAATGATTGGCTTATTAAAATTGGAGAAGGCAGAACAGAAAAAATACTACATTTGCTTGACGACACTGTAGAGATCCCACCTCATATGATTTGTCAACAAGATATTATATCGGCTATATTTGAAGGGAGCATAAATAACGAAGAATATTCCGAGCTTGCCAACCAAGTTATACTGACGTGTAAAAATAAAGATGCATTAATACTCAATAATGAAATCTTAAAAAAAATTTATGCACCACAAAGAAATTATCACAGTGCTGATTCTGTGCTTGCTGATGACAATGAAAGTCAGGCAAACTTTTCAACTGAATTCATAAACTCTTTAACTCCTTCTGGAATGCCACCACATATTTTGCAGCTAAAGAAAGGTGCAATTATCATGTTACTGCAAAATATGAACCCCAAAAAAGGCCTATGCAATGGCACAAGATTAATTGTTCAACAATTAAAGGACCATTTTATAGATGCTGAAATTTTAACTGGGACCCATAAAGGAGAGAGAGTTTTCATACCAAGAATAGATTTAGCACCAAGTGAAAGTAGTCTCCCTTTTATACTTCAAAGAAGACAATTTCCCATTATTATGGCATTTGCCATGACCATTAATAAATCACAAGGTCAAACTTTCAAATCTGTGGGTATTTTCTTGGAAGAACCAGTTTTTGCACATGGTCAATTGTACGTTGCGTTGTCACGGTGCAAAAATCCACAGGCTATTAAAGTTTACATTGAAAACAATGAAAGTCAAGGTGATTTATTAGAAGATGGACGTATTTTTACTAAAAACATTGTCTACTATGAAGTACTATAAATTTGCAGGATACAAATTAAAGATGCCAACATTTTTTAAAAGCATTCCAAAATACATAACAATTGGTTGTTTAATTCAGTCATAATTAATGGAAGTAGTGTTTATGAATGATTCGCCTCACAAAATACTTGCCTTGCATTGTTAGTAAAAATTATGTTAAAATGTTAAGTCACTATGTTAATGTTTCTAATGTTACAAGTTTAAAAAATATATTTTCAAGTTATTTCATTCAACAGATTACAAAGTGGATGTTAAGAGGTCAAGCACCTTTTAAGTCACAATGTAAATATTGTCTGTTATCTTAAGATTACTACCTACATTAATGTTTATCGCCAGTTTATGTGCTCAGTAATGAATTACTTTAATTACGTACGTTTTAAGGAGAGTTTTACTGTATGCCTTCCTCTACATTCAATGTATATTCAAGTTAACAATTATTGTGATAGAAATTGCATTTTAATACTGATTAATTTAAAGGTCAATTGTTTTTACATTCAAATGTTAATACTTTTAATAAAAAATTAGGTTACAAAATGTATTCACTATGTTCCTGTTTATAATGTTCAAAATTATACCAATGTTTTGTCAACTTCTAAACTTACATAAAAAATAAAGTTCAAGTTTAAAAATATATACTTTGAAGGTTATTGCTTATATATATTTTAAACTTCATGTTAAAATTCGCGACCTTTCCTATTCATTCAATGTATATTAAAGTGAACAATTCTTCAGATACAAATTACATTTAAAAAAACCATTACATCAACATTTTACAAAAATACACGTTCATATTAAAATACTTACAAGTGACAAAAATATATGTTAATAACTAAACAACTTGACAAACATATACATCACATTGCCGTCATTTTTTGACGGGCAAGTCGCTAGTATGAGTTATATTTTTCTGTGCAAGTTTTAACCTTATTTTATTTTTTCCTTTGTTAATTTTTTATATAACTTTACATTTGTGACAGTTTAATCTTGAATATTTTTTACTTAGTTTTTCCCACTTGTTCTTGTATGATTATTTGTTTTTGTGAATTGAGATATATATATATATATATATATATATATATATATTTATATATGTTAATTTATAAATCTTATTTGTGTGTTTTATTTGTCAATCAATCTCAAAAGAATATAATATAGAAATTATACATTAATTTCTTACAACCTGGAGGGCCGGGCAGGAGGAAATTGGTGTAATAATCAAGCATATTAATACATATAATATTTTGCATAAATTAATTTACTATTTTTCTATTGTGTGATGTAGTGTTAGCAAGTTGTAGAAACATTTTTTTGTTGTACATTTGGCTGTGAAAGATACAAGATTCTAAAGCAACGTTTTGTGTTAAAAGTTTTACTTGTTAAATTATTTTTAGTAAGTTTCTTAATTGTTTGCATTTCTGCATTTTTAAAAGTATACAGTTTTGTTATCCAATAATGGAGGTCTTAATGAAAAAGATTGCTAATGTTGATAACACTGAGGCTAAAATTAGTTCTATGGTTAATACTTGTGACCCATGGGCCCAGGTCCAGAATTATGTAGCATTAGCCATTAATGAAAATAAGTTGTCTAAATCAAAAGGGAAAACTATTTTCATTTTTTCTGGCCAATAGATTGCAGAACATAAAACATTTAAGTGTGTAGAAACAAGCTTTGGAGGCTAAACTTCGTGATCTCACGACTGCTTTGGAAACTCTTAAGGTTCCTTCCAGAACAGCTTGTGCTTTGAGTTTAGATAATCAGAAGACATTGCAAGAAAATGAGCAGCTACAGTACATAGCAATAATAAGGAATGTGTGGATAGATTGATAGATGCAGAAAGTGCAGTGAGAGGTTTAGCTTCTAGTAAAAAGGATGCTGAATGTAAAGAGACAGAGGTCCAGAAAGTGGACTGCAATATTTTTAAGAAAGATGATTGTTTTAAAATGGTGCCAGTTTGTACTGAGCACAAGAGAGGAGCACAGGGGCAAGTCATTTAAAAAAAAAAAAACTAGTGAGAATAGGTGTTTTTCAAGGCCCTGAGCAAATCACTTGGTTGTTTAGGTTTTAATGATGATCCTGTTGAAATCATGATAATAATTGAAAATGTTTCATAATTTAATGCAAATTTAACTGAGACGGATATATTTGCTGTGATTATGGCTTGTTTAGATCAATCTCTGAGATCTAGTTTTCCTTCTGATGTTTTTGTAGACTCAAGGTCTAAAGAGTATTCGGTTAAAGAGACTTTAAATGTCCTGGGTATAGATGCATTGGATCACCATTCTATTTTTGGTGGAGAGAATCTGTACAAGAATATGGTGAAAAATTATTCATATTGTATAAACTTACACTCCCTTTTGGTGTTGAGGCTAATCAGAATGGGAGGGGCTGGAAATGAACCGGCGGTCTTGGTACATATTGGTACCAATGACAAAGTTAGTGGAAGATGGAGTGTCCTAAAGAATGCTTTTAGAGAACTAGGTAATAAGCTGAAAGCAAGGACCTCCAAAGTAGTATTTTCTGAGATACTACCAGTGCCACGTGCTAGCCCAGGGAGGCAGAAGGAGCTTAGGGAGGTTAATGTGTGGCTAAAGATGTGGTGCACTAAGGAGGGGTTTGGGTTTTTAGAGCACTGGGCTGACTTCTCACTTCAGTACAATCTCTACAGTAGGGATGGATTGGAACTTAATGATGAGGGAGCTTTTGTACTAGGGGATAGGATGGTAGAAAGGCTGGAGGAGTTTTTAAACTAGTAGGTGGGGGGGGACTAGGTATAAGTAATGGGGTAGAAAGTGTAGAGGGTATAAGGGATAAATTAACAACTCATAGGGGAGGAGATGGGGGAGGGGTAGTATAGTCATCAGGGAGGTAGTACTAAGTAATTCAAGTACAGTGGCAGGCACTTCAGAACTACAGACTCATAACATAAGGTATATGCTTGCTAATGCCAGAAGCTTGCCAGGAAAAATGTGAGAGTTAGAATTATTAGCAATTAATGAAAAATGGGATTAAATAGGCATTACTGAAATGTGGTGTGATCATTCTCATGACTGGACTATTAATCTGGATGGTTATTACTAGTGATGTCGCGAACATAAAATTTTCGGTTCGCGAACTGTGAACGCGAAACGCCGCAAATGTTCACGAACCGGCGAACCCGGCGAACCGCCATCGACTTCAATGGGCAGGCGGATTTTAAAACCCACAGGGACTCTTTCTGGCCACAATAGTGATGGGAAAGTTGTTTCAACGGGACTAACACCTGCACTGTGGCATGCCGGTGGGGGATCCATGGCAAAACTCCCACGGAAAATTACATAGTTGATGCAGAGTCTGGTTTTAAGCCATAAAGGGCATAAATTACCTAACATTCCTAAATTGTTTGGAATAACGAGCTTTAAAACTTTAGGTATGATGTTGTATCGATCAGGTAGTGTGAGGGTTAGGCCCGCTTCACAGTGACAGTTCAAACTCCCTGTTTAACGCACCGCAAACAACCGCAAACAGTCCATTTGCACAACCGCAAACTCCCCATTTGCACAAGGTTGGATACCAAGCTAGCCATGTCCCGTTCCTTGTTCTCACTGATGTCATTGAAGGTCTCTTCCTCCACCCAGCCACCAAGGGTCCCTGAAAGGTGACAACAAGCCCCCTGGGACGCCTGCTGTGTTTGGTCTTCCACCTCCTCAAAGCCACCTTCCTCCTCTGACTCCTCTTCTTCAGATTCCTCTCACTGCGTTACCTCTCTCTGCATTATTATAAGGTGTGTTAAGTAGTACTACTCTTATCAGTTTAATACCTGTTACAGCACATATCAGGGGGCGTGTGATTTTTAGAACCAGTAGATGGAAAAAGATGCTTTGTTGGTCGTATCACTTCAATTTTGGGGCACGGCACGTGCAATCAAAGGTGCCACCAGATAGGAGTGGCGTGTTTGTAAGTACTACTCTTATCAGTTTAATACTTGTTACGTCACCTATCAGGGGGCGTGTATAAGGCCTGGATTTTTAGAACCAGTAGATGGAAAAAGATGCTTTGTTGGTCGTATCACTTCAATTTTGGGGCACGGCACGTGCAATCAAAGGTGCCACCAGATAGGAGTGGCGTGTTTGTAAGTACTACTCTTATCAGTTTAATACTTGTTACGTCACCTATCAGGGGGCGTGTATAAGGCCTGGATTTTTAGAACGAGGAGATGGAAAAAGATGCTTTGTTGGTCGTATCACTTAAATTTTGGGGCACGGCACGTGCAATCAAAGGTGCCACCAGATAGGAGTGGCGTGTTTGTAAGTACTACTCTTATCAGTTTAATACCTGTTACAGCACATATCAGGGGGCGTGTATAAGGCCTGGATTTTTAAAACCAGGAGATGGAAAAAGATGCTTTGTTGGTCGTATCACTTCAATTTTGGGGCATGGCACGTGCAATCAAAGGTGTCACCAGATAGGAGTGGCGTGTTTGTAAGTACTACTCTTATCAGTTTAATACTTGTTACAGCACCTATCAGGGGGCGTGTATAAGGCCTGGATTTTTAGAACCAGGAGATGGAAAAAGATGCTTTGTTGGTCGTATCACTTACACGCTTGCAGACAACTAACTGCTATGCATAGTAGAGTACTTACAGTAGAAATTGTTTTGTTCGTTTTAAATGTACACTACTGTTACACCAGATATGAGTGGTGTGTTAAGTAGTACTACTCCTATCAGTTTAATCCCTGTTATGTGCCTTTTTTGGGGGTTTGGTTGTTGAAGGCACAGTGCAGCACCAGAGGCCAGAAAAATTAGGCATGTACACATGCCTGAAAAATTAGGTATTGTTGATCTTGCAGCGAGCAGAGAAGAAGGTAGGCCTGATTCAACGCCCCAGCCCCGCATACCCACACTCAGAGATTGAGGGGGGGACCTGAGTCTTAACCTAACATCTTTGTTTAACGCTATACTAAATGTAGAACCTATGCCCCCTTAATTGAATCAGGCCGACCTCATAGTCTTTCCAAAAGAGGGTAGGGACCCTTTAGAGGTTAAAAATTATCGCCCCATACCACTGATAAATGTGGATGTCAAGATCCTAGCTAAAATTATGGCCAAACGAATATCTAACTTTTTACTGGACTAAATACACAAGGACCAAACGGGGTTCATTCCTTTCAGAGAGGCAGGAGATAATGTTAGGAGGGTTCTGAACACCCAGTTCTTGGCTCAACACTATAACAACCCAGTTTGCCCTCTAGCCCTAGACATAGAGAAGGCTTTTGATACGGTGGAATGGCCATATATGTGCAAAATGCTAGATAAGTTTGGACTTGAGGGACACTTTCTCAACCTGCTCAGAAGGTACTACGACTCACCAGTAGCTAACTTAAATATACCAGGGGACCATAAGTCCAAAATCCAAGTACAGAGAGGGACCAGGCAGGGATGCCCACTCTCCCCACTGCTCTTAGCTCTTGTCATTGAACCCCTAGCGCAGGCAATCAGAACCAACCATGCCACTCAGGGGGTTCAAGTAGGACACCATCAGTTTAAGTGTTCACTTTTCGCGGACGATATGCTTTGCACCCTGACCAAGCCCCTTCTCTCTATACCAGCACTCATGTCCACTATAAAAGACTTCAGCTAAATCTCGGGTCTCCAATCCTTGCAAAAGGATATTTCTCTTTCAATGGAATCCTGCTTACTGGGGATACACATAAAAAAATCTCAATCCTAGAACAAGCTATTCCAATTAATTGCTTTAGCATTCAAAATACACATAGCTACCCGGGCCCGGATGGATTTACAAATCTCTATTACCAAACTTTTATAGACTTGTTATTACCCCACTTAGCCACACTTTTCAATCACATTTTAGAAGGCTCTCCCATGCCACAAGAACTAAACCATGCAAATATGATATGTTTCCCGAAAGAACGACGAGACCCATTTGTACTTAAAAATTACTGCCCCATATCACTCCTAAACGGGGATATAAACATTTTGGCCAAATTAATGGCAAACGGGATTTCGCGATTTCTCCCCTCCATAATCCATAAAGACCAAACAGGGTTTATCCCCCATAGACAAAAGGGGGACAATATCAGACAGACACAAAATTCAATCTCATGGTCATCCCTACATCAAATACCCACATGCCTTTTGGCGTTAGATATAGAAAAGGCCTTTGATACGTTGGAATGGCCTTATTTAAAAGCAGCATTACAGAAATTTGGGTTTGCAGGCAAATTTATGAACTTGATAGAAACATACTACAAATCCCTGCTAGCCAGATTAAAACTCCCGGGAGATCGCTTAAACACATAAAGATTCAAAGGGGAAAAAACAAATTTTTAGATTTATTTGGAATCATAAAGCCCAGAGGATCTCAAAAAATAATATGTATAGACCAAAAGGGAAAGGGGGCCTATCGTGCACAAATCTCAAACTGTATTACAAGGCAGCGCAGCTGGCTTTCATTCCTCTGGCGCATTCTCCCACACATCAGCCGCTCTGGGTATTTATGGAAAATGTAAGCATGTCACCTTATACATGGGATACAGTAATATGGATTCCAGGCCTGTATAGTTTTTTGAGAAACTTGAAAAACCCGTTGATTAAGCACTCATTAAAAATATGGACGGAGATGAACTGGACACAAAAACTGGACACTTGGGTATCAGATCTTACCCTTATCGTACCTAATCCCCACTTTAAGATACATCTTCCGGAAAGCTCTCTCAGTTGGTGTAAGTCTCAGAACCTACTAAGGGTTGGTCCATGGTGGCATGATGACAAAATAATGACCTTTGAGCAGGTGAGAGATAGATACAATTTAATCCTAACTGAACACTATCATTTTTGCAGGATACATTATTTTATATATACGATAAGTGGTGGGGGAACGCCCCAAAGAAAAACCTGGCTACTCAAAAAATGAAGGGATTCCTCCTTTCAGCCTGGTATTATTAGCCTCATGTATGAACTATTTAATGAAAACTCATGGGCACACAAACCAGACTATACCAAAGCCTGGGAGAGGGATTTGGGCACCGAGTTGGCAGACAGCACATGGGATAAAAGTTGGCGAGGCTTAAGTAGGGGATCTTTAAATTATAGTCTGCTTGAGACTTCAATAAAGGTCCTACACAGGACATATATTACTCCTTTTAAGCTAAATAAATGGGATCCAAAACGGAGCAGCTAATGTTTTAGGAACAGTGGTAATGAGGCTACATTTATTCATGTCTGGTGGGAGTGTGGGAGTGTTACCATGTCTTAGGTTTCTCTTAAAAATTGCAATCACAGTAAAAAAAAAGAAAATTTATTAACCAAAAAAGTAAAAATAAGAAGGCCTAGCCAGCTAATTTTAACAAAATGTCTTCATTGTAAAAATTTATTTTTGCACAACTGTTGTGTTATGCAAGACTGTTCAATATGTTTTCTTTTTCATTACATGCCGTACGCCTTCTGACATAAAAATTTTAATTAAAAAATTAGGTATTATTGCACCCGCTGCTGTTGCAGCGGCCAGAAAAATTGACCTTTGTTCTCCAGGCAGAAAGTGCCATAAAATATTGCGTCTTCTTGAACCCTAGTTGGTGGCGGATAAGTCACACAAGTCATCTGGCATTCACAGATAACATACAGCATTTATGGACCAGTTTTAGCCGAAGGCAGCTCATCTCATCAGTCCCTTCGGGATCCATCCCTCATTCATCTTTATAAAGGTGAGGCAATATATACTTTTTTGCGACTTCTCTTCTCGGTGACAAAACCTCCTGCTGCACTGAAGGTCCTTTCTGACAGGACACTTGAAGCGGGGCAGGCCAGAAGTTCAATTGCAAATTGGGATAGCTCAGGCCACAGGTCTAGCCTGCATACCCAGTAGTCAAGGGGTTCATCGCTCCTCAGAGAGTCGATATCTGCAGTTAAGGCTAGGTAGTCTGCTACCTGTCGGTCTAGTCGTTCTCTAAAGGGTGGATCCCGAAGGGCTGTTGCGATGCGTAGGACTGAAAAAGGTCCGCATGTCCTCCATCAACAACACGTCTTTTAAACGTCCTATCCTTGCCGGCGTGGTCGTGGAAGGAGGATTACTTTCACCTCTTCCCGTTATATTGCCCTTGTGCTGTGGCATCACCCTTATATGATGTGTAAAGCATACTTGTTAATTTGTTTTGGACCTGCTGCATCCTTTCTAACTTGTGGTAATTTGGTAACAAATCAGGCACTTTCTGCTTATACTGGGGGTCTAGTAGCGTGCACACCCAGTACAGGCCGTTCCCCTTCAGCCTTTTTATACGAGGGTCCTGCGACAGGCATGACAGCATGAAAGACCCCATTTGCACAAGGTTGGATGCCGAGCTACCCATGTCCCGTTCCTCGTCCTCAGTGATCTTACTGAAGGTATGTTCTTGCCCCCAGCCACGTACAACACCACTGGTACCAGATAGGTGACAACGAGCACCCTGGGATGCCTGTTGTGATTGGTCTTCCTCCTCCCCCTCAAAGCCACATTCCTCCTCTGACTCCTCTTCCTCACAATCCTCTTCCAGCGTTGCCGCAGGTCCAGCAAGCGATGCTGATAAGGCTGTTTCTGGTGGTAATGGTGACCGCAACTCTTCCTCTTCCTCGTCTCGCTCATCTATGGCCTGATCCAGCACTCTTCGCAGTGCACGCTCAAGGAAGAAAACAAATGGTATGATGTCGCTGATGGTGCCTTCGGTGCGACTGACAAGGTTTGTTACCTCCTCAAAAGGACGCATGAGCCTACAGGCATTGCGCATGAGCGTCCAGTAACGTGGCAAAAAAATCCCCAGCTCCGCAGAGGCTGTCCTAGCACCCCGGTCATACAAATACTCATTAATGGCTTTTTCTTGTTGGAGCAGGCGGTCGAACATTTGGAGTGTTGAATTCCAACGTGTGGGGCTGTCACAAATCAAGCGCCTCACTGGCATGTTGTTTCGCCGCTGGATATCTGAAAAGTGCGCCACGGCGGAGTAGGAACGCCTGAAATGGCCACACACCTTTCTGGCCTGCTTCAGGACGTCCTGTAAGCCTGGATACTTATGGACAAAGCGTTGTAAAATCAGATTACACACATGTGCCATGCACGGCACATGCATCAACTTGCCCAAATTCAATGCCGCCAATAAATTTCTTTTATTGTCACAAACCACTTTGCCAATCTCCAGTTGGTGCGGAGTCAGCCATTGATCCACCTGTGCATTCAGGTTGGAGAGGAGTGCTGGCCCGGTGTGACTCTCTGCTTTCAGGCAAGTCAACCCCAAGACGGCATGACACTGCCGTATCCGGGATGTGGAATAGTATCTGGGGAGCTGGGGGGATGCCGTTGATGTGGAGCAAGATGCAGCAGCAGAAGAGGACTCAGCTGAGGAGGTTATGGAAGAGGATGGAGTAGGAGGAGTAGAAGAGGTGGCAGCAGGCCTGCCTGCAAGTCGTGGCGAGTCCCAACTCCTCTGCAGAGCCACACATTCCATGCTTGGCAGGCGTCAGCAGGTTTACCCGATGCGCAGTGTAGGTGATATACCTGCCCTGACCATGCTTTGCAGACCAGGTATCAGTGGTCAGATGGACCCTTGCCCCAACACTGTGTGCCAGAGATGCCATTACTTCCTTTTGCACAATCGAGTACAGGTTGGGGATTGCCTTTTGGGCAAAGTAATTTCGGCCGGGTACCTTCCACTGCGGTATCCCAATCGCTAAATTTTTTTTAAAAGCCTCAGACTCCACCAGCTTGTATGGTAAAAGCTGGCTGGCTAAGAGTTCAGACAAGCCAGCTGTCAGACGCTGGGGATGGGGGTGACTTTGTGGAATTGGCTTCTTGCTCACAAATATGCCCTTGACCGACACCTTACTGTGGGGAGATGAGCAGGAACAGCAAGAGGCGAGAGACGGAGTGCCGGATGGTTGAGAGGGGGCAAGGAGGACAGCAGTGGTTGACGTGGATGAAGATGCTGGACCAGGAGGAGGATGGCAGCTTTGAGTTTGTGTGCTGCTTGTACTCATGTATTGATCCCATTGGCGTTTGTGATGTGACATCATGTGCCTTCGCAAAGCAGTTGTACCTAGGTAGGTGTTGGACTTCCCACGACTCTTTTGGCACAGGTTGCAAATGGCATCGCTGTTGTCAGAGGCAGACACACAAAAAAATGCCACACTGCTGAGCTCTGCGGTGACGGCATTCTGGTGGTGGCAACAGCATGCGTTGATTGGCGTGCTGATGCTTGCTGTCTGACAGTGCCACTAGCTTGTTGCGATGACCTCCCTCTGCTTCTAACTCGTCTCCTACTCCTCTCTGTCTCCCCATCTGAATTTCCCCCCTGTTCTTCTTCTCTTCTAGCGGTCACCCACGTGACATCCACGGATGCATCATCATCATCATCACCCGCCTCACTTGTATATGACAACTGAACAAAGGAAGCAGCAGCCGGTACATCATCATCACATCGTACGTACATGTGTGTAATGCTGCCTGACTGAGACATATCCCTGTTATCTACATCCTCTGGCAATAATGGTTGCGCATCACTCATTTCTTCAAACTGATGTGTAAATAACTCTTCTGACTGATCAATTCAATCGGCTGTGGTACTAGTGTTGGTGGTGGCGGCAGGCAGGCTGGTGGTAACTTGAGAGGTGCCCGAAGCTAAGCTGGAGGATGATGATGCGTCAATGTTCCAAGTGGAAGCTGTAAAACATTGGGTGTCCTGTGTTAGCCATTCAACTACATCCTCTGAACTTTTCAAGTTCAGGGTAACTGGCCTCTGAACACTGGGCATTATTGTAGAGCCAAAGGGAATCACAGCACCACCACCACGACGGCCCCTGCGGGGTGTCCTGCCTCTGCCTGTCATTTTTTTTTAAATGTAGACTGCTGGTACCCCAAATAGATTGGATTGGTTGAACTTGGCACAGTGTATTTTGACATTATGAGAAACATGATCTGTAAACTAAATAAAAATCATTTTAGGAGGTTAAGAGAAAAAGAAACCGAATGGGGGGATACCGAGCAGAGCACACCATCTACAGCCCACTGGGAGACAAACTCATCCATTCCCCCAGTGGACAATGCCAGGTGGTACTCTGCCCGGATACGGGAGCGCACCAGCACCCAGAACATGGCCTCAGGTGACAAGGGAACCCCCCCTATCAAACACTGCTTCCTGGACTTATATATATCCAATTTGGCTAATGCCAGGAGCAGGTTGACGAGGAGGTCCCTGGCCTTATTGCCCCGGGACACTGGGTGCCCAAAAATAAAAATGTGAGGGGAGAAATGCAGCCAGAACTGCAGGAGGAGGCCCCTCAAGAGTGACAAGAGGGGCTGCAGTCTGGCGCAACTAAAATAAATATGATACACGGACTCTCCCTTGCCGCAGAATAGACAAGTGGAGGGAGAGTCCGTGAATTTAGCTAAGTACTCTCCCGTGCTCAGTGCACCATGGAGCACTATCCAACTCAAGTCCCCGGTGGGTCGTGGAACTGAATCAGAATAAAGTTCCCTCCACCGGAGCCTCTTGCCCTCGTCAGCTGGTAGGCGCCGCCTCCAGATGGTATCGGGACGGGTCACGAGGGCAAGGAAGTGCACTGTATGGAGCACGAGAGAATATAAGCTCTTCCTCGGCATGCCGCGAAAGCATGCCGAGGGTATGTCCCTCAACTTTGATAGGTTGGGGACAGGAGGAGCCTGAGGGGAAACACGGGGCTTGTGTCCAATGCAAACAGCCGGAGCAGGGGTGTTGAAAGGTGCATGTGGCACTCCGGCCTGCAAAGCCCCGCAAAGGAAGGTGCGCGAGTCGGGGGAGATGGCATCCCTAATCTCCTGGAGCAAGCGCCCTGAGACTTTGGGCGTCACATATCCCAAACGGAGCGCAAGCTCCTAGGGTGACACCCAATCAGAACGCCCGTATTCCAGGAGATCCCCGACTCAGGTCATCCATGCATGACTAAGGCAGCGGATGATACAGGGGGACTGTAACATTGGAGCCCCCACTGCTGGATTAAATAGCAGGGGCTCCATGCTCCAGGCCTTGAGGGTTTCCTGGTAGTATGCAGGCAACACAGAGAGGTCTCTCCCAAACCCCTCGGGCCTGATCAGAAATAATTGCCGGTGCGCACCACTGCGGAGAGGGATCTGCATATAGGTATCTCTGCAGGTACTGAAGGCGGAAGGTGGACAACTGGGAGCACACACAAACTACTCCCTGTCCACCCTCCACCAAAGGCAGACTTGCCACCCCTGCAGAGACCCAATGCCTTCCCATCCAGAGGAAATCTAACAAATTCCTCTGGATATTGGTGACAAACTCGGGGATCGGACTCAGACAAATCAGCCGGTGCCAGATCTGAGAAGCCATCAGCTGATTCACCACTAGAGTCCGCCCCCTAAGGGAAAGCATTTTTGCTAGACCCCTCCATCGTCCCAGACGAAAGAGGACACTGCCCTCTAACTCCCTCCAGTTGTCTGGGACGGAAGCGTCCACAGCGGACAGGTAGACCCCCAGATATTTAATGACATCTGCCTCCCACGTGATGTCATGAAACGTGGGAGGCAAAGAGTCTACCTGTAAATTACCCTCTAAAAGGCCTGTGCATTTGGACCAGTTGATCTGAGCGGAGGAGGCAGCTGAATATACCTCCTGGCACTGTTTTGCCAGCTCAAGATCAACTGGATCCTGGGCCACGAGGAGCACATCATCAGCATAAGCTGAAAGGACAATCCGCATATCTGGATCTTTTAGCACCAGCCCTGTGAGCCTTTTCCTCAGTAGGCAGAGGAAAGGCTCGATGGCCAGTGCATATAACTGTCCAGACAAGGGACATCCTTGACGCACCCCTCGTCCAAATACCAAAGGTGCTGTTAGGGACCAATTGATTTTAAGTAAACACTCTGCAGAGGCGTACAGCGTTCTTATAAAGCCCACAAACTGTGGGCCAAAGCCGTACGCTTGCAGAGTGGCTAAGAGGTAACCATGGTCCACCCTGTCAAACGCCTTCTCTTGATCTAATCTCGGAACTCTGAGCTGGAAGCAGGTTTTTTAACTTGCTTTAGACATTCAAATGTGAACACAGATGTACTTTTTATTTACTGTACTACTGTACGGTGGAGGGCTTCTATCGCTCTTTTGCCCACCATATTATAAATGATTGTTGTGGTGAACTACCTACTCATAATTTCCACAACACAGGCTGAGATCCCGCTCCATGCTGATGATAGCCAGTAAGCTTGAAACAGCTGTACATGGATTGGATACTCAGCCTGTGTTTATTCCAGCCTTGGCTTTGCATTAAAGCTGTGTAATACAGCATGCATAAGCTTAAAGGAAGCCATGATTGATAATGGCTGCGGAATGAAGAGCGAGGCATTTGTGGCCATATTTGTGTGTCCCAGCACAACTTCCCAGAATGCAGTGTAATAACTGTTTTTCTCGGAACTCTGAGCTGGAAGCAGGTTTTTTAACTTGCTTTAGACATTCAAATGTGAACACAGATGTACTTTTTATTTACTGATCTAAAGAGAGAAAGGCGAGTGACAGACCAGTCCTGCGAGAATAATGCAATAGATCCCGGACCAGAAAGATACTATCAAAGATTGTCCGGCCCGGGATCGCATAGGACTGGTCAGGGTGAACCAATTCTGCCAGCACAGACCCAAGTCTAAGCGAGATGGCTTTAGCTACAATCTTGTAGTCTGTGCTGAGCAGAGAGACCGATCGCCAGTTCTTAATAAGCCGGAGATCCCCCTTTTTGGGCAGCAGGGTAAGTACTGCCCTGCGACAAGACAGGGGCATCTCCCCGGTCTCCAGGGCTTCCCCAAGGACCAGATGGAAATCAGGTCCCAGAGTCTCCCAGAAAAATTGGAAAAACTCTACAGTCAGTCCGTCCAGTCCTGGAGACTTCTCACAGAACATGGCACGGAGGGCTTCAGAGAGCTCTTGAAAAGATAGTGGTATATCAAGCCGCTCTCTTACACCCTCACTGACTGTGGGGAGCCCCTCCCATAGCACCCTGCAGGCGTCTGGAGAAATGGGATCCGGAGAGTAAAGATCTTTATAAAAGTTCCGGGCTCTATCCCGGATACTCTCCGGATCTGTAAGGGGGTCACCGTCTTCATCTTTCTCCAGTGAGTAGAAGAGGCGCGAGCCGCGGTCTAGATCTTTGAGAAAACCTAAGCGGCTGCGCACGTATGCCCCCTTGGCCTGGTGTCATTCCAGGTCACAGAGGACACCCTTCCTCTCTACATACTCGCTCTGCAGGGATTGGTCCCTACAAGTGAACAGCCTCTGCTCCAGATGGAGTACCTCCCCCCGGAGTGACTCTAACTCAGCTTCGCGCTGCCCACTCGCACCCTTGGTATATTCCTGACACAGAAGTCGCAAATGAACCTTGCCCACATCCCACCACAGTTTTAACATGGCAAAGTCCCCCTTGCAACACCTCCAGTCCGTCCAAAACTCCCGGATCAATGTCACGAGCCCCTGGTCCTTCAACAAAGCATTGTTGAAGTGCCAATAGGTGGCTCGTGGCGCTGTTGGCGTTAGCGCCACCGTCACAGACACACAGTTGTGGTCTATGAACGGAGCCAGCCTAATGGCACAAGAACCGACTCGTGACATATAGTGACTAGATATATATAGTCTGTCGATCCGGGAGTGGGACACCAGACCGGCTCTCACCCTGACGTAGGTGAAACCGTCTGATGCCCCTGGGTTCTGCTCTCGCCAGATGTCCTCCAGGGAGAAGCGGGCGATAAACTCCCGCAGCGCTGACGCAGAAGGCGGGTACGGCTCTGGACTATTCCGTTCCAGAGCGTCGAGGGTGCAATTGAAATCACCCCCGAGTACCAAACACTCATCTGCATCAACCGTCTCCAAAAACTGGGACAGTCTGGCGAGGTTAATAATGCTACCCTGCTCTCGGACCCGGAGGTGGATTAGACGGCCTGGGATAACAGCTTTCACAAGCAGCAGCTCTGGCTGAAAAGACTCTGAGAACAGGGTCGCCACTCCACATGACGCCGATGTGAAGTGGCTGAAGAAGACCCTGCCTCTCCATTCCAGTTGCCACGAGGCCTCAGCCTCTGGAGTGGTGTGAGTTTCCTGCAGGAAGCTCACAGAGTACCCTCCCTGATATAAATAGGAGAGTACCTGGAACCTGCGGAAACTGTCTTGACAGCCATTGGTATTTAGCGTGCTGATGTGCAAAGCCATTACTGCATGTCAGGAATTGTGCGTTCCTCAGACCCTTGAGACTGCTGATAGGACACGCACATTTTATAGAATTTCCGGACGCGGAGATGCTCCGCAGTCCCAGAATTCTTGGCCCTAGTGCTGACCACTAGATATTGCTGGAGAGAGTGGAGAATAAACGACATATTCTTCCACCTCTCCAAGGCCAGCCGCACCTTCCTTTTCTTTTGTCCATGAAGGGTGCTCTCAAGGAATAGATCTATTTCCTTGACAGGGATAACCCACCCAGAATCTGATGTTCCTTCTAGTGGGTCACCCCTGGGCTCCTCTTGGCTGAGGGCTTTTACTCCATCCTCCCCGGCTGGAGTCAGTTTCCTCAGCTTTATTCTCAGGGACCCCCTCTTAGATGATACAGAAGGAGTCCCTTTAGCACCCTTCAAGGTAAATAATGGACCCTTGGATTGCTGCTGCACCCCTGTAGCTTCAGGAGTGCATTCAGGGCTAGCTGGCTGGACAGCAATGGCTGGCATGGCTTCCTTAATGGAAGCCTTGGAGGCTTTATATGCCTCCTCTGCCAGTTCCACCGCTGCATGCTCAGCTTGGATGGCACCGATGTTAGGGTCAGTGGACGGCTGAGGAGGGTAGACAGGCTCTCCCATGATGTTAACAGGAAAACCTGTTTTATCACCCTCCCCCATTTCCACTTCCCCTTGTGCCACATCCACCCTGACAGACAAATCCATGGGGTCCTGAATGGGGGTCATGCCTATATTCCCCCCCTCCAGTAGTGACTCGGCCTGGGGCTCTAACAAAGCCCGAGGTACGTCACTAGAGAGTGACACTGGAGGAGGAGACTGACTGGTGCCCTTGAAGCTCAGCACCTCAGGGACACTGACTACCCATTCAGCAGGGGCTTTGTTGGGACCCCCCTCAAAGGCCAGAGGCAGAACCTGATCTTTCTTGTCTACCCCTGCCTCAGTTGGGAGACCCTCTTGCCCCTGCTTTTCCTCCAGACCCTTTTCCACATTAACCCCTATAGGGTCTGGAGAGAGAGATGTGTGGTCTGGCACCGGCTGGCTGAGCTTAATAACCGGGCCAGACAATGTCACCGGATGAGGAGGAGATGTTTTGTTCCTCTTCTTGCTTTTAGAGGGAGGTGCTCCACTATAGAGCACTTCCCACTTATCAGCAACCTCCCTGTTGGTTTTATGCTTCCTCTTCCTGGGGACGTCACTCCTGGAAGAGGAGCTGCCACTAGCTGCCTCCCCTGCAGAGGGCTTATTATCCCTCTGCTTACACTGTGCCCCCACACTAACTGATGTAATTATGATGGGGGCAGATTGGGACTTGGGAGATGCAGCTGTGACACTGGGAGGACCGGTGACATTCTTCCCCTTTTTCCCCGTGTCTGCAGTCTTGCTGGAGACCACAGACACAGATGGCTTTTTTGGGGAAGAAGGGGGTTTGGAGGCCGTGGTGGTGGCTTGAGGAACGGCCTCCTTGCCTGAGCTCTGTGGGGGGGCTATGACCCTTGAGGTCCCCGCTGTTATGGGCTCAGCGGGGATGGGTGCCGTACTGACGGAGGTGCCATTTGCTGGGGCTGGGGCATGATGCTTTACATTAGGACAATTCCTACGTGTATGCCCCAACCCCTTGCAATGATAGCACTGCACCTCCGTAGTGCTGTAAAAAATCCTGTACAGCACCCCCTCAAATGGAACCCCAAAAGACCCCTCTATGTTTTCTGCGCCCTGAGGCAGGCACATTTGTACCTGCCTCTTGAAAGAGAGTACATGACGAAGTGCTCTCTCTCTGCACCCCAGGGGAATTTTAATAAATGGTGTTTTTACTTCCCCTAGGGTTAGCAGGTGGGGGCGCAGGAGGGAGTCTGGTAGGAAGGGGGGCACATTAGAGAGTGTTACTTTTGTGCCCAACCCTTCCAGGGGTTCTATTGGGACATATAATCCCCCCACTGTGATGCCTCTCTGTACAAGAATGTGAGCAGCAGCCAGCGTACGGGTAAAGAAAACTGCTTTCCCGTACATTTTGCTGGCTGCTACTATAACAGAGGGGCTGATGACGTTAGCTGCAGCACGCAGATAGATATCAATGCTGTAGACCCCAGACATCTGACATTTAACCCCATGCTTCCTAGTGATCTGCCCCTCAGCCCCAGCGGTGGTATTACTGGGGCCAGCAGAAACCACCTGTGACCAGGTATTAGCCACAGGGGTAGGTCTGCTGGCAGAACCACCAGGAGCTGGGGCTGCCTTATCTGCCTGGGGCCTATGCTGTGCAGTGCTGCAGCTAGGATTTTCAGGGGCCATTATTCCCCCTTTTGACCCCTGAGGCTTCTTAGTGGTCTTATCCCTCATGTTTAGACCCTTTTTTTTTTTAGTTTATTTGTTTTATTTATTTTTATTTTGTGTTTTATGATTTTTTACTGTTTGCTTTTTTTTTTTTAAATATAAAAGTGGGAAAAAGAAACAAAAAGACAAAACTAAGGGAGACAAAACTAAGGGAGAGAGAGAGGTGATGCTTGGCAGTGGAAGGGTTAATGGCCTGTTGCAAGGTGTCTAATTGCAACAACACAGAGAACACAGAGGCTTTTTAACCCCTCTGTGTCTCTGTGTCAGATGTTAAAAAAAAAGCCTTTTCAACAAAAATTCTAATTGTTTTCCCCCCCACTGCCTACAAAGATGTTACTTGTCTTCTCTCCCCCAAAACATGAAACCCAACACCAAACAAACAAAACTTCAACAAAACCTAATAAACTTTTTAAAAGAAAAAAAGTCAAAGTAACAAAGCTCCAGGAGTGAAGGTGTAGTGCTAAGGGAGGGGTGTGGCAAAGTATCCAGGAGACAGCTCACTCTCCTGGGATAGAGGGCTGAGCCTGGCTCCCAGAAAACTAAAACTTAAATTAAACTAAGAAAAATACCACAAAAACTCCCAAAAATTAACAACACCGTGCACAAAGTGCTTATAAACAGAAAGGTGTTAAAATAAAACTTGTATTTGAGGGACTAAGACCCTAAAAAGCCTTTTGTTTGGAGCTCAAGCATGCACACAACATGCTCTCTGGCACAGTACTTGAAAGTAGGACACACACACTGGCTAGCGTACAGGCAAATGAACCAAGATTTACAAAATAAAAGTTTTGTTTTTTTAAAGTAGACAACTAGTAAACAATATTATATTGTATGCGTTGTGCACACACAGTATAAGCTGTGAGCCTGACACACACACTTGCTAGCAGGGGCTAGCATGGAGACAGGCAAATGAACTTAGATTACACAGAAAAATACAAAGAAAAAAAATGATGTTATAGCCCTAAAAAGGGCTTTTTGGGGTGCTGTGTTTACAGCAGAGATTTGATGAGTCCTTCAGCACTGCACTGGACACTGAATAAACTTGCCTAGCTATTGATTTCCCTATTCAATCAGCATCACCTACACTCTCCCTCCTCTCAGTAAGACTGCAAGTTAATTATGATTCCAAAATGGCTGCTGTCCATGAGTTAGAAGGCTCTGGAAGGGAGTGTATGCTGCTGATTGGCTGGAATGTGTCTGCTGACTGTGACATGCAGGGTCAAAGTTTGCTCAATGATAAAGTATAGGGGGCGGGTCGAATTTCGCATATGTTCGCTGTTCGCTGCGAACGCGAACATGCTATGTTCGCCAGGAACAGTCCGCCGGCTAACTATTCGCGACATCTCTAGTTATTACCTATTTGGGAAAAATTTAGGCAATGGTAAATCTGGAGGAGGGATTTCTCTGTATGTTAAGCCTGAACTTAAGCCTATAGTCAGAGAAGATATTTATGGTGGACCTAGTGATAAAGATGAATGTTTGTGGGTAGAGTTAAATAGCTGAGCAACAAATTCCAAAAGAATATTAGTAGGAGTATGCTATAAACCCCCAAATATAGCTGAAAGTTGCAGATTATTGTTGCAGATTGAAAATGCAGCTAAGAATGGTCAAATTCTAATAATGGGAGATTGTAATTACCCTGAAATAAACTGGATAAATGAGACCAGCAGTTCATCTAAGGGGAGCAGGTTCTTAAGTACACTCATGGATTATTATCTGGCCCAGGTTGTACAAGAGCCTACTAGAAATGAAGCTATCTTAGATTTACTATTCACAAATAATATTGATAGAGTATCAAATGTTGGAATAGGGCAACCTTTGGGAAACAGTGATCACAACACAGTCTCATTTGAGATTGAATTAAAAAAACTAAATTTTAAGGGGCCAACCAAAACTCTTAATTTTAAAAGGGCAGATTTTAACAGTCTAAGGGCAGCAATACAAAGTATAGACTGGGACAGAGAACTGGCAGGTAAAAACACTGAACATAAATGGACAACATTTAAATCCTTACTAAATATACATACACATCGGCATATACTGTGTGGGAATAAAAGTAAAAGGAGTAAATCCCATCCAATGTGGCTTAACAATGATTTAAAGATCAAGATACAGAGTAAAAAACAGGCATTTAAATTATACAAACAAGAGCGGACAGAGACTGCTTTACAGGAGTACAAGGAAATCAACAAGGCTTGCAAAAGGGCGATTAGACTGGCTAAAATAAAAAATGAAAAATGAATTGCAAAAGAGAGTAAGACTAACCCTAAAAAAAAATTTAAGTATATTAATGGGAAGAAGGCGAGGAAGGAAGCTATAGGAACATTACAATGTGACACAGGCCATCTGATAATTAGTGACCAAAAAAAGGCAGATGAGCTAAATAGGTTCTTTTCTTCGGTATACACAAGGGAGGTACCAGTGGTTGGGACACGGCAACATAATGGGGCTACACTACCTTTGCCAAATAATTGGTTAACACAGGAAGTAATCCAAAAGAGGTTGGAAAAAATAAATGTTAATAAAGCCCAGGGTCCTGATGGAATACATCCAAGGTTACTAAGGGTACTGGGTTCTGTAATAGCCAAACCATTATATTTAATTTTTCAAGATTCACTCAACACAGGGTCTCTACCAGATGACTGAAGAAAAGCTGATTTGATACCTATATTTAAAAAGGGAGCAAGAGCAAATCTGGGGAATTATAGACCAGTGAGCCTCACTTCTGTAGTGGGGAAGCTTTTAGAAGGGTTAATAAGGGATAATATACAAGAATATGTCTATTTGAACAGGATTATAAGTAGGAGTCAACATGGATTTATGAGGGATAGGTCATGTCAAACAAATCTAATTAGTTTCTATGAGAAGGTTAGTAGGAACCTGGATCAAGGCAACTCAGTGGATGTTGTCTTTTTGGATTTTTCAAAGGCTTTTGATACAGTGCCACATGGGAGACTATTGTGAAAACTAAGAGATACAGGAGTTGCAGTAAATATCTGTTTATTGATTGAGAGCTGGCTAAAAGACAGGAAGCAAAGGGTTGTTGTAAATGGAACATACTCTGATTGGACTAATGTGGTAAGTGGGGTTCCCCAGGGTTCAGTATTAGGTCCTCTCCTTTTTAACATATTTATTAATGACTTAGAGGTAGGATTAGAGTGTGGTGTCTCCATTTTCGCTGATGACACGAAGTTGTGCAAAGTAATTAAATCAGATAGTGATGTGCTTTCCCTCCAAAGGGATTTACATAAAATTGAGGAATGGGCATCTAAATGGCAGATGAGATTTAATACGAATAAATGTAAAGTTATGCATCTGGGAAGGAAAAATAGCCATGCAATTCATGATCTTAATGGAGCAAATCTAGGAGCATTGGATATTAAAAGGGATTTGGGAGTGCTTGTGGACAACCACCTAGGTAACCTAGGTGCTCAAAGCCAAGAAACAGCTGCAAAGGCAAATAAAATATTAGCATGTATTAGGAAGGGTATAGAAGCCAGGGAAGCAAATATAATTCTGCACTATACAAATCGCTAGTACACCCTCATTTGAAATATGGAGTACAATTTTGGGCACCACTTCATAAAAAGGACATTTTAGAGCTGGAAAAGGTACAGAGGAGGGCAACAAAAGTAATAAGGGTAATGGAGGGGCTAAGTTATGAAGAAAGACTAACCAAATTAAACTTAGTTTCTCTAGAAAAAAGGCATCTAAGAGGAGATATGATTACCTTATATAAATACATCCAGGGTCAGTATAAAGATTTGTCAAGGGAGCTTTTTGTGCCAAGAGGTTTTCAACTGACAAGAGGACATCCCTTGAGGTTAGAAGTAAAAAGATTCCACCTTAAAGAAAGAAGAGTGTTCTTCACAGTAAGGGTGGTTAAACTGTGGAATTCTCTAGCAGAGGAGGTGGTGACAGCGGATTCGATAGATAACTTTAAAAGGGGACTGGATTTATTTCTAATTAAAAAGGGAATTCAGGGTTATCATGGATAATTAGAGAGGCAGTATTGATCCAGGGAGAAATCCGGTCGCTGGTGTCTGGGATCAGGAGGGATTTTTGTATTTTATTTTTTATACAACTAATTAATTAATAGTTAATCCGCATATTGCAGATCGGAGATCTTGAAAGGTGGAACTTGAAGGTCTTTTTTTAACCTTAAATACTATGTAACTATGTAATAAGAAGGCCTTACTCAAACAATGTCTGTCTGATATTATAAATATTGTTGGGTTATCAGTATCTGCCAGCAATCAGTTCTTACAAATTTTACATTATCTAAAAAAAGCTGAGGGTATTAAATGTATTAATATAAAAGAGAGAAATAGAAACAATGGCATAATTTGTGTAGTTAAGAACACCCCACCCCAGGCAAATTTGGTTTCTAATGCAAAATAGTATTTCTGGCTATGCTTGTGGACAATTAGGTCATGTTTTCAGAAACTGTAAAAACATGATAAATGTCACCCTTAATTCAAACAAAAGGCCCAATATAACAAATGGACATAGAAGATTGAAGATAGCCAGAATCACGCCAGTTGGGGAACAAATGGTAGAACTAGAATAAATAGAAATACTCTATTTATTCCTTATCATGTTCTGAAATCCCCAAATGAATTGCTCAAGGCTGTGAATTTGCATCTTCAACATGAAAGATATCTGTTTAAGAGAGTTAGTATGTCTTAGAGTAAAATGGAATTAGTTAAAATAAAATTATAGTACAGAAAATGATATACTGTATATACTCGAGTATAAGTTGAGTTTTTCAGCCCTTTTTTAAGGCAAAAAAGGGCCCCCTTGGCTTATACTAGAGTCACTCTCCCCCGTGTCTCTCTAACACCCCTGTGTCTCTCTAACCCCCGTGTGTCTCTAACCCCCTGTGTGTCTCTGTACCCCAGTGTCTCTTTCCCTCCTCAACCTAAACCCCCCTCAACCCCCCGCCTGCACCTAACCCCCCCTAAATACCTTCCCCCTCTCGGAGGCACAAGCAGGTAAGTGAGGGGAGAGGGGGGAGGTATTTATGGGGGTTGAGGGGGGTTGAGGAGGGGGGTTGGGGTTGAAGGGGATTGAGGGGGAGGTTGAGGGGGGTTGAGGCTGAGGAGGTGGGTTGGGGTTGAGGGGGGTTGAGGTTGAGGAGGGGGGTTGAGGTTGAGGAGGGGGGTTGAAGTTGAGGAGGGAGGTTGAGGATGGGGGTTGAGGATGAGGATGGGGGGTTGAGGAGGGTCTTGAGGATGGAGGGGATGAGGAGGAAGTTGAGGATGAGGAGGGAGGATGAGGAGGGAGGTTGAGGATAAGGAGGGAGGTTGAGGATGAGGAGGGAGGTTGAGGATGAGGAGGAGGGGTTGAGGAGGGGGGTTGAGGAGAGAGGATGAGGATGGGGGGTTGAGGAGGGGGGTTGAGGATGAGGATGGGGGGTTGAGGAGGGAGGATGAGGATTGGGGCTTGAGGAGGTAGTTAAGGATAGGGGGTTGAGGATGGAGGTTGAGGAAGGGGTTGAGGATGGGGGGTTGAGGAGGGAGGTTGAGGACGAGGAGGGAGGTTGAGGATGAGGAGGAGGGGTTGAGGAGGGGGGTTGAGGTTGAGGAGGGGGGTTGAGGATGGGGGTTGAGGATGGGGGGTTGAGGTTGAGAGGATTAGGATGGGGGTGTTGAGGAGGGGGGTTGTGGATGGGGGGTTGAGGAGGGAGGATGAGGAGGAAGGTTGAGGAGGGGGTTGAGGATGAGGAGGGAGGTTGAGGAGAGAGGTTGAGGTTGAGGAGGGAGGTTAAGGATGAGGAGGGAGGTTGAGGAGGGAGGTTGAGGTTGAGGAGGGAGGTTGAGGATGAGGAGGGAGGTTGAGGATGAGGAGGAAGGTTAAGGATGAGGAGGGAGGTTGAGGAGTGGGGTTGAGGAGGGTGATAATGGCGGGGGGAAGAAGACACAGGGAAAGGAGTGGTTGGAAGATACACAGGGAAGGGAGAGGGGAGAAGAGACACAGGGAAGGGAGAGGGGAGAAGAGACACAGGGAAGGGAGAGGGGAGAAGAGACACGGAGAGAGAGGGGGACACAGAGGGCACAAGAGGGACACAGGGGGCAGCACATTTCCCACCCTCGGCTTACACTTGAGTCATTTTACCCAGTATTTTGTGGTAAAGTGGGTGCCTCAGCTTATACTCGGGTCGGCTTATACTCGAGTATATACGGTACTCATAAATCTGTCCTAAACTAACTGATTATCAAGTTTTATTTTTACAGAGAAAACGAAATGAGCAAACATGAAGGAGAAAGAAATCCAGTGAATAACCTTTCTTAATCTTTTACAGGGTTTTCTAATATATAATAGAGGACCTTCGCTTTTATTTATTTTTATTTTTAAGAACAAGCCTCTATATATTTTTTTTTTTAATAGAGTGTGGGTGGGACAAATTCGAAATTATAGTTTTTGTGTATTATTTTATACACATATCTTAAAACGTCTGCACTGTCAGCGTAACATTTTTGCTGAGTACATTTTTTTTTTTAAACTGTTGCCACAATGAGGACTGTACATGTAAGTGAGCATTTTAATTGTAATTTTTGAGAAGCAGTTATACACTCTTATGTTTGTGTTTTAAAGCCTCATTAAAATTGTTTATGTTATTTTTTTTGTTGCTTTTTTTAATTAGTGCAACAAGTGTTTAAAATATTTTTACACAGATTGCATGGTATCCTTTATTTTGATGATTTTTTAGACATTTTTTTATCTTCTGAAATAGAGGTGACACCCAATGGAACGTCACCAAGTATTCATATAGTTTCAGAACTAGTACATTTTGGAGCTACATGAATATAAATGTAAATATAATATACTGATATGAATGCTAATTTAGTACTGCAAGTAATACATTTAGTATAATCCCCCATTGTTTCTATCACTTTAGCTCTTGTTTTAATAATTTATCTCTGTTAGGGACAAAGACCATTTTAGAATTAGATCACCCTAATTTATGAATGGTTAGAAATGTTGGGTTATTATAATTTGTTATTTTTATTATTTTGTATCTCTTGTAATAGAAAGCCAGACTTGGAAGCAATGTAAAGGTATTGAGACATGAGTGAGATGTACAACCATAGTGATTTCACTAAGATCCTGCTGCATGCTTTACCTGTAGTTGTGGGTCTTAAAATTTCCTGAAGCTACAGAGAGATCCCAGTTTATCACACGCATCTTCCTTATCCTGAGTGAATAACGAGTCACATTTAATGTTTTCACTAAAGTACACTAAAAAACAAATTTTTAAGGGGCCAACAAAAACTTTTAATTTTAAAAGAGCAGATTTTAACGGTCTAAGGGCAGTAATACAAAGTATAGACTGGGACACAGAACTGACAGGTAACAATACTAAACATAAATGGACAACATTTAAATCCTTACTAAATATACATACTTATCACCATATACCAAGTGGGAATAAAAGTAAAAGGAGTAAATCACATCCAATGTGGCTTAACAATGATTTAAAGATCAAGATATAGAGTAAAAAACAGACGTTTAAATTAAAAAGGCTATTAGGCTAGCTAAAATAGAAAATTAAAAATGAATTGCAAAAGAGAGTAAGACTAACCCTAAAAGAAATGTAAGTATAATAATGGGAAGAAGGTGAGGAAGGAAGCTATAGGAACGTTACAATGTGACACAGGCCGTCTGAAAACTAGTGACCCGGAAAAGGCAGATGAGCGAAATAGGTTATTTTCTTCGGTATACACAAGGGAGGTACCAATGGTTGGGACACTGCTACATAATGGGGCTACATTACCTTCACCAAATAACTGGTAACGCAGGAAGAAATCCAAAAGAGGTTGGAAAAAAAAAATGTTAATAAAGCCCCGGGTCCTGATGGAATACATCCAAGAATTCTGAGTGAACTGGGTCTGTAATTGCCAAACCATTATATTTAATTCTTCACGATTCACTCAACACAGGGTCTCTAACAGATGACTGGAGAAAAGCAGATGTGATACCTATATTTAAAAAGGGAGCAAGAGCAAATCTGGGGAATTATAGACCAGTGAGCCTCACTTCTGTAGTGGAAAAGCTTCACGAAAGGGTTAATAAGGGATAATATACAAGAATATGTCTATTTGAACAGGATTATAAGTAGGAGTCAACATGGATAGGCCATGTCAAACAAATCTAATTAGTTTCTATGAGGAGGTTAGTAGGAATCAAGGCAACTCAGTGGATGTAGTCTATTTGGATTTTGCAAAGGCTTTTGATACAGTGCCACATGGGAGACTATTGAGCAAACTAAGGGATACCGGCATTGCAGTAGATATCTGCTCATGTATTGAGAGCTGGCTAAAAGACGGGAAGCAAAGGGTTATTGTAAATGGAACATACTGCAATTGGACTAATGTGGTAAGTGGGTTTCCTCCGGGTTCAGTATTAGGTCCTCTCCTTTTTAACATATTTATTAATGATTTAGAGGTGGGACTGGAAAGTAGTTTCTCCATTTTCGCTGATGACACAAAGTTGTGCAAGGTAATTAAATCAGACAATGATGTGCCTTCCCTTCAACGGGATTTACATCAAATTGAGGAATGGGCATCTAAATGGCAGATGAGATTTAATATGAATAAATGTAAAGTTATGCAAAAAATTGTTGATTAATAATTAATTAACAATTAACAACTAATTAATAACTAATCCTCATATTGCAGATGAGATCTTAAAAGGTTGAACTTGATGGACGGAAAGTCTATTTTCAACCTTAATAACTATGTAACTATGTAACTATGTAACCTAATAAGATGCTACAAACACCTTCACACTTTTTCTTTCCACACATGCTAACAATAAAGTGTCCTTTGATAAATGGTTTCTTTAATAAACGCAATACACTGTAATAAAGACAGCATAAGTCTTAAGCAAGCAAGCTACGTGTAACATTAACCTCTCAATAAGATCTAATATTGGTCAGAGGATGGGACATAGGTGGGAATGGTGACACGTGGATGCAGGACAAAATGGTGGAAAGTGGCACAGATGCAACTAATTGGTATGGAAGTGTAAACAAACGTGTGACTTGTGAATGAAGCTACAGTAGTTATGGGAGGGTGATGTGATGATGCGCAAAGTGGCTAAAGGTGTATAAATTAATATGAAAAAATGCTTACTTTGAGTGCTTATATAATTAGTCCAAATTGGCCTTGCAGAACCCAAAAATTTTAGTAAGAGAGTATTGGTTGTTATCAGATTATTTCTGTCTCAGTGAACTGTATTATTTTGAAATAGCATATACACAGTGGGTCTACACACACTAAAACATATTTATTTGTATAATTATTTTTACAAAATAATTGGCTCCCTAGAAGGGGACTGTAAAATATGGCTTAAATACAGGCAATTTTAAACAGGACTTCAATGTGTATTTTATACATATAACTTATTATATACAACTCTAGTGTTAATAATTGGTTATCACAATTGTGTGTTTGTATCAATACATTATACCTCCTGTCTTTTTGGTATTATTCCCACAAATATATATTAATTTACAGTTTATATATGTGTCGAACTGTAATTAGCTAAAACCAAGTCTGTCTGTGGAAAATGGCAATAGGTGCGGTAGCCTCACTCAAAATAGCTCAGAGGATCACAAACGCTCTTATTTAAAGTAAAAACAACAAGCCTTAGGGAGGTGTATAAATGACGTGTACATTTTTAGACAGCTGACAACTATTGCAACTGTCTAAATCCAATGTTTTACCATGTATGACATATAGAGAGGGTGGGACAAATGCCAAAACCTTATATATAAGGCTACGAATCTAGGGAAGAGATGGCACATGCACAGGGTCAAAGAGATGAATTGACTGATGGGCACACACAGTCCAAAGTCCAGAGTGCCAGGAGAATGCCAGGCATTAGCAGAGCAATTATTTACCAGATAAACCTGATGGAGAGTGAACTTCAAAAAGCTGACCATAGGGGTAGTATACTGTATCTTTATATTACATAATGTAGAATTCACAGTATTCTATATTTGTAAGTATTGTCTTAATATTTCTTATCTGTTATCTGTTTTGTCTAAACCTATTGTGTAACTGTATCTTGATTTATGTAAAATATATCTTATTAATTATACCCTATTGGTCTGCTCGTTTATTTACCTTTCCAAAAGAACTTATGATTTATGGAAATTATATATTAATTTCTTACATTAGTTATTCTGTGCTGAGTATTATATGTTGGTAAAAAGCAATAAAGCATTTAAAGGCATCCTTGTTACTCCATTGTGGTGCTAGAAACTAAGGCACTGAATCCCTAATATGGCAGTCAACCGTCACATTTGGTGGCAGTGGTGGGATGGCAATAGATGAACGATTAAAAGTCCTGGTAGATGCCACTACATGCCAGAAGGTGGGCAGAGCACGTCAGCAAGAAAACCAGCAGATATGGCTGAAATAAATTATAGAGGACAGAGGCCATGCTGCAAATAATGCTAAACTAAGAAATGCTGCTGCATGTCTGAGAGAGGCCACAGAGAAATGGCAGACAGAAGCAGAAGAGGATAGAATCTGCATGAGAGATTTTTTAGAAGTAGAGAAAGAGCAGCTGCAGCAACTGAGGTCTACAACAAACATTGTGGTTCCAGAGTCAAGTGGAAGTATAATTCCTAATTGCTTCCTAAAGAAAATTACAAGTAAGAATGATGTAGTGTTTTGCCGGAAGACAAGGCACTCAAAAATATGGGGAAAAATATTATCTTACATATTTACAAAAATACATTATATTATACCATATGGTAGACAGCGGCGCACATATAAAATAAAAACAACATTTAAAAACACTTAAAAGGAAATACTTCCCTTTTATAGATAAATGGTAAATTGTTGGAAACTGGAATTTTTGATATCTAGATATATCATATACAAATGTAATGGTTATATGATTCTAACTATTTTTAAATCCACTTTTTCTTTTATAATTTAAATTAAAGAATCCCTTTTGTATTAGTGATAATGCATATAGCCTCAGGGTGGTTTAAATGTAATTAACCCCGAGCTTATTTTCTATAGGGTATTCCAATAATTAATGAATGGGGCTGATATGACTGAAAATTTAGCCTAGGGTCCCTTAGGGAAACGTATGGAGGTTCCTGATGAACAACATATAGATAGCCCAACACTAAATTAACAATCCATCAGTATTTGTCTAAAAAAAATCGCAAGTGATTGAACTACTTTCATGAAAAAAGTACAGAGATTGCACTCCGGGCATTTTTTTTACAGACAGCCTTATTGCTACCCTAGGGGCATGCTTGTATGTCCAAGTTTAAAATGCAGTTTCTCTGTTAAGGGAAGGCAAACCAAACCTGATGCAGAAGGAAATCAAGAGTTATGGTGGATGGCAGAAAGAGTGCAAAAAGCCACCAAGTTCAGTGCTAAGAATGAGACGGCAGGAGCCGCGAATGAGATGGCAGGAGCTGCGAATGATACGGCAGAGGGAGCAAAAGTGACTGCAGAAAAAGAAAATGAGAGAGCAAAAGTGACTGCTAAGATGGCACAAGAGACTGCAGAGAGCACTTAAGAGACCGCAGAGAGCGCTGAAGAGACTGCAGAGAGCGCAAGTGAGATTGCTGAAAAAGTAACAGAAACTGCTGAGGAAGTAACAGAGATTGAAGAATGAAGGGTATCAGGATGATGCCAGATTATATTCCTGAATGGAAAAGGAAACCTGCATTTGAGGACAACAGAGTGTCCTATAGGAAGAAGACACAGATGTCTATTTGGGAGCAGAGTAAGAGGGTAGCACGACTTCACAGCGCATGAAGCATCTGCGCCGACGCATGTGCGCCGACACATTCGTGCAGACGCATTAGCGCTCTCACAGAAGCGCTTCTGTCAATTGCGCAACCCCACATCTGCTTGCACGCGACCCAACATCTAGTCACTGGACTGGCATGACCTCAGGTAAGTTGGAGTTTTAGGTGTTAGCTTTTAGGGTTAAGGCTGTTTGGGTGGGCTTAGGGGTATTAGCTTTAAGGGTTACGACTGTTTGGTTGGGCTTAGGGGTGTTAGATTTAGGGTTGGGGCTGTTTGGGTGGGCATAGGGGTTTTAGCTTTTAGAGTTAGGCCAATTTGGGTGGGCTTAAGCGTGTTTGCTTCTAGGGTTAGGGCTGTTTGGGTGGGCTTAGGGGTGTTAGCTTTTAGGGTTAGGGCTCTTTGGGTTAAGAGTTAGGCTTGGGGTGTGAGGGGTTAGGCATAGGCTAGGGGGTACCAGTGTCTTTAGCCACTTCACTTCCAACTGGACGTACATCCGGCACTCTCCTGGATGATGTACCAGACAGTAGAGGCCCAGGAATGCTTAATAATGTTCCAGTGGTATAGTGGTTTAGTCAGAAATTAGAGAAACTATGTTAGAGAAAGCCCCTAAGTGTCTCTCCCCCTGCATTGCTCTGTTACATATATCCTAGTCTCTCTTTGCTCCTTTGCATGTATCACAGTCTCCTTTGTAACTGTCTCACAGCACTGCTCCGGTCTCTCCTGCCATGCTTGCCTGGTGCAACAGTGCAGCAGTGAAGAGATACTGGAGGGAGAGGAAGGGGGAGAGACACTATGAGTCTTTCTGTAAAAAAAAAAATCTCTAATACAGTTGTATGCTTGTTACTGTTAGAGTGTTGCTCCCTTCCATCGGCCCCCTCTTTTGGCTGATTTTACAAAAGGGCACTACTGTTGGCCTCCAGCTGTCCACACGCTTTTGTCAGTGTGCATTTTGCATGTGTGCTGAAGTCGGGGTGCCAAGTCCTCCCATGCACAATGAAATGGTGAAGTGAGACCTCCTCCCTGACCGTATAACCCAGAAGTAAGCAGCTGTAATAGAAAAGGAACTCCTGTTACATACTCCAGAAGAGCAGAGGGTGAGCAAACTCTTTGATAATGAGGCACAATTGAAGCAAAGTAGAGTTTGTTCAGAAGAGACTAATAGTGATATTCAGGAACTGTGTGCACAAGAGGATACATTGAATGCAGAGCGATATTTGAAGAAAGCTCATATGCAAGGCATAGCGAAGGAGCTTGTACAGGAGAGACAGAAGGGCAAAGAAAATATGGTGAAACAGCCAGAGATATTCAGGGAGGCCCTTATCGAAAAGTCAGAGGAAAGCCTACAGTCGAATATACCGCAAAAGAACCAGTGCAAAAAGAGTGAACTGGATTTGCAACAAGCTACTGAGGAAAAACTGTGGCTGACGGCAGCCAAGAAAGATGAAACGCTGGAAGCCTTGGAGGCAAAGCAAGTAGAAGAGCAGGAAAAAGAGGAAGACAATATTGTTCCAGAAATCCAAAAGGCTACTAGGAGGTGTACTAGCCTACCTGTTGAGTGTCATCCTACAGTTGCTGAACAGTTGAGGACATTCCAGCAACACCAAAAGTCTGAGAGATCCTTCCTGGCAAAGACAGAGAGTCACAGATCTTGCAGGATTGGAAGCGCAGTGGTAAAAAGTAGGCCTGCTGTGAACAGAAAGAAAGATGAGGTGCAGATCCAGGCACAAGGAGCATCCCTGGGATAGGAAATTGCCTTTGGAGTCTACAAAGAATACTGTACCAGAACTGGAGCAGGATGGCTGTTTGAAGCTGATACAGTTTGGTGAGAATTATCAGCCAGCCAGTTGGAGCACCTGGAACAGAAAGAACCAGGAAAGAAAAGAAGCACAGAAGATGCTGTTCCATCAGGAAGGTGGAAATGATGTTGTTGATGAGCCCAAAGAGGGAGAATTGGAGACCCTACAGAATTATATGAGAAAGGGACCCTGGCAAGCTCAGGAGGTCACATAATTTGACCAAATGTTGTACAGATCGATAGCAGAGAGTCAGCTTCAATCTGAGCCAGACACTAAACCCCATCTGGTTGTAACAATAAAGCGACTGAGTGGTATGAAAGCGTTGGCCAGAGAGAAGAAAGCCAAACTCCATAAGATGTAGAAGGACTTCAGCCATGTGAGGCAGGAGACCGTGGAGTTGAAGGCAAAGAGTGAAGAGTTAAAGCAAACCAAGACTAATGCTGAAGCATTAGAAAATGCCAGAAAAAGGGACAAGAAAGCTGTAAATCAACTTATGGAAAAGAAAAAACATTTAACAGAAGAATTAAAGGAGCAAATGAAAGCCAAGCGTAAAGAGACAGAATTGAGGCAGCTCTAGTCTCAGGCTCCTGATCTGCTCCCAGAGTGACTTGGAAAAGACAAAAACATGCAATTTAGACATGAACTTGCAGGAAGAATCCAGTCTAGAGAGTGAACTGGCAAACTTCTGGTTTTAAGCCATAAAGGGCATAAATCACCTAACATTCCTAAATTGTTTGGAATAACATGCTTTAAAACATCAGGTATGATGTTGTATCGATCAGGTAGTGTAAGGGTTACACCCGCTTTACAGTAACAGACCAATCTCCCCATTTAATGCACCGCAAACAACCGCAAACAGTCCCTTTGCAAAACCGCAAACTCCCAATTTGCACAAGGTTGGATACCAAGCTAGCCATGTCCCGTTCCTTGTCCTCACTGATGTCATTGAAGGTCTCTTCCTCCACCCAGCCACCAAGGGTCCATGAAAGGTGACAACAAGCCCCCTGGGACGCCTGCTGTGTTTGGTCTTCCACCTCCTCAAAGCCACCTCAAAGCACGGCACATGTGTCAAGTTGCCCAAATTCAATGATGCCAACAAATTTCTTCTGTTGTCACAAACCACTTTGCCGATCTCCAGTTGGTGTGGAGTCAGCCACTGATCCACCTGTGCATTCAGGGCGGACAGGAGTGCTGGTCCGGTGTGACTCTCTGCTTTCAGGCAAGTCAACCCCAAGACGGTGTGAGACTGCAGTATCCGGGATGTGGAATAGTACCTGTGGAGCTGGGGGGTGCCGTTGATGTGGAGCAAGACATAGCAGCAGCAGAAGAGGACTCAGCCGAGGAGGTTATGGAAGAGGATGGAGTAGGAGGAGTAGAGGAGCTGGCAGCAGGCCTGCCTGCAAGTTGTGGCGGTGTCACCAACTCCTCTGCAGAGCCACGTATTCCATGCTTGGCAGCCGTCACCAGGTTTACCCAATGTGCAGTGTAGGTGATATACCTGCCCTGACCATGCTTTGCAGACCAGGTATCAGTGGTCAGATGAACCCTTGCCCCAACACTGTGTGCCAGAGATGCCATTACTTCCTTTTGCACAATCGAGTACAGGTTGGGGATTGCCTTTTGGGCAAAGAAATGTCGGCCGGGTACCTTCCACTGCGGTGTCCCAATAGCTAACATTTTTTGAACGCCTCAGACTCCACCAGCTTGTATGGTAAAAGCTGGCGGGCTAAGAGTTCAGACAAGCCAGCTGTCAGTTGCTGGGCAAGCGGGTGACTCTGTGACATTGGCTTCTTACGCTCAAACATGTCCTTGACAGACACCTGACTGTGGGGAGATGAGCAGGGACTGCTCAGGGCGAGAAACGGAGTGGCGGATGGTTGAGAGGGGGCAAGCATGGCAGCAGTGGTTGACGTGGCTGAAGATGCTGGACCAGGAGGAGGATGGCGGCTTTGACTTTGTGTGCTGCTTATACTCATGTGTTGATCCCATAGACGTTTGTGATGTGACATCATGTGCCTTCGCAAATAAGTTGTACCTAGGTGGGTGTTGGACTTCCCACGACTCAGTTTCTTTTCGCACAGGTTGCAAATGGCATCGCTGTTGTCACAGGCAGACACACCAAAAAATTGCCACACTGCTGAGCTCTGCAATGACGGCATTCTGGTGGTGGCAATAGCATGCGTTGACTGGCGTGCTGTCTGGCTGACCCCGGGTGCCGATGCATGCTGTCTGACTGTGCCACTAGCTACTTGCGACGACCTCCCCCTGCTTCCAACTCGTCTCCTCCTCCTCTCTGTCTCCCCATCTGAACTTTCCTCCTGTTCTTATTCTCTTATAGAGGGCACCCACATGACATCCACAGACGCATCATCATCATCAACCACTTCACTTGTATCTGACAACTGAACAAAGGAAGCAGCACTGGGTACAACATCATCATCATCATCAGACCGTACGTCCATGTGTGTAATGCTGCCTGACTGGGACATATCCCTGTTATCTACATCCTCTGGCACTAATGTTTGCGCATCACTCATTTCTTCCAACGGATGTGTAAAAAACTCTGCTGATGGATCAAGGGAAGCAGCTGCGTTGCTAGTGTTGGTGGCGGCGGCAGGCGGGCGAGTGGTAACTGGAGAGGTGCCCGAAGCTAAGCTAGAGGAGGATGGTGCGTCTAGGTTCCGAGCGGAAGCTGTAGAAGATTGGGTGTCCTGTGTTAGCCAGTCAACCATGTCCTCAGAACTTTTCAAGTTCAGGGTACGTTGCCTCTGAAAACTGGGCATTATTCTAGGGCCAAAGGGAATCACAGCACCATGAACACGACGGCCATTTGCGCGGTGGCCTGCCTCTGCCTGTCATTTTTTTTTCGATTAATGGTACTATGCATGCAAGCTACTGTGACCTCAGATATGAGTGTCACTGTGCACTAGCAAAAGTTGGCAGAGTAGGCGCTGTAGGCCTCACACACACGCCTGTAGTCAGGCAACTGATATTCAATCGATTACAGTCAAAAAAGTATTGTTTTATGTCACTGTACACTACGGTTGCAACAGATATGACGTATCACTGTGCACTGGCAAAAGTTGGCAGAGTAGATGCAATAGGCTTCACCCACACGCCTGTAGGCAGGTAATTGCTATTCAATCTATTACAGTCAAAAAAGTGTTGTTTTATTTCACTGAGCACAATATAAGCTGTGACCCTGACACAGGCAGGCATCTGAAATTAGATTAAAGGAAAAAAGGGTTGTTTTTTCTCAATGTATGGTACACCAACTATGACTGGTGAAACAGAGCAAAATATTAGCTGTGAGCCTGACATAGGCAGGCCACTGAAATTAGATTACAGGGAAAAAAATGGTTGTTTTCAATGTATGGTACACCACCAGGTATGAGTAGTGACACACACACGCTGGCAGGCAGGCATATGCAATTAGATTACACAGAAAAAAATTATAAAATAAAATAAGTGATGTTCTAACCCTAAAAAGGGCTTTTTGGGTTGATGTCCTTGCAGCAGATATCAGATGAGTCCTTCAGGTCTGTAGTGGAAGCTAAATACACAGCCTGGCTATCTATTTCCCTATTAAATCTCCAGCAGCTACACTATCTGTCCTCTCACAACAAATGCAGCTTTAGAATTATTCTAAAATGTACCTATCTTCGCCAGGAAATTAGTGAGATAACCCACTGGAGTACCCTTTACTCCTTTTTTACGACCATATTACTATTGGGAAAGCTCATCAGCACGAGTGAAATGCGATTAGTTTATTTATTTTCTTTCTTTAGTTTTTGGTATTGTCTTTTTTATTATTTTCTTCTTTTATCATGCAGGCCTGGATCCCCCAAAGTAAGTCCACCTGCTGCTGCATGAGGGCCAACATCCCTGCCTGCGCAGCCTGGCCTGATGTGGGGGATGGAGGCCTGTGGGGCATAGCTAGGTGAGGAGGTGGAATTGATGGAGCGGGGAGGGACTGGGGCATGACTGGAGCCTTGGTACGGAATTTGCTGTGGTGTGAGTAGGCCCGGTGGTGGTGGTAGCGGCCAGGACATGACACTGCTGTGGAGGTAGGCAGTGGTGGCTTGCTGCCCTGGTTGCCATATATCCAGTTGGAGGGCCCTGGTGAGATTCACAGTCTTTGGAGGAGGGGCATAGTGGGGTCGTATCCTGGCAGGGATGCCGAAGGTCGGGATGGTGACCCCACCACCCATATTACCTCCTCCGAGCCATGGCCCTCAGGTCCTCTTCCATCCTCCTCCCCTTCACTGGTTCTTGCTGGGCTGGGGCTTGCTCCTCCACATCCTGCTTCGATGGATCCGACACCCGCACCTCTGGCTCGCCACTGGACCCTAACCTCCTCCTGGATGCTGAAAGATAGAAAAGAAAGGTATATGTCAATATTATGATGAATAAATACATTGTTATGTGTTCATTCCTAACTATCTGACATCTAGGCCTGAATCTGGATGATTGTCCTAATTGCAACTCAGATTAACTGTCATATACTAGATATGATCAATTATTTGGTTCATGGTCTTGATTGTTCTTGGCTCCTAATGCTATCTTGATTCTGGCTACGGTCTGTAACTGCATAGGCTGCAGTGGGCACACCAATACATGGAATCTCTATTACTTGATTACTGTTGTGGTGTCATTAATGATTTTTCAGCTTCTTGGATTTAATGATGCATCCATCTATCCCTTGTTAAATCAATGGAGCTGATATGTCAGTGTCCTTGTTGGTCATCACGTACGTGTGTGTGATTGCAAAAGTATTCACCCCTTGTGACTTTTTACATATTTTGTTACATTACAGCCTTAAGTACAATGTTATGTTAATCTGAATTGTATGTGATTGAACAGAACACAATAGTCTAAGTTGGTTCTGTGATTACTCCTGAACAGTAAGTTTGTTATGTACTTGTGCAGTGATTAGCGGGCAGCTAAGAGGGGGGTGGTTTTACTTGTGTAAAACTATATCAGTGTGTGACTTTTTGTGATCTGCTTGCATCTGTTCTGTGATTTCTCCTGAACAGTAAGTGTGTTGTGTACTTGTGCAGTGAGTAGTGGGCAGGTGAGTAGTAAGAACCTAATAAAAACAGGGGAAGGTGCAAACACTTCTAGCATAAGGGCAGTTCTAGTATAAGTGTAGGAGTTTAATTATAAGGAGGGAAGTGCAATGGGGGAAAACATTTTAGTGCTTTATAAAAAAATGTACCCACTGTAATTATGAGTCAGTCCAGTGGCAACCTCACTCAGTGTACATCCTGTCCTATGTATGCACTACTGGAACAGATCATCCAGGTTCCATACCTCTGTGACAGGTGTGAGCATGTTGCCTACCTTGAAACTCAAATTGGAGAACGGGAGAGGAGAATTGCAGCACTTGGTGATATTGCTTCACTGGAAAGGGGGTTGGTGCTCACGGAGCACAGTTTAGCTGGGCCAAACATGGAGGGTGGAGCTGGGGCTAGTGAGGATGTCCAGGGAGGTAGCTGGATTAGAGTTACAAGGGGAAGCAAGGGGAACAGGAGCAGGAGGGAGGCCAGTTCTCAGTTGGCAAAAGCCAACAGATTTGCCAGATTGAGTGAAACTGTTGGGGATGTCCATTCAGGAATGGCAATGCCAGATAGAGCTGTTCCCTCTAACAGCCGGGAGAAAAGCTCTACTGGAGGAGTGCGAGGGCAGAATAGGCAAAGCAAATGGCAGGTTATGGTGGTTGGGGACTCTATTATGAGGAAGGTAGAAAGGGTGATTTGTCACCTAGATCCCAGCAATCGAACAGTTTGCTGTCTCTCGGGTGCTCGGGTTCGGCATGTTGTGGATCGGGTAGACAAATTATTGGGAGGGGCTGGAAATGAACCGGCGGTCTTGGCACATATTGGTACCAGTGACAAAATTAGGGAAAGATGGAGTGTCCTAAAGAATGGTTTTATAGAACTAGGTAATAAGCTGAAGGCAAGGACCTGCAAGGTAGTATTTTCTGAGATACTACCAGTGCCACATGCTAACCCAGGGAGGCATGCTAAAACAGCTTAGGGAGGTTATTGTGTGGAGCATGAAAGAGGGGTTTGAGTTTTTAGAGCACTGGGCTGACTTCTCACTTGGGTACAATCTCTATAGCAGGGATGGAATGCACCTTAATGAAGAGGGAGCTTTTGTGCTAGGGGATGGGATGGTAGAACAGCTAGAGGAGTTTTTAAACTAATAGGTGGGCGGAGGGACGAGAAAGAAGTATTGGGGTAGTAAGTGTAGAGGGGGTAACAAACTTATTTACTAGTCATGGGGGAGGAGATGGGAGAGGTTTAGTACAGTCAATAGGGAGGTATTGCTAAGTAACTCAAGTATAGTGTAAGGCACTTCAGAACTACAGACTCATAACATAAGGTGTATGTTCGCTTATGCCAGAAGCTTGCCAGGAAAAATGGGAGAGTTAGAATTATTAGCAGTTAATGAGAAATAGGATTTAAAAGGCATTACTGAAACATGGTGCGATGAATCTCATGACTGGACTGTTAATCTGGATGGTTATAATCTATTTAGGAAAGATAGAGGCAATAGTAAAAGAGGAGGAGCGATTTGTCTGTATGTAAAGCCTGAATTAATGCCTATAGAAGATATTTATGCTGGAACTATCGGGAATGTTTGTGGGTAGAGTTAAATAGCAGAGACGCAAATTCTAAAATAATATTAGTAGTAGTATGCTATAAACCCCCAAATATAATTGAAAGTGAGGAAATTCAATTATTGTTACAGATTGGAAATGCAGCTAAGCATGGACAAGTTCTAATAATGGGAGATTTTAATTACCCTGAAAAAAAAATGGATAAATGAGACCAGCAGTTCTTGAGTATACACTCAGAGATCATTATTTGGCCCAGGTTATACAAGAACCTACTAGATATGAGGCTATCTTGGATTTAGTTATCACAAATAATATTGATATAGTGTCAAATGTTGAAATAGGCAACCTTTCTGAAACAGTGATCACAACATAGTCTCATTTGAGATTTAATAAAAAAAAACATAACTGTAAGGGGCTAACGAAAACTCTTATTTTTAAAAGGGCAAATTTTAACGGTCTAAGTGCAGTGATACAACGTATCGACTGGGACAGAGAACTGATAGGTAAAAATACTGAACATTAATGGACAACGTTCAAATCCTTACTAAATTAGCATACCTATCACCATATACCATGTGGAAATAAAGGTAGAAGGAGTAAATCACAACCAATGTGGCATAGCAATGAATTAAAGATGAGGAGTAAAAAATAAGCATTTAAATTATACAAACAAGAGGGGACCGAAACTGCTTTACGCAAGTACAAAGAAATTAACAAGGCTTGCAAAAGGCATATTGGACTGGCTAAAATCAAAAATGAAAAGTTAGTTGCAAAGGAAAGTACGACTAACCCTAAACTATTCTTTAAATATAGTAATAGGAAGAAGGCCAGGAAGGAAGCTATAGGAACATTACAATGTGACACAGGCGGTCTGATAATTAGTTAACAGGAAAAGGCAGATGAGCTAAATACTTTTTTTTCTTCGGTATACACAATGGAGGTACCAGTGGTTGGGTCACTGCAACATAATGGGTCTACACTACCTTCACCAAATAACTGGTTAACGCAGGAAGAAACCCAAGAGGTTGGAAAAAATAAATGTTAATAAAGCCCCGGGTCCTGATGGAATACATACAAGGGTACTGAGGGAACTAGGCTCTGTAATAGCAAAACCATTATATCTATTTTTTTAAGATTCACTCAACACAGGGTAGAGGTGATAGGGATCAAGAGCAAATCCACAGAATTATAGACCAATGAATCTCACTTCGGTAGTGGGAAAGCTTTTAGAAGGGTAAATAAGGAATAAAATACAGGAATATGTCTATTCAAACAGGATTATAAGTAGGAGCCAACATGTCAAACAAATCTAATTAGTTTCTATAATCCAAAATATGCACTACTTAATCAGGTGCTCTTCAAACCACAATCATTCTTATCAATGTAAAAGCACTGACATTATTTACAGCACCATTTAAGTGGTAAAAGAGTTCAGCAACATACTATGTTGTTTTCAGAAAATTGTGTTTAAGGTACACACAAAAAACATGCCCTTTTATTACACAACTGTGTACACCATTGTAGTCATATACATAAAATATACCTTTTTTTTAAAGAACTACACTTGAAAATAGGGGACATGTTTTAAAATTAAATTTAAAATATGAAATCCTCTAATGGGAGGATGACACCAAATGCACAGGAAGTTCCTATCCTTTACAAGGTCTTCCGAAAAAGTAGCAGACTGAATAAGCAGAGAAAATAAAATAGACCCTATGCAATAAAGAATAATTGCACATAAAATATACAGATATAAAGATTTTGTTTATTTGTGTTTATTTACTTATTTTTTGGTTTCTCAAAATATTATCCCATTATTAAATTTAGCTGTGCAAAACATTATATAAGAAAAAACTGATCACATTGGTCTAATCAGCAACTTCCTCAGCAGACTTTCTGCCATTTACAAACTATTAGATAACTTTTCCCTTCAGTTACTTTTACAGCTTCTACAGAGGAAAATAAGAGAGGGCATACTTTTCACTGTTCTATATCCTTTCATACAGGGAAGCTAATACATACTTTTCATAAAATGACAGAAATCTCTGGAGATTACATTGTAGGCAGAAATGTCATAGATCATGCTAGGTAATTCCTCATCTAGCATCTAAAAATATTAGTTAAATTCCCACAGATCACTATTCTATTGTGAAGATTTTTTTCTTTTTACTGAGTAAAGCTTGTCAAAATGTAAGCTTAGTTGGCATGAGACATTATGACACCACTTTAATCTTAAACTAGTATATAAATTAAGATGAAATATTGTAATCATATCATATATTTTTATACTGTTTCCTTTCTTAAAGCTTACATACACAATCTGTCTAGTCTACACATTATCTATATAAAATAATAGGAATAATTAAACCTCAGTCATTCAAGAATTTTTATTCTGTGTTGGTCCATATCACTTCCAATGGAAGGTTATGCCAATTACCTAGCAATATATTACCTGTGAAATTTGAGCTTCAAATAATGCTCTGTCAATACAACATCCTTCTTTATGTAAGCAAATGCTTCCCTAATGAACTCTTTTCATCCCTTAATACATTTGATTGTTTCTATAACACATATTTGCCTATGAGCCATATTCTATTAGAAGCCCGTAAATGCCTCTAGCCTTTAATTTTGCCTGCAGATGTTTTTTCTCTCTAAATGTTTAGATGTATTCTATGACTCAATCCCGCAATTTACCTCCAATTTCAGGGGGCGTGATCATTTGATCTGGCAATATTTAAACAAGCCCATAATTTACTTCTTACAGCTAATAGTAAATGCGTCCATCATCATGTAGTCAGTAAAACATGGAAGTTAGACGTAATCTGAAATCGGAGACTACAAATTAATTAGTGCCAATGAGTAATATTTGCTGATCGAACTCGCAATCAAGCAATCTAGCACTCTATAAAATGCATTAGAGCATCTGTTTTAGTCCATGTGGGTTTCATGATATTTATTAACTTATTAAGGCTCCGATTTGTTATTATTTAGAAACTAGCAACTTGCCCGTCAAATATTACGGGGCAATAAAATTTCAAGCCATGGGAATGCTGTTTAACACATAAACTGCGTGCACGAGGTAAAGCCGTTGGTTTATTGTGTAAAGCATCATTGTATAGTCGTAATGTTATTAATATGGTACGGGTCTCGTGAGCATTTTCCGGCTTTTGTAATAGTGTATTTTGTAGGTCGTAGTGTGATGTCTAAAGTGCTATGTGTTTTGCAGTGTTTTGCGTGGTCCAGTGTCATTTAGCCTCATTTTCATTTTTTTCGGCTGTCATTTTTTTCAGCGCTTAAAGGATTTTCGAGTGGCGAAAATCGTCTAAATCGAGTTAAATTTGCATTCCATCTCACTCACAGACTTCTTGGCTGTTGCCCCGTGCTTTCTGTAATGTTTTTGTAATTTTTTGGGGTGTATTTAGTGTGTTTTTCTTATTTTTTGCTTTTCGTGGTTCGGCTGCTAATCTAGTAATTTTTTGCGTCTCATATCTTTTTTTTTCTAAGTCGAGCGTCTCGTATTTTTTTTTCTAAGTTGCACGTCTCGTATTTTAATGGCTCGCATCGCTTTGCGAGATTCGCAGTGATGAGTGCCTTTGGCGCTCATCGGCTAAGTGCTACGGTTTAACGGGTCGCCTTGCGTTGCGAGGCTCGCAGCAATGAGCGCCTTTGGCACTCAGCGGCTAAGTCCTACGTATTAACGGCTTGCCTCGCTTTGCAAGGCTCGCAAGCGATGAGCGCCTGGGGTGCTCATTGCCAATCTCGTACGCACCTCGCAAAGCGTGATGACGTCTTGCAGTTTGACAACTATTATATATGATAACATTTTAAAAAATATATTTTTAATTGCATATTTGTGGGTTTAAGTCTGTTGTGCAATTATTTCTAATGTCTTTCCACGCTTTTAAAGTACAGTATTGTGTGTGTAATTGCTGCTACAGCTCTTATAAGTGTTTGAAAAAAGCCCTTGTATCTTATTTACTACTACTACTATACTATTTTTGACAGAATCCTGATACTTTTTTTAGTTGCGGGTTAAACTTTATTTGCAAGCTAGAGCTACAGGTCTAATAGAATATCGATTTTGTGTAACTTTAATTATTTAGATCTCATATTATTGATAAAACCAATGGAGGCCAAATTCTAAGGCCAAATTTGCGTCTTTGGCTGGCCTGTAGTGATTGTGGGTGGGTAACTTGTAATTGTATTGCGAGTAGCTAATAGAATATGTGGCAATATTAAGAGCAACTTTAAGTATGTGTACATTTTCAAACTGGGCAATAAAATAGGGCCCTCTGCCTCCCCAAGCTAAATATCAGGGTGGTTCAACATCAGTCCCTGTGAAATATATGTATCTAGAACTTGTGGTTAAACCAGGGTCTTGGTAATTTTAATATATTCACATGTCAATTAATCAAATCAAATATATTGGGAGATCCATTAAGCTACTGTGGGGGTTGCAAACGAGCATGAAGGGCGGAAATGGCATATTTTCCATAGATATTGAGGCCTTCTGTGACACATATCAAAGTCTCAGTGATGCTTAATGAAACTTTCCATAGTATGTCATCTCCTAAATGCTGAATCTGGAAGATATGCATTTTCTGGAATAATTTAGAAACATATACACAGCTCAATAAAAGAGCTTTAGTGGAATCCTTTATGAATCAGTCTGTTAAATCCTGATGTAATCCACATTAATTAGGAATGAGGACTAAAGATTAATATTAACATTTGGCCTTTATATGTTGAAGAGGAATAATATTACTGGCTACAAAATGAAGAGATATGCAAATCACTTTTACTTTGCTTGTTATATTATTTATTTAAGAAAAGCTTTATTTCTTAAAATACTATCTGTATAAAAAAAAACAGATCAGGCAAAATATAGAGTGTTATAATGCATGTGGAGTGTCAGGTGGCAGAGGACCTGTAATTAGAATAATCAATTAAAGGGCACAAAGAGCATATCTTTTTCTCAGACCTTGCAAAGCCAATTGCCTATTTAACTTAAATGTTCTATGTTTAAACTGAACAAAAACTCATACAAATGAACCATTTTATATTTTCAAAAAAATATAAATGCAGAATAATAATGAAAAAGAAGAATTATAAAATGTGGATTCTTATTTAACTACACATGTGTTTAATGTATCAAATAAAACAAGTTCATATATATAGCTCATAGGACATAGATAAAAAATATCATGCAATATATTAAGCAACAAAATATCATTCTGAGTACACTTACAAGTTTCAAGCAAGCCAGATGCCCTGTTTTTCTCCACAGAACATATCAGTAAACAGTATTTGCACTGCTGCTAAGGATTCTGGGTGGTGACCATTGGCCCTGTTCTCAGGCAGATTTAAGAGCATAGCCATGGATTAGGGTGCAGTGCTAAAAAAAAAACTAACAGACTTCAGTTTTTACCCCTTTTAGGGAGTTCATCAGTGTGATGCTGGTTCTGGAAACTGGGAAGGGAGTTTGGAAAGCAATTCTGGACAGGATTAGCAAAAAAAAAAAAAAAGCAGCGTTTGTAAAACAAAGCTAAGTAATTTTAAGATGTTGCAAAATCTATTCTAAAGCTACCACAAAAAAATACAGTATTGATTTCAAAGCCAATACCAGGTTATAATGGAGAAAAATAATTAGTTGGGCATGACTTGTGAATTGCATAGAAGTTATGGCATTAACACTGTAAGGATGAACTGGCAAAGTAGAAAGAAAATATCTTAGCACAAAATTCTTGTGTGTGAGAACAATGTAACATTATTTCTTTTTGCAAGGCATAAATCACAGTTCAAATTAATACATTGTCAATTGCAACATACTTCACCACATTTGATTTTGGCATTACCCTTTTTGTGAAAGAATGTTTTTATTCAAATGATCCAAACTGTAATGTTTTGGTCTCAGCTGCATAAAGTCTATCAGCCCTATTCAATTCCAGCCTATGAAGTCCAATGTGTAGAACATAATCCCCTGGCTCTTGGACGGTAGCTAGTATGAAGGTGGAATCCCATGGCATCCCTGGACTCATAGAGTTAACAGTATTAACCACTTAAATGAGTCAGGTTTGAGAAATCAAGCCTGAAATCCAACACAAGTAAGACTAGCTTGTGCATAGCTACTCATTTAAAGCATCAGTGCTTCTAGAGGCATATTTGTGCTTTGTGCCTTTATGGGTGTTAGTAGGCTATTTGGGGCACTCTGAAAAAACTTTCTGCATTAACCCCAGAGATTGGATATTGTTAAAGAATGCATGTGATAGGGATCATAGGGATATCAGAGCACTCAGATGGTATTTCTTGAAGGTTAGATTAGTGTTTATGATATGATTGCTTGATGATGAGTTATGAGTGAAGGCCCCTCGGCTAAGTTCTTGCAGGAGTAATAGAACTGAGGCCTAAATAACCTAAAATATACACAACACCTTAAGCTAGATCTAAAATGACAGAAAACCCTTATTCAGAGGGAGAGAGGAGGGAGATAGATAGAAAGGTGAGTGAGAGAGAGAAGATGGGAGAGAAGAGAGAGAGAGAAGATGGTTGAGAGGAAAAGGGAGGGAGATAGAGAGAAGGGGGGTAGGTGAGAATAGAGGGAGATGGAGAGAGGAGAGAAAGAGAGAAGGGGATAAAGAGAGAAGGGAGAGAGAGAAGGGAAGGAGTAAGAGAGAAAGGGGAGGGAGGGAGGAAGAGAGAGAATGGGGGGATAGAAATATAAGGGAGGGAGAGAGATATAAGGAAGGGAGAGAGAGAAAAGAGGGAGAGAGAATGAGAAAGGAGATATACAAGGGAAAGAGAGGGGATAGAAAATGAGGAGAGATGGGAGTGAGAGACATAAATGAGCAATAGAGAAGGGGTTGAAAGAGAAGAAGGGAGGGAGATAGAGAGGAGGGAGGGAGAGAGAGAAGGGAGTGAGAGAGAGAATTGGAGACAGAGAGATAGAAAGAGGAAGAAAGAGAAGGGGAATAAGAGAAGAAAAGACAGGAGAGATAGGGGAGATAGAAAAGGTGAAATAGAGGAGAAGGGAAGAGAGAGAGAAGGGAGAGAGTAAGAGTTGGGGAGGGAGAGAGAGAAAGGAGTGATAGAGAAGGGGGAATCAGATAGAGGAGAGGAAAAGAAAGGATGAGTGAGTAAAAAAGGGAATGAGAGAGAGAAAAGAGGGAGAGAGAGAGAAGGGTGGGAGTGAGAGAGGAGGGAGAGAGAGTGATTGAGAAGGGCATGAGATAGACTGACTATTTATTCTATATGCTCAGATATTTTAAAACAGTGCATCAGACCCACCTAGATCAGACCCACCTAGATGACCTTCTCCACCTCCCACATTTCTTCCTCTTGCGCTAGATTGATGCCGGTCTCCAATTCCTGCTCTGTTTCTCATAGTCCACCTTTTTACAAGTGCACAGGGCGCAATAAACTAACTTCCAACTTTATGATTATCTGAGGCCAGAGAGAGGAGATGCCTGGCTGTATTGAGGGGCCATATATCCAGATAAATTATTGTAGAAACTTTGGGTTAACCCTTTGTTGTCATACTAACCAACATGGCGGAAAGTGCATCTCTGTTAGTTTCCAGTAAATAACATTATATAATAATCACAACATTCATTATTGTGGCCCATACGCTATTCATAAAAACAACATGTCATAGTCCTTAAAACAAGTCTCATGTCCATTTGTATAGCTCTTAATATTAACAACCCAATGTACTAAAGTCCAAAATAGTAGGGTTGCTTGTGGGGTTCAAGGGAGTACAATCCTGGCCCCCAAATCAATCATGACACTGTGTTTATTGGATTGTATTTCTCATTTACCGATTTAACCATTTTTTTATTTCAGCTATTGTTTCATTCACATTAAAGTGATTTAATATTGAGATAGAATGGCTAACGCTTATTTAGGAGTTAATAATATATTACCATTCTTTTTTTGCATGCAAAATAGGATATGCATTATCTACTATGCCATCTTAATAGATTGACTTATTGTTTCTCACTCTTTTCAGTGTGATCTTATTTTTGCAGCATGTTATGAATGCTATTATCCAAGTCCCCTTTGCCAGGAGCTAGGTAATGAGGGGAGATCATTTAATTTTATTTTAAATGTTATTAGTTTGGGAGTACAGTTCACTTAATTTTTTGTAGACAGGCCTTAATAGTATCTTTGCTTTTAATATCCTTCTTAGTAAAAGTGTTTAATTGCTGGGAGTAAGTAGAAGTAAGTTAAAGTAAGTAGAAGGTCATGTGTACAGCCCATGTAAGCTAGTGGGTGTATATCTGTCTGTGTTTATAAATAATATTTTTTAATGAATTGCAGTCTTTTAGCTGCTTGTGAAACCAGTTCTAAATGTCAGTCTAGTCTCTACACAGTGGCACCAAGCAGCTGTCCCAGCCGCAGCCTCAATAACTTAGATCTTTTCCTCATAGAAATCAAATTAGTATTTTATATTTCCTTCATAAAGGTGTATCCTTCAAAGTTAGAGAAACAGTTTATAGTATTGATCTATGTTCATGTATTTAATCAAATGTATGTCGGATAATCAGGAAATATGTGAAGTTTAGTTACTACAGCAACAAACTGTCTCTATATAAAATATTTATATTTTAGAGATCTTTTAGCTTGTCAGATGTTATTTTAGACTCATCCAACTGGTACAGATGATTTGCTAATTAATATTTGTTTTTGCCTTGTTCACATAGGGATTGCCTTTTTAGAAGTTTGATGTTGATCCCTTCTCTTCCCATTGTCCTCTTTACTAATTAAGCTTTCAGTTGTTATTTAATTTGTCATGACTTACATTTTATATTATATGTCAAATGTAATATATAAAAAGTGCAATTATGCAAATTAAAGCAAGATAATTGTCAAATCACTGATGAGCTACAGTTCTCTGCTTCTTCTCATCTTGTTACATGATTATTAAGCTTCTTAAAGTCACAATCCAGAGTCATTAATGATTGACATAGGACATAGTGATGCCCCTACTCTGAACAGCTTACAATCTAGAGCAAAGGTTATGCTGTGAATCAAGAGGGTGACAGATGTAAAATGGTTGTGAATAATGCAGTAGGCTGATGCAAGTGGAGGTGGCTTTATGCTACACTGTACATTGTGTGTGTGACCAATTTTATGCAATAGAGTATGCAGTTTGGGCATATAAAGGCTGAAGGTTTTGTCACCACCATATCCTCCCTAATTAGTATTATTGAAATTACTTCTCAAAGTTTATTTTTAGACTATGAGCCTCATTCAATTAAAAGCTTGCATCTCGCGGTATATAGGTTGTATGTCTGCGGGCCTGCTGCAGGCTCGCAGCCTGCTACAATTCCGGTGCTATTCAATTGCACAAGCCCGCAAGTTATGGGCTGAAAGCTGAAACCAGCAACCATGCAATCGTACGTGGCATTTTAGAGCAGGAATATGATCAATTAAGCAAGGCCATATCTACCCATTTTGAAACAGCCAATAGTCTGAGATGGAGGTTACATGTCAATCAATTAGCGTATAGAGGTCCGATTTGCGATCGGACTTGCAAATCCGCAAGGTACAAAATAATAAAAATCAATGCCGATACTGTTCTAGTTCATGTTAGTGGCCTAATATATATATTAACTCATTGATTCTCGAGATCGATATAACCCCGAAATGAAACATAAAATACAATTATTTTTTATTGCTGATTTGCAAGCTTGAGACTGTTGTGCAATTAATTCTAATGTCTTTCATTGCTCTCCCCATCATCTACAGTGCAGTATTGATGTTTGAGGGTCCTCTCTAGTACTTGTAGTATTTTCTTTTACATTTGCAGTTTATGGGTGTGAAATATTTTCAGGCTTGCAGAATTGTAGCAATTGAATAACGATTTGCAATTTTAGCCATTGTAACTCTTGCAGATGTGAAAGTTCTAAGGCTTTGATCGGGCGTAAGTTACGGTTATATTTCTCTGGATGCACTTTGAGCATTTAGACATCACACTATGTCTATGTTATCAGTATTACTAGTAAATAAGATACAATACAGACCTATGAATAGACTATTAAAGAACAAATAATAATACTTGGGAACCTAACATAGGGCCTCATTCAATTGTGATTTGGCCAATTGAATAGGGCTTTATATAAGGACAGAGCATATTTTTTACAGACGTTTTTAATTAGTGAAGACCTTGCTTTTGGATAGAAAATGCACATACTAAAACCTAAGTATGGACTGCAGCAATTAAATTAAAATATGTTTGCTTCTGGGGAGGAAAGCTATGTCAAGTTTGGATAAGCTATTAAAAAGTAAAGATACAGTATATCACTATCAGTAAAGGTGTACATAGTTAAAACTATGGTATTGCCAGTAGTAACATATGGATGATAAAGCTGAACAACAAAAAAGGTTGAGCACCATCGAATTAACGCCTTTGAATTGTGGTGTTGGAGAAAACTAATTAGAGTCTCTTGGACTGCAAGAAGATCTAACCAATTAGTACTACAAGAAATGAAACCAAACAGTTTACTGGAGGGTATGTTCATAAGATTAACATTTAAATATTTTGGCCATATCATGACAATACAGGATTCCATAGGTAAGACTCTGATGCTGTGAAAGATTGAATGCACATTTAGAAGGAGATGGACAGATATGATCTTTGCAGCAATGAACATGAGCTTGATGGAGCTCAGAGGGGCAGTGGCTGGCAGTCGTGCCTGGTATGCAGTGGTCCATATGGTCATGAAGTGTTGAACATTACTGAATGACTAAATAAAAACATGAAGCTAGAATACAACATAGCAATGAAACAAACAAAATCAGGACCAAAAATAAACATGCCACCAAGGGTATAAAATATTTCTACATGCCAAATAAAAATAATGACCCCTGCATCAATACACACTCAATTAATTAAGAAGAATCAGATAAGTAAACTGACTTTTACTTATCTTCTAACCTGTGACAAAATCAAACACAAAACTGAGAAGCGTGCTTTCAAGCCTCACAGGAAGCGATATAACAGGAAATTTGTGACACTTTAAAAACAAATACATTTGAGATAACTTCCATAGGAGAGAGAAATGGCCAGTGTGGAGGCAGCCCCAGGCCCCCTGGATCTGATGCAGCACAGCGTGACTGTGGGCCGGCCATAGCCCAAACTGGAAGCTCACGCTGGTGCTCCTGTTGCCTATGGTGCATGTATATGAGTTTTGCCTTTAATAACTCCCTATAAATATATTAACCCCTGCAGCAGTACTAGGCCAGTGTGGCTAGCGTGGTGTGAGAGTGGGTTTTGTTTGTCTTCTCATTTTGTTCATTTTTCCTTCTTGGTTGTTTGTCTGCTGTTATGATGGATTCTGGGGATTTGGAAAATCTCATAGCCATGGTTAGGTCCAGAGCCCTATGCCACGGGGTTAGGTGGGTCCACAATAGGCTGGGTTCATTCCAACAGGGGAGCCTTTAGGACATACTTGTTTACTTAATATATTAAGAAAGCCAAACTCCATTAATCAAATAGATCTGAGTGTTGAAAATAGACCCACTTTGTTTGAGAGATAATTTAGCTGAATATAATGAAATTTTGTGTCAAACTAAACTTAATAACACAAAAAGAAGAGAAAGAAGTATTTTCACAATATCGCTTATGTGAATAACTGAGAAAGACAGAGTATTTAGAGGGAAAACCGTAAATAAACGAGACACAGACATGATGGATGCAAATGTCCAGTCATAACATATTGGGAAATAAAACTCATAGCAAAACATGTTAAAAAATTGGGCACATCAGAATTCATAGGTCATACCGCACACACTTACTGAGATTTTGTAGGATTTAAGACACAAAACAATGGAGCTGATAAACTATAACATACACCCTGAGCTTGATTATGCTAATGACTAAACTTAATTTGATATAGAAATTATTGTTTCTGACACACATAGGGTTTATGTTTGTAAACAACAAAACAAAAGAAGAGTTGAATGAACCTCTATGTAAACACTCAAGAATGACAGAATCAATTAAACTGTGCACCCATGAATTTGCTAACTGGAAGGTTAAAAGGAGGAGGTGCTCTTCCAGGTAATCTATATCCCTAAATGTTAATCATAAATACAATAACTACTGACTCTTTATCCAAGTCTTCCATTAGATAAGTAAGAAATCCAAAAGAACATTGATGTCTTAACAGGAAATTAAATCAGAAAGTACCTGTGGTCTTACACTATTGCACAATCACCTATTATAATTGTCAAACTGCGAGTTGTCGTCACGCTTGCGAGCCTTGCGAAGCAAGGCGAGCCGTTGAGGCATGGAAGCCTTCCGAGCTCGCACTTAGGCCCGCAGTTGCGTGAGGACAACTGGCAGTTTGACAACTTCCTTCCTCCTTTCCCTCATCCTCCCTCCTGCCCCTCATTCTCCCTCTGCCCCTCATTCTCCATCCTTCTTCTCATCCTCCCTCCTCCCCCCTCATCTTCCCTCCTGCCCCTCATCCTTCCCCCTCCTCCTCCCGTTCCCCCTCTCCACTAACCTCCAGTGTCGGATGACCACCTGCTGTTCCCTCCCCAACAGGCCTCTTCTTGCTGTGTCTGGCATATTCTCTCCCTCAGTACGCTCCCTCCTCCCACCACTAGGGGGCGCTGTCACAGAGCAGGAACATACCAGGGACTGAGCATGGAGGCCACAAGCGCCATCTAGCAGCACAATGGCGACATATACAAGAGAGCACACACTACTAGGAGAGAGAGGGGGGGGAGAGAGAGACAGCAAGGAAAGAGGGGGGAGAGAGACAGCAGGGAAAGAGGGGGAGAGAGTGACAGCAGGGGAAGAGGGGGGAGAGAGTGACAGCAGGGGAAGATGGGGGAGAGAGTGACAGCAGGGGAAGATGGGGGAGAGAGTGACAGCAGGGGAAGAGGGGGGGAGAGAGTGACAGCAGGGGAAGAGGGGAGAGAGAGACAGCAGGGAAAGAGGAGCAGAGAGTGACAGCAGGGGAAGAGTGGGGAAGAAAGAGAGAGACAGCAGGGAAAGAGGGGGGAGAGAGACAGCAGGGAAAGAGGGGGAGAGAGTGACAGCAGGGAAGAGGGGGGAGATAGTGACAGCAGGGGAAGAGGGGGGAGAGAGTGACAGCAGGGGAAGATGGAGGAGAGAGTGAAAGCAGGGGAAGAGGGGGGAGAGAGTGACAGCAGGGGAAGAGGGGGGAGAGAGTGACAGCAGGGGAAGAGGGGAGAGAGAGACAGCAGGGAAAGAGGGGGAGAGAGTGACAGCAGGGGAAGAGTGGGGAAGAAAGAGAGAGACAGCAGGGAAAGAGGGGGACAGAGTGACAGCAAGGGAAGAGGGGGAGAGAGTGACAGCAGGGAAAGAGGGGGAGAGAGTGACAGCAGGGGAAGAGGGGGGAGAGAGTGACAGCAGGGGAAGATGGAGGAGAGAGTGACAGCAGGGGAAGATGGGGGAGAGAGTGACAGCAGGGGAAGAGAGGGGGAGAGAGTGACAGCAGGGGAAGAGGGGGGAGAGAGTGACAGCAGGGGAAGAGGGGAGAGAGAGACAGCAGGGAAAGAGGGGGAGAGAGTGACAGCAGGGGAAGAGTGGGGGAGAGAGTGACAGCAGGAGAAGAGGGGGGAGAGAGTGACAGCAGGGGAAGAGGGGGGAAGAAAGAGAGAGACAGCAGGGAAAGAGGGGGAGAGAGTGACAGCAGGGGAAAAGTGGGGAAGAAAGAGAGTGACAGCAGGGAAAGAGGGGAGAAGAAAGAGAGAGACAGCAGGGAAAGAGGGGGAGAGAGTGACAGCAGGGAAGAGGGGGGAGTGAGTGACAGCAGGGGAAGAGGGGGGAGAGTGTGACAGCAGGAGAAGAGGGGGGAGAGAGTGACAGCAGGGGAAGAGGGGAAAGAGAGTGACAGCAGGAGAAGAGGGGGGAGAGAGTGACAGCAGGGCAAGAGGGGGGAAGAAAGAGAGAGACAGCAGGGAAAGAGGGGGGAGAGAGACAGCAGGGAAAGAGGGGGAGAGAGTGACAGCAGGGAAGAGGGGGGAGACAGTGACAGCAGGGGAAGAGGGGGGAGAGAGTGACAGCAGGGGAAGATGGGGGAGAGAGTGACAGCAGGGGAAGATGGGGGAGAGAGCGACAGCAGGGGAAGATGGGCGAGAGAGTGACAGCAGGGGAAGAGGGGGGAGAGAGTGACAGCAGGGCAAGAGGGGAGAGAGAGACAGCAGGGAAAGAGGGGGATAGAGTGACAGCAGGGGAAGAGTGGGGAAGAAAGAGAGAGACAGCAGGGAAAGAGGGGGAGAGAGTGACAGCAAGGGAAGAGGGGGGAGAGAGTGACAGCAGGGAAAGAGGGGGAGAGAGTGACAGCAGGGAAGAGGGGGAGAAAGAGAGTGACAGCAGGGAAAGAGGGGGAGAGAGTGACAGCAGGAGAAGAGGGGGGAGAGAGTGACAGCAGGAGAAGAGGAGGGAGAGAGTGACAGCAGGGGAAGAGGGGGGAAGAAAGAGAGAGACAGCAGGGAAAGAGGGGGAGAGAGTGACAGCAGGGGAAAAGTGGGGAAGAAAGTGAGTGACAGCAGGGAAAGAGGGGGGAAGAAAGTGAGAGACAGCAGGGAAAGAGGGGGAGAGAGTGACAGCAGGGAAGAGGGGGGAGAGAGTGACAGCAGGGGAAGAGGGGGGGGAGAGTGACAGCAGGAGAAGAGGGGGGAGAGAGTGACAGCAAGGGAAGAGGGGGGAAGAAAGAGAGAGACAGCAGGGGAAGAGGGGGGAGAGAGAGACAGCAGGACGATGGTGCTTATCTTGCCGTCATTTTTGACGGGCAAGTAGCTAGTAGTATATAATTAGTAGTACCTAGGAGATATTTATATTTAGAGTAGGATTGTAGATATTATGTATGTATATTGGTCAATTGGATATGATTCAAAATTTGCAATATAAAAGATGGAGAGAATACCTAGCCCTGTCCACTTCAACCATTTCAAAATACTGCATGTGGGTATAATCCAAAGGGGACACAAGGTGTCAAACTCATGGGTACCCAAGGAAGTAGCCCTTGCTGATTGGGGCAAAAATTGTATAAGAAGGTTTCCTGAAAAAATAAAATGATGCCCTGTTTGGGACAAATGTGCATGTTGTGTTTCTTTAAGAGGGAAAGGGAATATTATTATTTTTTACTTTGAAATTAATTTCTGAAATGTCTCCTGAGACTCTGAAACTTGGTCTGGAAAATGCAACTTGGTATGAAAACAAGCAACCTGTCCTAGCCTCTGGTTAAGCTATCTGGTTTGGGGATAATGAATTTGTAGAGCTTGCAAGTAGGAATAATCTTATTGGCCTTTTCAAGCCCAACAAATTATTATTATTATTATCTTTATTTATATCGCGACAACATATTCAGTAGCTAAAACAAACTTAACACCTTGTAAAGAATGGGGGGACCTGTTTTTGAGTATAAAATCAAATGTACATAGAGCTTGTTTCCAAGGCACTGACACAAGATTGAAAACTTGCAAACTTACAATCTAACAACCTTATTAAATTGCGATTCGGTACATTTAAAATGGCTCTATTTAAGCACACAGCATATTTTTTTACAGAAGTTTTTAGTTAGTGAACTTCTATTTAAAGCAAGGTCTTCACTAACTAAAAACTTCTGTAAATAAATTATGCTTTGTGCTTAAATAGAGCCCTTTTAAATATTCCAAATCACAATTTAATACGGCTGTAAGGGTTTAGGTGTGATACAAGAGGTAATAAGCTGTTTAATGTTCAGTTGTACATGTTAAGGCTGAATGGCCCCCCATTGTAATCTAGTTTATAACTATGGGGGTCCTCATGGACCCGATGGCAACTAATAATAACTCCTATACCACAGGGGTTCTATACTTTATCATGGAGGTTCACCCGAAAAAACATCAACAAGTTAAATATATTGTTGCTCCACTAAAAGGCACACAAACTGTTTCCCCTAATAAACTCTCTGAAATACTCAAATATTGGATATATTGATGAATAATTGGAGAAACTTTTCTGTTGTGTTTTGGAGGAAATCGACTTAGTGAAGTACTCAATCCGGGAAGTAAATAGGCAAAGGATAGAACAATGAAGAATGTTGTCCAACATCAGGGCTGTATTGTATCATTATTAATATTTTATTATTACTGTTATGTCACCCTCAATACATTTCTCTGTTATAACATAGTTTTTTTTCAATTGAAGCTGCTTGACATATTCATATGTTGCAGTTTGTTCTGTAGCCTTTATTACACAACATAGGTACAATATAGAGTATCCCACAGATTACATCTAACTTCTATGTTTTACTGATGCCATGATGACGACCTCATTTACTATTGGCTGTGTCTAAGAAGTAAATTATGGGCTTGCTTAAATACTGTCAGATCATATGATCACAACCCCTGAAATCCTACTTAAAAATTCAGGGTTTACATGTTTAGGCTTAAGGAGGTATATTGTGTGCTTGATCCAATAGAATACATTTAAACATTCAGAGAAACAAAAAACCTGCAGCAAAAATTACGTGTTAGAGGGATTTGCAGGCTTCTAATAGAATAGGGCTATGTGTTAGCATAAATGAAAAAAGGTAGAGATACTTAAGTAAGTAAACAAAATGAATGCTGCTGGACATATACGCCTCATCATGTGCATTAAATATAACAGTTTGTTTGATGTGTTAGAAGAAGAAATATGAAAGAAAGATTAAAATATTCACACTAGCTAAAGTTTATGATCCTGAGCATGATCTAATTTAGTTTTAACTACAATCCAAGTCTAAAATAAAAGCTAAGTAAATGCAGCAAGAAAAAGTGTTCTTTGTAATCCAAACTGTTGGGTAGCAATTATTGGCATTGCCATCAATTAGGTAAAGACAGGATGTCTAGACTTTTAGCATTACTTAATGGAAAGGTGATAAAGCATAGACAAAAACGCAAAGCACATGCTGTTAATGTATTAATGCTTCCAGGAAAAACAAATATAGAGTCGTTGATATAAAGATCTTTGTTATTTGTATGTCCTTTTTTAATATAGTTAAGCATCATTGTCAATAAAAATAAAGATATCAAGATATGACCAATGTAGAAAAAATAAAAGGAAAATGTTAATTAGCGTGTTTTTTTCCATAAAGGTAAATTTTTAATGTTTCATGTCAATATTATAAACATACAAACATTCAGTTCATTTTTTTACATTGGACATTTCAAAAATGAAAGCTAGTACATTTAATTTTACTAAATTATTTTATATAAGTGAACAAACACTAATTTTTGTTTGTAAAAATAAACTTTTAAAACAAAAATTAGCAATTCAATTTAACAACTAAAACAAATTTATAAAATGAATGTTATAGTAGGTCACCAATAGTCAGTTCAGTCTTCCAGTTTATTTCGTTAAATTTGTTCTTATATGTTTTTAATATTCAACTTTCTCAAGTTTCTATACATTTATTATATTGTCATTTATTTTGCTACATTTTTCTTCCATTATCTTCATTTTATCTATTTGATTTTTTTTCTTTTTTAAGATTATTAGCTGATTTAAGTGTGGTTATGACTAACCTGCTATTTAATTTCACCAGTAAAAATTTGCATGTTTCTGACATATTCTTGCTGAAATATGAGGAAGCATGCAGTGATAAAATATGTACACCCTGAATCACCCATAGCAGCTAAATCCCTTATAAGAACACGTAGTTGATCCTTAAAGTTAGAGTGTCCGTAAACACCTAATCAAATAAAAAAAATAAAAACACACCATAAATAACAATTTTACTACTTTAGATGGACCTAATAAGCTAAACATTTAAGACTAAACGTTCTAAAGCATAAACAAAATCCTTTGAAATTGTCAACCCAGCCCTGTATAGAAAAAATATCACAGAACAATCAACTAAATTACATCAACTACAATTAATTACCTGTTCACACTATGAAACACTGCCACTAACAAATGCTATGTCTAACATGACTACAAATAAATATAACCCTCTTCAACAATTATCCTGATATATAATACCATGTAATATAGCTTAAATTAAGTGTTTATGTGATGTGTCTAAACTGTAATGATCACAAGCAGTCATTATAAACCATATAAATGTGTTGTGAATAATCATTTGATACTAACACCTTTATGTGTCAAAAAATGCTTAGTTCATTGCTAGTGACTCTTTGTTTTGAGATGCGTGATTGTTCTGTGCACATACACAAGATCAGTGATAGTTACATAGTTACATCAGGTTCATCAGTTTCAACCTTTTAGTACATCAGGTGCAACCTTTTTAGATCTCCTCTGATCTGCAATATGCAGATTAATTGTTAATTGATCCAGAGGAATGCAAACTGAAAATAAATAACAAGTGAATTTTGCCACTTGTCTCAAGGTAAGAAAGGTAAAAAAAATTCCTTCCTGAGCCCAGATACTGGAGCTTGGATTCCTCCCTGGATCAATACTCCCTCTCTAATTAAACAGGACAACCCTGGATGAGTCTGTCCTATTAGTGTTGTCAGTAGTTCAGAATTGCAGTATCTGTATACTTATGTATGAAACACGTCTGCGGTTTGCTGTTTCTCCTGTTCAGGGTAGAATTGCCTGGCAATTCTGGGTTGGGTTACTCTTTTGAGTGAGACCAGACTGATATACTTCAGGATATTTCTCCCTGTAACGGGCACAAGTGAGCTAAAAGAGGTTGCTCTCTGAGTAGGTAACCAGACAAACGTTCTCATATTGAGCACCTCTCATTTTGTTGTTGTGTATGGAAATGACCCATAGGTGTTTTTCTCACCCTAAGGGTGATAGGGGGAACCAGACGTGGACTCCTTGCTCACTGTGCCTTAGAGATAAAGCTGCACCTCACTGACAAGTCCCACAGGGACCGAAATGCACCTGGAGTTTGCTGTCTCTACTTCTCAGGGTAGAATTGACTGGTATTTTGGGTCTAGGTCACTCTTTTGATTGAGACCTGCCTGATATACTTCAGGATATTGCTATCTGAGTAGATAACGAGACCTATAGGACTAACCTACTTCAGGTATTGTCCGATCTCAGTAGGGGCACCACTAATTTTGTTGTTGTGTATACTTATGCATTCAGGCTCACTCATGTTGAGTCCAAGTGTATGACTACAAGGACTGAAAGGAGGGTGGGAGGGAAGTGGTATCTTGATTCAGGAATAAGTTAGCATGGCAAAATGAAGGAGGGAAGGAATAGTCCCGGGTCAGAGGCAGTGTTTGTAAGGTAAGAGGTGGAGAGATGTTTCCAGGTCCTAGGGTTGAAAGTAAAAAGGTAGCCAGTAAGCGAGCAAAGGCATTATCAAAGGAATACAGAGGGGGTGTAGGAGGAGAAGGAAGATGGGGGAGGGCTTGGTTAAACATAAATAATGGCTAATCCTTAAATTAACAGGGACATCTAGTAAATTGAACAAACAAATCACACTTATACAGATTAAATTAATTTAATATTCTAAGGTTAGAATTGAAGCCATTGTAGCATAAGAGCTGGTCATCTTAGAGGGGAATAGTTTCAGGTCAGAGGCAGTGTTTCTAAGGTAAGAGGTGGAGGGATGTGTCCAGGTTCTAGGTATAAAAGTAAAAAAAGAAAAAAATATACAGGGAGGTCTGATAATCAAGATGGTGCAAACTGATCAAGGGGGCAACAAGGTTGACAAAACATAGCATATCAAATGTATCTACCCATAACTGTAGAAAAATGCTTAGACACCTTTATATCTGCTCAGTATACCAGAATAAGTATCCGTTTAGGGAGGGGATTGTCCAAGAATTTAATTAATAGAATGGAATAACAGTAATAGTGTATAGCACCTTAATATTTTCTTCATGACTGTAAACTAGAAGAAGGGAATCCCCTTAATTCACACACAGCAAATGCCATAAAACAGTTTAAATATAGGATGACACACATCAGGAATTCTCTGTATGGAAAGAACAATGCAACAATAAAAAGAGATGATGGGAAAAAAAAAAATATAAAAGAAAAACATCAATAAGATGTATATGTATAATTTGATAAGGATCTCATATTTTTTTTCTAGGAAGCAATCCTACCTGCTGCTGATCTCCAAGCAGCGCTATCAATGCTGTATTATCTGTCAGAACCATAACATTATACAATACAGTGTAATTTATTAGGTGATGGCCCAGTAATGCATTTGAATGAAATTCTTAAGAAGAGCACTAAACAATCTCAAGAATCAGTGTGAATTAGATGGTACATTTTGTAAGTAAAGAAGGACATCAGAGATCCACTAAGTTGAATTCTTACACTAATATTTCAAACAACTTGGAAATTAGTCTCCCTAAAGGTGATGGGGGACTACAGACATGGACCCCTTGCACACCTCACTGACAAGGCCCAAAAAAGGCAGAAACATACATCTGGGGTTTGCTGTTTCTCCTGTTCAGGGTAGAATTGCCAGGTATTTCGGGGCTGGGTCACTCTAGTGAGTGGGACCAGACTGATATAATACATGATATTTCTCCCTGTGAAGGGCACAAGTGAGCTAAAAGAGGTTGCTCTTAGAGTGGGTTATTATGTCCATAGAACTAACCTGTTAAGGTTAGTTCGTTTTCTGATTGAGCACCTCTGACATTGTTGTTTTGTTTAAACAATCAAAGCTGGCTATGATATACTAATGGATGCATATATAAATGTAATGCATATTGATACATAGCAGAGATATACAGCCCCTGCCTGTCACATATCTTTTAGAAGGAATCAGTTGTTATTTGACATGAAGCATTAAATGTCTACATAAGGCAGATCACGCAGTGACCATAAGTCTAGGCTATAAAACACTGCTGGACATAATTATGTGACATGTTTCAAAATCAAGCATTATTTAGTTCTCTCATCCAGTTTGTTAAATATAATCTAATGTGATATATATTTATAGATCAGATGTGGCAATGTGCACATATGTATTTTGTTTGTACTATGTATGGTTCACTTGCAGGTAGCACTGCCTGTAGATCAACATACAGTAATGTTCTGTTTCAGCAACTTAATAAAAAATAGGAATTCATAACTAAACTAAAAAAGACAACAGAAATAGGCAATACTCCCCATTTTTAGTCACAGTGGGCCCACTCCTGTGCCTCATGCAGGTTTCCCAGGGGATAGGGTTTTTGAGGCTGGTAAATGTGATGAATGACACCAGCAGTTTTTAAGTCAGGCTGGGGCAGTGGAGCAGCATGTAAGGGTGGACCTCTTCTCACATGTATTGGATTTTGAAGAAAACATGATGTAACAATCTGCAATTCTTATGGGGTTTGGGAAGGTTTAGTAGAGTTGACCGTACCCGCAGTATTTTTGGAGTTCATTTGGAATCCCCTCTGTAAGTCAGCAGGACCTTAGCCAGACACACCCTAGTAACCTCTGCCTTTTTTCAGCAGCAGGAATACAGCTAAAAAATAACACAATTAACTATGTACAGTATTTCCAAAAGCAACTGAGACTTTATTCACCCTTCAGACACATTTTCACCAAAAGCAATAAAATAACATGTGGCCCTCTTCTCACCATTACTAAGGCCCGGCTGTGTCCCATTGCTAAAACTTGTTTGATCTTTCCATCTGGTATTTGCTGCTGTCATTAAGCCCATGGTAAGCCCAAAAGACCTAGCAAATAGTTCAAAATCCAGGGCTACCGTGATATTACTTCCCCCATCCAGATGGAAAGATTAGGATAGAAGCAATGGTAAAAGAGGAGGAGGGATATGTCTGTATGTTAAGCCTTGAATTTAAGCTTGTAGTCAGAGAAGATATTTATGCTTGAACAAGCGGTAATGCTGGATGATTTTGGGTAGAGTTAAATAGAGGAGCAGCAAATTCCAAAAGAATATTAGTTGGAGTATGCTATAAATCCCCAAATATAGCTGAAAGTGAGGAAATAAAATGATTGCTATAGATTGGAAGTGCAGCTAAGCATGGTCAAATTCTAATAATGGGAGATTGTAATTACCCTGAAATAAACAGTTCAGCTAAAGGGAGCAGGTTCTTGAGTACACTGGAGGATCATTATCTGGCGTCATGCTTGAAATGAAGCTATCTTAGATTTAGTCATGACAAATAATATTGACATAGTATCAAATGTTGAAATAGGGCAACCATTGGGAAACAGTGATCACAACACATTTGAGATTGAATTAAAAAAAAAAAACTGTAAGGGGCCAACAAAAGCTTTCCATTTTAAAAGGGCATATTTTAACAGTCTAAGGACAGCAATACAAAGAATAGACTGGGACAGAGAACAGGCAGGTAAAAATACTGAACATAAATGGACAACATTTAAATCCTTACTAAATATACATACTTATCACCAGATATCATGTGGGAATAAAAGTAAACAGAGTAAATTACATCCAATGTGGTTCAACAATGATTTAAAGATCAAGATACAGAGTAAAAAAACAGGCATTTAAATTATACAAACAAGAGGAGACAGAGACTGCTTGACGTGAGTACAAGGAAATCAACAAGGTCCAGCAAAAGGGCAATTAGACTGGCTAAAAGAGAAAATGAAAAATTAGTTGCAAAAGAGAATAAGCCTAAAATATTTTTTAAATATAGTAATGGAAAGAAGGCCAGGAAGGAAGCTCTAGTAACATTACAATGTGACACAGGCCATATCATCTGATAATTAGTGACCAGGAGAATGCAGATGAGCTAAATTGGTTCTTTTCTTTGGTATACACAAGGGAGGTACTTGGGGGTGGGACACTGCAACATAATGGGGCTACACTACCTTCGCCGAATAATTGGTTAATGCAGGAATACATCCAAAAGAGGTTGGAAAAAGTAAATGTTAATAAAGCCCTGGGTCCTGATGGAGCACATCCAAGGTTACTGAGGGAATCATTATATTTAATTTTTCAAGATTCACTCAACACATGGTCTATACCAGATGACTGGAGAAAAGCAGAGGTAATACCAATATTTAAGAAAGGAACAAGAGCAAATCTTGGGAATTATAGACCAGTGAGCCTCACTTCTGTAGTGGGAAAGCTTTTAGAAGGTATCATAAGGGATAATATAAAAGAATATGTCTATTTGAACAGGATTATAAGTAGGAGTCAACATGGATTTATGAGGGATAGGTCATGTCAAACAAATCTAATTAGTTTCCATGAGGAGGTTAGTAGGAACCTGGATCAAGATAACTCAGTGGATGTAGTATTTTTTGATTTTGCAAAGGCTTTTGATACAGTGCCACATGGGAGACTATTGGTCAAATTAAGGGATACAGGAATTGCAGTAAATATTTGATCATGGATCGAGAGCTGGCTAAAAGTCAGAAAGCAAAGGGTCCAGTATTAGGTCCTCTCATTTTTTAACATATTTATTAATGACTTAGAGGTGGGACTGGAAGGTAGTTTCTCCATTTTTGCTGATGATACAAAGTTGTGCAAAATAATTAAATCAGATAATGACGTAATTTCCCTCCAAAGGGATTTACATAAAATAGAGGAATAGGCATCTAAATGGCAGATGAGATTTAATACAAATGAATGTAAAGGTATGCATCTGGGAAGGAAAAATAGCCATGCAATGTATAATCTCAATGGAGCAAATATAGGGGTATCTGATATTGAAAGGGATTTGGGAGTACTAGTGGACAACCACCTAGGTAACAGTGCTCAATGCCAAGCCGCAGCTGCAAAGGCAAATTAAATATTAGCATGTATTAAGAAGGGTATAGAAGCAAGGGAAATAATTCTGCCACTATACAAATCCCTGGAATGCCCTCATTTGGAATATGGAGTATAATTTTGGGCACCACTTCATAAAAATTAGGGCTACAAAAAAGAAGGGCTACAAAACTAATAAGGGGAATGGAGGGGCTAAGTTATGAAGAAAGACTAACCAAATTAAACTTATTTTCTCTAGAAAAAAGGCGTCTAAGAGGAGATATGATTACCTTATATAAATACATTTAGGGTCAGTATAAAGATTTGTCAAGTAAGCTTTTTGTGCAAAGAGGTTTCCAACTGACAAGAGGACATCTCTTGAGGTTAGAAGTAAAAAGAAAGAAAAGGGTTCTTCACAGTAAGGGTAGTTAATCTGTGGTGGTGAGGTGGTGACAGCAGATTCGATCGATAACTTTAAAAGGGGACTGGATTTGTTTTCTAATTAAAAAGGACATTGAGGGTTTTCCTGGATAATTAGAGAGAGAGTATTGATCCAGTGAGAAATCCGGTCGCCAGTATCTGAGGTGAGGAAGAAATTATTATTTTTTTCCCTTTGAGACGATTAGCTAAGTTTCACTTGTTTTTTTTTATGTTTGCCTTCCTCTGGAACAACTAATTAATTAATTAATTAACAATTAATTAACAGCTAATTAATTAACAACTAATCTGCATATTGCATATCAGAGGAGATATTGAAAGGTTACTATGTAACTATAGGAGCTAATCCTGACGGATGACTCCCTAACTTGACCATTACTTCTCATCTTGTCTGGACAGGCCATCTGCATTGCCATGTGCCTTACCACTCCAATGTTTAATGGTGAAGTTATAAGCTTGGAGGGCTAAGCTCCGCCTGAGGAATCTTCCATTATCCACTGCTACTCAAGTGAGCCATACCAGTGGGTTGTGTTCAATGACCACAGTGAATTCTTGTCCATACAAGTATGGGGGCAGTTTCTTTAAAGCCCACACTACTGCCAATAAATCACCTCCCTGTGAGCAGCAGCTTCCTACTGAAGTAGGCGACAGGGTGCTCTCCCCCCATCCAATCTGCTCGCACAGCTCCAAGTCCATAAGTGGAATCAGCTGTGTGGACGATAAAAGGTCTCTGTAGTCAGGGGTGGCCAAGACTGGAGAGGAAATCAGCGAGGGAATGGGCATGTTGGAGGGCATGGAAGGCTTCTTCACAGGCTGGGGTCCACACCACCTCCTTGGGGTGGCCTTTCTTGGTGAGGTCGGTCAGGGGCTTTGCCAGGTCACTGTAATGAGGAACACATTTTTGGTAATACTTGAAGTCCCAAGGGAAGGTCTCACTACTTTCTAGTCTTTGGTGTGGACCAGGTACCTATCCCCTCTAACTTATGCTACCTATGCCCTATATACTGTACTTCAGCCCTTGCCCTTTGACATTTGTCAGGTTGAATAGTGAGACCTGCTTCCTGAATAGCCCCTAATACCTGTCTGTGGTGGATCAGGTGTCCTTCCCTGGTAGCACTGAATAGTGCTATTTCATCTACGTAGGCTTGGGCATACTCCTGGTGACCACTCAGCAACTGATCCACTAGTCTCTGAAAGGTTAAAGGGTAATTTTTCATCCTAAAGGGCATTATCAGCTATAATCCAAAGGGAGTAATAAATGCTGACTTCTCCTTGGCAGACTCCACTAGGGGAATCTGCCAGTAGCCTTTTGACAGATCTGGTAGTAACATAAGTGGCAGCCCCCAACCGGTCTAACAACTCATACGAGGAATGGGGTAAGCATCAGTTTTGGTTTTGTCATTGAACTTACGATAACCAACACAGAACCTAGCTGTGCCATCTTTATTGCGGACTAACACCACAAGGGATGCCCAAGGGCTTTTAGAGGGCTGGATAACTTTGAGCTGTAGCATTTCATCTAATTCTTAGATGCTGGTTCTCACTGAAACTTTAAGGGGGTTGCTTAAGGGGAGGGCAATCTCCAGTCAGTACCTTGTGGCTAGTGAAGGGGGTATGCCCCGGGAAGATGGGAAAAAAGACAGGGGACGTTATCCAGCTCAGTATTCAGTGCCTCTTGTTTGGCCTGGGTCAGATTAGAGCACAATTTAACAAACTCTAACAAGCCTGTGATGAATGCTGTGCTGGTTAAAACAGGTCAGGCAGTAACCCTTCATCAGGGTCACTGCCAGTGAGCAGGAAGTGACTCTCCCACTCTAGTGATTCTAGTGGGGCTGTCCTTATGGGCAATCTTTTAGAGCCCTTCTCACAAAGCCTGGAGCTTACCCTGAGGGTGAGGGACCAGCATTAACACCTCCTGACCCTCCTCTAGTTCTCTCTCCCAGGTTCCCTTGTCATAAAAGTTTTTCTGATGCTTTTGGGCACTAAGGACGTTTGCCCTGACCCTTCCCATGAGATTGGCTCTAAAGGCAAGAACATAGGGGACTACTGGTACTGGTTCTTGCGCTGCTCCCCTTCATAAGTTTCTCTAATAGGTCTAGTGGCCCTCTCAAAGGCCGCCCATACAGGAGTTCAAAAGGGGAATACCCTTTAGACTCCTGTGGAACTTCATGGTAGGCAAAGATAAGGTATAGTAACAGTTTGTCCCAATCCTTCTCCTGCTCTGTGATGGTCCTGAGCATAAGTTTGAGAGTGCCATTGAAGCACTTACATGAGCCATTGGTCTAGGGGCGGTAGAAGGAGGAAGTGAGGTGTTTAATCCCGCATAACTCCCATAGATCTTGGGTCAGGGCAGACATGCACTGAGTACCCCTGTCAGACAAAATCTCCAGAAGGAAACCCATTCTAGAGAACACTACCAACAGGGCTCCTGCCACAGTATGGGCAGAAATATTCCCTAGGGCCACTGCCTCTGGGTACCTTGTGGTATAGTCCACTACAGTGAGTCTATACCTCTTCCCAGTCTTACTGGGCCTAGTTAGGGGTCCTACTAGGTCAATGGCCACTCTCTGGAAGGGAGTATCTATCACTGGGATGGATTGTAGAGGCATTTCAACAGTCACAAGACTCACAATAAGCATTGACATCCTGGTTCATGCCTGGCCAGTAGAACACCTCGGTCAGCCTCTGCCTAGTCCTTTTATGACCCATATGGCCAGCTAAGGGTACATCATGGGCTTGTCCCAGTAACTGAGCCTTGACATTTTTGGGGACTATCAGCTGCCTCAGGCGTACCCAATGCCCTACTTTCTCATCCCTAGGAGTGACCCTATACAATAGCCCATTCTCCCAGAGAAATATCTTCCCATGAGAGCCTGGATAACTTTGAGCTGCCTTCTTCCTGATACCCTCTAGGGTACTATGATCTGAATTTTTAACCATTCTGCCATAGGTACCTCATGTAGTTCACACTGCCTTTCAAAGTCCCACAGGTACTCATACAGGTCAACTACAAAGGGCCAGATGTTGCTGTATGCCACCTTAATGTTGGCTGGCAAACTCTTTTTAGCCCTCCTGGAGTTGGAGCCAGTTGGAGATGGAAAGTAGCCCCCTGGATATTCCTGCTCAGCATGTACCTCCTAGGCAATCAACCTCCTCTTCTCATTCAGTTCAGTGAAGTAGGGTGTAGTGGACACGAGGGCACAGGGTAGGGTGAGGCATCTGGTTACCTCATCTGGCTCTTGGGGCATCCGTGCGGGTAGACTGGATGGGTGGCCACCTTCCCCACTCCTCCGGGTAACCTCCTCCTGAGCAAACTGCTCCCCATCATAGCGTAGCAGCTCATCCTCCAGTGCCTCTTGGTCTCTGGTCCCAGGAACCTTTATTCCCCTCTCTTTGACCAGGGCATGAAGATCATCAATGGATAGGTCGTAGTAACTGGCCAATGGTAGCTGTCTCTTGGCTAATAGAAGGGATCTCCCGTCACTGCCACCAGTTGTGATGATCTGCTATTCATATGGGGCTTGGGAAGGCTTAGTAGAGTTGACCGTTAAAAGCAGTATCGTTTGCGTTCATTTGGAATCCCCTCTGTCAGCAGGACCTTAGCCAGACACTCCCCAGTAACCTCTGTCTTTTTTCAGCAGCAGAAATATAACTAGAAAATAGCTCAAGAAGCACACCATTAACTATGTATTTCCAGAAGCAACTTAGACTTTATTCACCCTTCAGAAACATTTTCACCAAAAGCAATAAAAAACACATGGCACACTTCCCACTGTTACTACAGTTACCAATCCCCTCTTCGGCAGGCCAGGCTGTGTCCCATTGCTAACATTTGTTTGATCTTTCCATCTGGTATTTGCTTGTGTCATTAAGGTGTGTATGTGTGTGTTTGTATTGGGGGGGGGGGGGGGGGTCAGTCTTCCCCGGCCCCAGATTACAGGATCTAGCCTCTTATCTCAGTTTTACTACCTTCTGAGATAACTAAACACTCCAAGATGGGTCCTGGTTACAATATCTCTTAGTTTATCTGAGGCCATATCCACATAAGATGACTTAACCATTTGTCAAAATCCAGGGCTACCGTGACACATGAGTTGCCACTGTATGATCACATAAGAGTGGTGATGAGGTACTCAGAGTTTTTGTTGATGCTGGAGTGCTCACCTTTAAAAACCAGACCATTTATTTCTGCTTCAATCAATTCTTCTGAATCTCTATGGCCATTTGTCTCTGCTGCCTCCTTTAATCTACTCCAATTCATCCACCTCAAGAAGCATCTTTCTGAAAGCCTCCAAGAAATGCCTGCGCATATCCTTCTGTCAACTTGTCATAGAAAACCCCTAGTCTACCTTGGATATATAGATAACATTCTTATCATCTGGACTGCAGGTGAAGAGAAACTCTCCAAATTCCACAACAAATATATATTCCATCCCAATTTGAAGCATAGCTATTCACAAACACAGCTTTCTGGACACTATGATTCATATCAAAACAGTTCTATTCAGACATCCCTATACCACAAACCCACAGACAGAGCAACCTACCTCAGAAATAATAGTTTCCATCCCAGGTACACAAAGAACGATAATATATACAGTCAGGCCATTAGATATCACCTTATCTGTTTTGAGAAGAGGTATCAGGATGGTATCTCCAGAAAAAAACTTCATCAGAAGGATGCAATGCCAGGATTACAGGCACCCAGATAAGGAGAGCAACACACATTTCTAGATGAAAGTTCCCAGAGTAGAATACAGGCTACCACTAGTGATCACATATAACTCTCACCTGGAAGTTTTACATAAAATATGAAGAAAACTTCAAGCAACTCTTTATATGGATCAGAGACTAAGAAAAGTATTTCAATGGTCTCCTCTTCTGTCTTATACAAGAAAGCATCCTAACTTTAAACTAGTAAGGACCTAACCTGAGAAAATGAGTACTAATAGCACATTCCCTTGCAAACAAAAAATATGTGTAAACATGTGCTAGGATAGTTTCAATATTTAAAATGCCAACCTCACAATCTGATCCGTATCATACAGTGTTTGCTAAATTATCAAAAAAAACATTTTAGCTTTAACTTTTAGCTACCCGCAAACGATTCGTGGGTTACTGGCTGAAAATCTCTGCAGTTGTCAAAATCATAACTCCAACTCATCTAAGCCTTTGATCTTTCAAGCCCGTAAATGTTACAAATCGCTATTCAATTGCTACAATTCCTCAAGCCTGCAATTGTTTTCACACCCATAAATGGCAAATGTAGAAGAAAATCCTATGAGTAACAGCTAGGACTCGCAAGGGGGTTAAAAACCTGATCGTAGCACTGTAAATGCAAATAAAAAAATAATTCTGCACTTTAAAAGATGGGGAAAGATAGGAAAGACATTATAATTAATTGCACAACAGTCTAAAGCTTGCAAATCTGCAATCAAAACATTTTATTTTTACGTTTCATTTCTGTGATATATCAATCTCGGTAATCAAGGAGTTAATACATATCAGGCCACCCACATGGACTGTAACATTTCCTTCATTCATTATTATTTTATCCATTGCTAGATTGCGAGTCTGATCTCATATCGGACTTCCAAACACTAATTGCTTGACGTTTAACCTCCATATTTTAATGATGTCATGATGATGTTCTCATTTACTATTGGCTGTTTCTAAATTGATAGTTATGGCCTTGCTAAACTGATCATGATCATGCTCAGAAATGCAACTTACGAGTGCATGGTTTGCAGTTTAGGCTTTCGGCCAGGTAGCTGCGGGTTTGTTCAATTGAATCACTCTTTAACTGTTGCAAATTTACGGCCTGTATGAAGCCAGTATGAAGGCAACTGTGGGCTTGCAATTGAATGAACAGGGGCCCAAATGTATCAAATGTCCTTGAATATTCTATGTAGGTCTAATGGGACAAGAAGTAAGGCAAATAATGCATTTGCTCAGGTATAATGTAAATAAAAACAAAACAGAGACAACTGTGGGTGAACATTTCTGCTAAAATTTCAAAGACCTGAGTTGAGAATACTGATGAGAAATCTCAGGGCTCAGAAAGACAGAAAGATTTGGAAATACAAATTCAAGCAGGGATTTGGAACTTTAAGAAATTGATTAAATTGTGACAGGGAATTTATGTCAAATTAATACATATCAAACAAATCCTTTTCTCTGCAAAATGTCTCATCAACATTGTTGGACCATTTAATTCCTGCAGAGACTGTCTGTATCACTTAGCAAAGTTTTCACACCCAAGGTATCAAAGGCTTCTGTTTTTCAGTGATGTGACAATGTAAACAGTATCTACAGTCTGATCAATTTTAGTCTCATCAGTTTACGTATATGAATTTGAAAGTAGATTAATTTAATCCTACTCAGTTAGCCATGAAAAGGTATAATCTCCACTGAAATTAGTTTCTACATCTCATATCCTCCTGTTGATCCTATATCTGCAGCTCCAGTTCTTGATTTAGGCTGTGGGTGGCTGTGTGGGAATTTCATTAAATACTACTGGCAGTGAGGAAGATACTGCTGCTAGTGATAGGGCAGAGGATGGGTTACACTGGCAAGGATTATGAGATATCTTTATAAAAATAATAACAGTGAATTCCAAAATAATGGGTATAGAGTTTAACATAACCTAGGTTATCATCCTACTGATGTACCTATGGCTTGACACAGAGTTATGTTTAACTATTGATTTGTCTCACATATCAGTAAGTAGGGGTGTATGCTTAATGAACATGAGTGAAGATTGTGTTGTGGTACATTGCCATGATTGACTTATGGGATCGAGGGTGGCACTCCCCTGTACCCCACAAGCAAGGGCCTGTATTGCCCAAGACCAAACTGTCGCAGTTCCTGAACATATGGACTATGTTGTACTATCATGGGCTATTTTGTTATGACCTAATAACCTGTGTAATGTTAGGTCTCAAGCTCTGATCCGGTACCCTGGATCCCCAAAGAACAAGGTCTATGAGTATTTGGGCCTACTAAGAATTGTTTGTGCATGTTTAGTGTTCAGGTTGTGGCCAGGACATGCTAACACATGACACTGTTATGCCAAGCCCCTTTAAAAAGTACCAACGTATCTAATAATGTTATAATGTTTACAATAGTGATCTGATTTAGTAGGATGATTTAGGTAATTGTATAAAGTTTAAAGAATGTATTTGCACTCAGAAGTAGGCCCTAGGATATAATATCATATATCCATAAGTGGAATTTCTCATGATCAAAAGTTACTATTTACTGCTCCAGGCTTAATGGCAGCAGAAGAGATATTTATTAACTCTTATCCTGTGATGACCAATGCTGGTCATGGAATTTCTGCCCCTAACAAGTGTCTCACACTCCTTAAATTCAACTACCTTGGATGAACCACTATTGTAGCTCAGGTATTGGCAGCTTTTTCATCCAACTTCCTAGTCACTATCTTCGAGCAGTCATAGAACCAGTACCTGGCACTCATAACATCCCTTAACTAAATGTCTGTAGTGCTGACTTCTGCTGCCACCATTCTCCAAGTCTTTCCTCTCTGACCTATCGGCCTCCATGCATTACACAAGACCTTTCATGGATGGCATTTAGGATTATAAGGAACCCATTGTCTTCCTCTTGATCCAATTTTACCAGGGATCATCCATTGATCCCCCTTCCTGTTCTTGCCCTAAGTCTTGGGGCTCTCCTCCTTCTTTGTCACCACTAGGCCCAGCATCAGATGTACCTGTCTATCCTCTGGAGTAGCTGGTCTTCACTCCATCTCTCAAAAAAATGTGTATTAGTAATTGTTTAAATAAAATAATCTATGTATTGTTTAATTTTTTTATTGTATTCCAAAAATACAAGGGGAATAAGGGATGTGTTATGTAGCCAGGTAGTATGTGTGGTGCGTATTTAGTATGTAGCACAGGGTATGTGTGCTGGTATGCAGCAGTTATGTAAGTAGGGTTTATGTAACAAGGTGATGTGGCATATTTGTTTGTTGGTATATATTAACATAGGGTGGTTATGTGAGTATTACATTAAAACTAGGGAAAAGTGTAGGCTATGTGTAGGATATATGTGTGAATTTATGTGTTGAAACTCCAACCTTCTACTCTGCTCTCCGACCAACTCCTGCTCTCTCCCTTGCAAAATACCAATGCTCTGCTTTTGAGCCTAGGCTCATGGTGCTTATGAGAGGAACAGAGCAGATAGAAGCCTCTATTCCTCCCTTCTCTGAGTGTAAGTGGTTTTATCTCACTCACTCCACAGTGTATTTCTCTACTCCTCTATCGCCTGTGTCCCTGTCCCTCTCTCTCTGTCCCTCCCAGTTTCCCCTCCCAGCCTCTCTCTCCTCCCAGTGATGATATCATCAGACAGAACCTGCGAGGAGCTGATGCAGCTGTGCGACCGGATGAGTATGTTCCTCACCCCTATGTATGTCCATCCTTCTCCCTCTGTCAGCCCCTCATGACTCTCTCTTCCCCTCTGTCAGCCCCCATGACTCTCTTTTCCCCTCTGTCAGACCCCCTTTTGTCTCTCTATCCCCCTCTGTTAGCCCCCCTCCTGTGTAGCTCTCCCTCTGTCAGCCTCCCCTTATATCTCTCTCTCCTCCTCTGTCACCCTCCTCTCCTTTGCCTCGCCCCCTCTGTCAGCCACTTTCATGTCTCTCTCTCTCCCTCTCATCCCCCATTCTCTTTCCACGTCTCCCCTTGTTTCCTCACCTTATCTGTCGCTAATGCCACACTGTCTTTCTCTACCTTCCACTTGTCTGTCTCTCTCCTTTTACTGTCTATCTGTATCCTCTTACTCTCTCTTTCTCCTCTTGTCTTTTTGTGTCCCCTGTCTTTCGCTTCATGTCTTTCTCTTTTCTCTTTCTCTCTTCCCGTCTGCTTCCTCTCTCATGTGTATCTCTCCCTCTCCCTCCTCTATCAGTTCCATCCCTTTGTTTCTCTCACAATTCTCACTTCTCTGCTCTTCTTCTTCCTCCCCATTTGTCTCTCTCTCCTTTCCTCTCTTAGCCTGTTATCTCCTTTGTGTTTCTACCACTCTCTCACCTCTGTCCATCCCATATCTCTCTCAGCTTTCACTCTCTTTTTTCCTCATCTGTCCCTAACCCCTCAGTCTCCCCCTAAACATCTCTCCCCTTCTTCTTTCCACCCTGTCTCACCCTCCACTATTGCTCTATATCCATCATTCACACTCTTGTCTCTCTCTCTCCTCTTTCTCCCCACCCCTCACTATTTGTCTCTTTGTTAATGTTCATCTTTGTCTCTCCTCTGCTGTCTGGCTCTCCTCTGTCTCTTTCTCCCCCACCTGCCTGTCTCATCAATTTTGATCTGTCCCACGCCCCCACCCTGCTTATATCTATCCCATCTCTTTCCTTCCAAGTTTCTCTTTCTATCCCTCTTTCTCCCAACATCTCTCTCCCCATCTAACTCTCCTCTGTTTTGCACCTCCTGTTTTCTATGCCTCTCCCTTATTATATCATTATTCCTTCATATGATTCTGTCTCTTTCTTTCTTTTTTTCTTCCTCCCTGTCCCTTTTTCTGCTGTGCCCTTTCTTTCACTTTCTTCTCCTCCTCTCTTGTGAACCCTCTGTTTGTATCACTCTATTTCTCTCTCTTTTCTCTCTCAACGGCAGATCAGAGCAAACCACTGACATTAAACAGGTGAACAAGAGGGTAAACTGTGTGGGGACTGATATAGGAAAGAACAAGCGGCGCGCCATTCAGGCACTTTAAATTTACCCCCATGATTTTTTTGGGGGTCCTACACCCTAGCACAGCACATTCCATGTTTGAGCAGGAAATACTTGCCGATACAGACACCATGCTGGAACTTTTATTAGAATTCTTTAACTTTAGTGGAGTTATTATGGGAGAATTGCTACTGATTTACTACTTCATACTCATAGCTGAGGAGAGGTGGGGTCAGTGCCCTGTTTTAACCAACTCTGTACATGGAGCAAGGCACAGGAGGCTTTTCAACTCTCTTTAATGTTCCCACTTCTGTGGTCCAATTCAAAACCCAAACCCCTCCTGGGTATTCACCTTCTGGGGGTTTTCAGCTCTACTCATAAGCACTGCCATCTGTAGACTCTAACTCTTTCAGCCCCTGCCTCAGCAAGCAGTCTACACCTTCTTCACGCACTGTGTCTCAGTGTATTCTCTATTTGAAGCTCTCTCTCTGGAACCTCTGTCCCAGAGCTCCTACTCTGCTCTCCAGCAATCTCCAAAATACAGCTAGACCTATAAGAGGGACCACACTCATGTCTCTCTGTGAGCCTTTTAAAGCTGAATTTAACTCTCTCCTTGCTGGAATGAACACAGCTTCACCTACACACCAACCTCTAAGGGGCACTCTGTCACACTGCCCAGTTCCTACTATACAACTGTTCCTCACTGCTCCAACCATACCTTGAGTGCCTTTTCCATATCCTCTCTAGATTGTGAGCAGGACATCACTAATTTATACAGCTCTATCATTTATAGCTCCCTGCAGAAATCAACTAGTTTCTTTAGAATTAGGGGCAAACATGCACATTGAGGTTTGATTTACTTTTTTAATGGTACAGTCAACTGATGGCAGGGACAATACTCCATGAAAAGAAGCATTGTCCTGTTTTCCAAACAAGTGAATGCTAACAAATAAGGAAACATAATCTGTCTTACCACCAAGCTACTGACGTGATGGGACAGTGATCCTTGCTCTATGAACGCATTGCTTTAAATTGGGGAAAGTAGCGCATCTGCTGTATCTCCTTATTGTTGCTTGTCTACAATAGTTTAAGTATCAGCTTTCCTATATTTTTTAGTGCATTCTACAAGAAATGTTGACACATGCTCTGCTTGTCAATCTGTTTGCCAGCTGCTTTTACAGATGTACAATATATTACATTCTATTACTCTTATGCAGAGCTGACAAGGTGTATAGAGCACAGCATTTTTCACATGCTTTCCTGGCATTAGATGTCATGAAATATAGTAGGTGGATACTTCTCAAAGGGAGTTACAAAAATATTGTTAACAAAGTGGTTTACAATGTTATTTGCAACATTTTTGTAATTTTGTTTGATAAATAATCCCACTTACTTCTAAAACAGCCATGCTAATTACACCATTGTGATTATAGCTAGAGGATCTTAACAGGTTGCCCCATATTTAGCTCAGGTCTAATCTGCTGATTTTTCCATATACTTCATACCTGTTTGTGGTCTCCTCTGCTATTTATATTGAAGACAGCCTGTTGCCTTTCAAGCTATTGATTTCAGTTTAGTTTGTTTGTTACTATCACCACTGCCTTAAAATATTCCCAACATCTATACTATCCATGAGGACCACCATACTTATAGATTAGTATACCATGGGATTCCATTACTATAGTACCATGGAATTCCAACAGTATAGGGATTAATATTTTGTGCCATGGTCAGGACCCAATTGTTATACTTTAGTTAGGAGATACTCTACTAATAGTGGACACTGGGTATTGAGGTAGATCCCATGTATCCCTTGACTCATAGGGGCTAGTGGGTATTAAGGGGGAATGCAATGGGTATTCAAGCTCATAAGGAGTAAGGAGTAGCTGCTTATCAGAGTTGTCACAATCTACTGCTTGATCCATGCTTGAAAACTGTGAGGTCCGTTGTATAATTGTGAACAGGATATGGACCAGTACCAGAAGCACCAATAATACCACAGGCAGGCAGAAGCTGTAGAAGTTACTGGCGGTAACTATTTCCCCTGGTAGGATCAGAAACAATTATATCAAGCATGGATTATCTTTCCCCCAGAATGACACTAACCTAAGTCCAAACTGGAAACTGATTTATTGGTCACAGTTCAGCAAATGTATACATATCATCGTCCAATCATATCAAGCCCCAACCTTCAGCAAACATTACTCTAGCCAATCCCCAATGTCCATACCCTGGGTCAGATAGGAGACCTGACCATCAAATGATGTCATCCTTCCTGATCACCCACTATAGACCAGAAGCATAATCGATTGATTATTCTAATACCTTCTTTGTATAAAGCCTTCCAGGGGATAATCATAGTATTTAGTATTTGAGGTTGAAAAAAGACTGTTAGTCCATCAAGTTCAACATTTTTAGATCTCTTCTGATCATTTTAATATGTGGACTCTTTGTTAATAATTGTTAATTGATCCAGAGGAAGCCAATTGTCTCATAAGGGGAAAAAAAGCAAAATTACTTTCTGACCCCAGCAACTGGTGATCGAATTTCTCCCTGGATCAATATTCCTTCACTTGTTATCTAGGATAAGCTTGAATGTCCTCTTTATTCAAAAATATATCTAACCCCTTTTTAAATGTTTCTATCGAATTCGCTGTCACCACCTCCTTTGGTAGAGAATTCCAAAGTTTAACCACCCTAACTGTGAAGAACCCTTTTCTTTCTTAAAGGTGAATTATTTTTTCCTCTAACCTCAAGGGATGTCCTCTTGTCAGTTAAAAATCTCTTCACTTAACAAAGCCTTATATTGACCCTGGATGTATTTAAATATGGTAAAATAAGTTTAATTTGGTTAGTCTTTCTTCATAACTTAGCCCCTCCATTCCCCTTATTAGTGTTGTTGCCCTTCTCTGTACTTTTTCCAGCTATAAAAGGTAATTTTTATGAAGTGGTGCACAAAATTGTACTCCAAACTCCAAATGAGGGCGTACTAGGAATTTGTACAGCGACAGAAGTATATCTGCTTCCCTTGCTTCTATACCCTTCTTAATACATGCTAATATTTGACTTGCCTTTGCTGCTGCTGCTTGGCATTGAGAACTGTTACCTAGGTGGTTGTCCACAAGTATTACCAAATCCCTTTCAATATCAGATACCCCTAGATTTGCTCCATTAAGATTATAAATTGCATGACTATTTTTCCTTCCCAAATGCATAGCCTTACATTTACTTGTATTAAATCTCATCTGCCATTTAGCCGCCCATTTCTATAATGTATGCAAATCCCTTTGGAGGGAAAGTACATCATTATTTGATTTAATTACCTAGCACAACTTAGTGTCAACAGAAAAAATGGAGACACTACTTTCGAGTCCTTCTTTTACGTAATTAATAAATATGTTAAAAAGGAGAGGACCTTATACTGAATCTTGAGGAACCCTACTTACCACATTAGTCCAATCAGAGTATGTTCCATTTACAACAACTCTTTGCTTCCTGTCTTTTAGCCAGCTCTCGATCCATGAGCAGATTTTTACTGCAATTCCTGTATCCATTAGTTTGCTCAAAAGTCTCCCATGCGGCACTGTATCAAAAGCCTTTGCAAAATTCAAAAAGACCACATCCACTGAGTTGCCCTGATCCAAGTTCCTACTTAACCTCCTCCTAGACACAAATTAGATTGGTCTTACATGACTTATACCTCATTAATCCGTGTTGACTTCTACTTATGAATTTGTTCAAATAGACATATTCTTGTATACTGTCCCTTCTAAAAGCTTCCCAACTACAGATGTGAGGCTTACTGGTCTATAATTCCCTGTATTTGCTCTTGCTCCCTTCTTAGCTATAGGTATCACCTCTGCCTTTCTCCAGTCATCTGGTAGCGATACTGTGGTGAGGGAGTCTTGAAAAATTAGATATAAGGGTTTAGCTATTAGTGAACTCAGTTCCCTCAGTACCCTTGGTTGTATTCCATCAGAACCTGGGGCTTTATTAACATTTATTTTCTCCAATTTCTTTTGGATTTCTTCCTGCGTTAATCAATTATTTAGTGATGGTAGTGTAGCCCCAGTTTGGTGTGGTGTCCCAACCACTGGTACCTCCCTTGTATATACAGAAAAAAGAACCTAATTAGCTCGTCTGCCTTTACCTGGTCACTAATTATAAGACAGCATGTGTCACATTGTAATGTTCCTATAGCTTCCTTCCTCGCCTTCTTCCCATTAATATTTAAAAAAAAAATATTTTATGGTTAGTCTTTCCCAGCATTAGAGTCTTTAGAATCCTGTCTTCTCAAGATATGACCAACATATTTGAACGTCAGCCTCATGATCATACCTTCCTGTGAACAGTTTTACTTGATTTCATAAGGTACTTCTTGCAGTCCAATGGACTCTAAGTAGTTTTTACCAACTCCACAATTCAAAGGCATCAGTTCTATGGCGCTCAGCCTTCTTTATGGTCCAGCTCTGAAATCTGTATGTTACTACTGGGAATACCATAGTTCTAACGATGCAGACCATTGATGATAGTGTAATATCTTTACTTTTTACTAGCTTGCCATAGATTTCCTCCCCAGAAGCAAATGTCTTCAGTCACCAACTGAAGATATTTAGGATTCCAGGAAATTAAAATTTGCCACTGCCTCTACTTCTAAACCATCTATTTTTACCTTTTATGATCTTGAACCATTCTGGTGTCCCATGTTTGCTTTTGTCCTTGGCTTTCTGGTCCACATACGTTTTCCTCTGGAGGAGGAGCAAATGATCTGGTACTCTACACAGTCAAAGGCTTTAGAAGAATCTAGCAATGAGTGCAATTCTTCGATAATTGGAGCACTCTTTGGAACTGACTTTTTTGGGGATTGTGATGTATACTGACCTTTTTCAGTCTATTGGTGACTTTTGAGTTTTTTCTTTTCTTCTAATGCTATTCAGTATTCCTCATATTGCTTATCCAGCTGTAACCCTAGGTTTACTGAATACTAAACACCTATATATATATATATATATATATATATATATATATATATATATATATATACATTTAGTGTACAAACAAGGCTCTGCCATGGACATCATCATAATAGTAGTGTTCTGCCATATAGTATTATTAAGTAATAATCCATGCCACTATGTGGCTTGAGGAAATACTCAAAGTATAACACTTAAATAAGGTGATGCAGCCACACTGTACCATCAATCAACTATATCAGCTTCAAACAAGGGAAGTACTTGCATTATATTACTCTTAACATGGACATCTAGAAATTCGAGTGTGCAGATCCAGCACACTAGTACTCCAAGGAGGCTCCCTATTTGGGACAGCAATCAAGATACAACCGGAATACTAAAACTGCAAGTACTTCCGCTGTTTGAAGCTGATACAGCCAATTGATTGTATAGTGTGGCTGCAGCACCTTAGTTAAGTGTTATGCTTTGAGTTTTTCCTCAAGCCACATAGTGACATGGATTTTACTTAAGGAGTCGGGCAATAATATATTGCAAATCACTACTATTATCATAATGTCCATGGCAGAACCTTGTTTTTACACAATTTTCTTTTATATATTGTGACAGGGCGCCCCCTTCTGACGGGGTTTGCGTCCTGCTCTTTTACGTTTTTAGGGAAGAAAACACAGTAGGCTTGTCAGAGGCTTAATTGACTGCTGTTTATTTGTCAGCGCCAGTAAAAAGAAAACAGTGCTTGTTCTCAGCAATAAAACAAGATACTACGTAAACAGACTTACTATGACCTGGAACGCCCTGTCTATCCCTGAGGTCACTACTCAGCCTGCAGGTAAAAGAAACACTCCCCCACTGTCTCTTCTGGAAGGAGTAGCTTTCGCACAATAGTTTCACCTAGTGGCCAGGATACAGTCAGTCTCTTAAAAAGGTTGTATTGCCTCCTTGTGGCCTGGATACAAAGAACCTCTTCTTTCAGTTATATTGCCACCTTGTGGCCAGGATACACATCATCTCCTCTTTAGTTATATTGCCACCTTGTGGCCAGGATACACATCATCTCCTCTTTAGTTATATTGCCACCTTGTGGCCAGGTTACACCTACTCTCTAGTACATCTGGAAGTCTCCACGGTACTCTTTCCACCTTCGTGGATGAAGCATAGGGCCCGCCCGTCTCTCCCGTATGCTTCACCCCAGGGACCCTTGAATATATAACAACACCAACTTGTAGTCACTTTACTCTTCAAAACTCAGCCTCTTCCCTGGGGCATAATAAGTCTTGGTACATTCCTTCTGAGGCCTCTGTCAGCTACACACATGCTAGGCCTTTAAGGCAACTCTGCCTGGGGATTCTCACTAATCCCTTCACTTACTTGGTGTCCTGAGGCTGTATTCACTCTTCCAGCTCACACGTCCCGTGACTGCAAACAGCTCACACGACTTGCTGTTGTCCCAGTACTCCCAGTCACAGTAAATGAGGTGATCTCTTACAGGCTTGTTCACAAAACTTCACTGTAACTCCACACAGGATCACCTTCCAGCTCCACTCTGTGGCTTGCTCTGACGGCAGCACACAACCTGCCCAGAGCCTAGCCAGCCACACCCCCTTTCCATGTCTGCTTTCAGGCTTTTAAAGGGAAGAGTCACAAATTAGCAGTTCTTCAGAAGATTTAACTCCGTCACTCCTGTCATGAACTCCATACTCCACTTGCTTGTCATATCATCTAAGGGCCAAACGGTCACAATATATATACAGGGATGTCGCGGACAGTTCGCCCTCACACTATTCACGGCGATTTTGGCTATTTCGCGCTCGCAAAGGACGGCAGACACATGCGCTTTTCGGTCTGCCCCCTATTCTTTATCATTGAGGAAACTTTGACCCTGCACCTCACAGTCAGCAGACACATTCCAGCCAATCAGCAGCATACACTCCCTTCCAGAGCCTTCCATCTGAAGGACAGCATACATTTTAGAATCATTCTGAAGCTGCATTCATTGTGAGAGGACAGATAGTGTAGCTGCTGGAGATTTAATAGGGAAATAGATAGCAAGGCTGTGTATTTAGCTTCCACTACAGACCTGAAGGACTCATATGATATCTGCTGCAAGGACAGCAACCCAAAAAGCCCTTTTTAGGGCTAGAACATCATTTATTTTATTTTATAATTTTTTTCTGTGTAATCTAATTGCATATGCCTGCCTGCCAGCGTGTGTGTGTGTGACAGGCTAACACCTAACAGCTTATATTGTGCTTATTTTCACTACTCATACCTGGTAGTGTACCATACATTGAAAACAACCATTTTTTTCCTGTAATCTAATTTCAGTTGCCTGCCTGTGTCAGACTCACAGCTAATATTCTGATCTGTTTCACCAGTCATAGTTGGTGTACCATATATTGAAAAAAACAACCTTTTTTTCCTTTAATCTAATTTCCGTTGCCTGCCTGTGTCAGGCTCACAGCTTATATTGTGCTCAGTGAAATAAAACAACACTTTTTTGACTGTACTAGATTGAATAGCAATTGCCTGCCTAGAGGCGTGTGTGTGAAGCCTATTGCATCTACTCTGCCAACTTTTGCCAGTGCACAGTGATACGTCATATCTGGTGCAACCGTAGCTGAGCATGTGTCCGAATGAACTGCAGACAGCAGACAGCAGCAGGATTACATATCTTGGTATGAGCCATGATCCACAATGTTCATGATAGAGGGCAATGTTTACCTGTGTAAGACAGTAACCACAGTCAATTACAAGTGATCATGATGTCAGGGATATAGAAACATACAGCAAACAATTGTTTAGAGAATCCCAACTCAAACACTATTTTCCTCTCATTTCAGTACCTGGGAGGAATAGCCAGCCCACAAAGACATAGGCGGTGGCATTGGCTCCACTGGAGGAGGAACCAGATATACCCCTTGAAGTGGTAGTTGAGGAAGGCGAAAACAGATAAGAGGGCCTGGGACCATCAGAGGAAGCTGGCCCCCAAGTCCTCCCATGCATTCTGTTCACATTTGCTGCATGGTCACCTACACAACTGTCCTGGTACTGGAGACAACCATCATCAGACCCACCACCACTGACACCTGCTCCCATCTAACGGATGCCTTGGCAGGACCCCATTACTCCTCTGGCCCCAACATGGGCTCCCCCAACATGGACTGCCACAACATTGGCATCCCCAACATAGGTATCACCACTGGTGCCACCAACACTGGCACCAGAAACACCTTAACCATCAACAATATCATCAACACCATCGGCAGCAGCACCACTGTCCTCATCTCGGACCATCAAAAAGCCCAGCACGTCAAGTGACAGGCCTTAACCCCCCCCCCCCCCCCCCCACAAGCCAGTTGTAGGCATATCCTGCTCCAAAGCAAGACATCATGCCCTATTGGATGACCTGGCACTACACATCGACAAGCAGACTGAGAGCATCAATGCCCTGCATGACCGCAACATACATGATACATGGTGAGATGAGGAAGCATGGAGAGGTATGAGAAAAAGAAAAATAGGGACAGATGAGCCCATAGAGCACTAATTGAGAGCCAAATAGAATTGTCTGGATGCCAGCTCATATCTCTCCAGGCTTTGTCTCCACAGCCTCCACCACTATTGCAACCAGAGCTGCTGGCCTCCTCATATCACACCTTTCCACCAACTCCAGCTGCTACACAGCTACGCCCGGTGGATGCACCCCTCACTCCAACACCTCCTCATAGTGGTAGAGGGAGGAGGTGTGCAAGCATGGAGGGTGGGGGCCCATTGCTGCAAAACAGGAGGTAGTAGGGGATGTTTTTGAAGTCCTCCTCATCAACACTCCTCACTGAATATGAATTAGTATAAATGTTGACATACTATTGCCTGGCTACAGAGGTTTATGGCTTTTGTATTGTATCCATGTGGCTTGAACCCATCACATGACCATGATCCTCTTGTCTGTGTACATGTATGGTTATGTTTAACATTGTACAAATTGATATTCAATGTGGATGGCCGTTGAGATGATGTGTTGTAGTCAATCCTATTAGTGTTATGATTGATATGTTGCTCTTGTGTTTTTGGATCTTAATAGTCAAATCACATACCCATTAAGCCATGTTCGTCATCTTCCAGCAGTGTAATCATAGAATCGAAGTAAACTCTCAATCTTAAGCATTAGATCACTGACATTCCCTCCATCAGATAGATCTGAAATACTCCATATATCATCACTAATGAACCTGACTGTTGTTCTGTTCAATTATAATTAATCCAGTCCCTGCTGTAGAGTAGTGATCATTCTAACCTGTTTGGGCATGGTAATACCAGTATATCATTTAAATGTGATATCAGTGTTGCACAACAATTCCATATGGAGATAGTGATAGTACTGTTTGCTACCTGATTATGGACACAGTGAATCATTCCTTATGGAATTACACATCCTCAATAGTTTACGGGGACAATGATTGTCCATGACAGATTCAATATGGTTAGCACTGCTCATATATGAAGATCATGTTAATTGGTTTATTCTTTCAGTAACAGCATGAAACACCATACTGTAAATACAGATATTGATTATTAGTATCCACTTTCTGTTTTCCAGATTCTGGCCATCCATTTTAGATTATTCCTTAATATATAAAAACACAGTGTGTGTGTGTAGTTGAATTGAATTACATAATTCCTGATTGGTTTCATCTGCAAGTGCTATGCACATTAATGGTTACAGCTATTATATGTAGTGATCTATGATGATAATTTTTCACATCAGATTATGGTTACTGTGGAGTAATGACCATATGTGACCCATGTTTTTCAATACAGCTTCTTGCACTCTGGAATCCGAACACACCACAGCCATTATATTAATGCACAGTCGTATACATCTAAACATGTCCACTGTGTATCAAATACAGTATGATATTGCTATACTGTTATCACTGTTTCTGTGTGTTTATACTGTATCATGATTGGGAACCTCCTGATTCATGCATTAAACAAAAGAGCTGGGTTTTGTTCATAGATCATCCTGTGTTAATGTAGGGTTGATATGTACAATATTTGGATTCAGGGATCAGAAACATATGGATTAAAGCATAATATATAAATTGACCAATACTGAGTGATTGTGAGACATGTCCCTACCCCTATGTCCTCATGCACATGATTACTAAAAAATAATTTGTACATATCACTAATCTCCTGTTAAACATGAGTAATATTATGCACAGTTTCAACACATGCTATGTTCGATATGATGTTAAAGCCATAAATATGTAACTACTATTGACATGTTTGCACACAGTAACAACATGTTTTCAATAAGTGTGCCATTTTAATGGGATATTACTACCTACTCACTGGCATAACCAACATAATGTAAACATGCTTTGACAAATGCATTGTTGTTAAGATCTATATATGCTTAAAGGTATATATATAATGTAATCTAACACATGCTGCTTTTATCATAACCACACATTATATTGAGTAATTCTATATACCAAATGCTTAATGTGATTTCATACTAAACATGTTGATCAACGTGCTTAGAGCTGCTTACATAGGCACATTGTAGCTCCCATAGGAAATAATGCATATGGCTATGGATGGTAACCCTTAATTTACCTTCAAGCCAGCAGCAGCTCAATGCAGAGATCTTATAGAGCAGTATCTGCCTCCTACAGTATTACATCCCACTGCAGAGGATTACACATCCCAGGATTTATTCATGCACAAGTGGCTAGCACAGAAAGCTAATATATATTAAAATGTGTTAGCGGCCTGTGATTGCCCAAAAACAATGAGGAATTTCCTGCTATTCATAACACATTTTTTTCTGGGTGGTCAACTCATAATGTTAACTGCAAACTCCAGAGATGTAGTAAACATCAGGGTGATTATGTTAATATGTATCTATTTCTTCATGTAAACACAACTTTTCATACACTACTGATTCTCATCAGATGCATTCCCGATCTAGGAATCCTCTATATCACTTTAATGTGTTCAAGTATCTTCATGTAAAAGAAGAAAAGAATGGGGGAGAAAAGCACAGAAAGCCAGATGGTGTAGTAACAAAAGACAAATTTGATAAAAAATAAAATAAGTACAAATACACTCACATTTCCAAACCTCAAAACATATGAGGTATTTTCACCGTGATATTGCTGATATTAAAGTGCAAATAGTAATGATAGTCCCCAATGTAACCCTCCTGTATTTAGGTTTCTAGATGGAGGTCCCAGAGAAATTTGTAGGGGTACCCAAAGGTACCTTAGCATGGGTCCCTGGTACAGTGCCTTGCAAAAGTATTCACCCCCTTTACTTTTTATCTATTTTATTACATTACAGCCTTAAGTTTAATGTTTTGTTAATATGAATTTTATGTGATGGATCAGAACACAATAGTCTACGTTTGTAAAGTGAAATGTGATAAATATATACATAAAACTTTTTTTTAGAAATAGAAAACAGAAAATTGGCATGTGCGTATTTATTCACCCCCTTTGAAATTAAGCCCATAAAAAGCTCTGGTGCAACCAATTACCTTCAAAATTCCCATTATTAGTGAAATGATGTCCACCTCTATGCAATCTAAATGTCAAATGATCTGTCATTACATATACATACATTTTTTGAAAGGCCACAGAGGCTGCAACACCTAAGCAAGAGGCACCACTAACCAAACACTGGGAACTCTCCATCAAGTAAAAAAAAAATCAAAATCTTTGATAATCCCCAGGAGCACATCAAATCTTTCATAACCAAATGGAAAAAAGCATGCCAAGAGACGGCCGCCCACCAAAACTCACGGACCGGGCAAGGAGGGCATTAATCAGAGAGGCAGCACAGAGACCTAAGGTTACCCTAGATGAGCTGCAGAGTTCCACAGCAGAGACTGGAGTATCTGTACATATGAAGACAATAAGCGGTATGCTCCATAGAGATGCAGAGGAGGAAGAGGGGGGAAGAGACAAAGGGGAGTAAAGTAGGGGGGGAGAGGCTCGCAATGTGTGGCAAACACTATTGCCAGGCTTCACTTTTTATTGGTGTAAAGTCGCTAGTATATATATATATATATCCTACATAAGTAGGTGCATTGCTAATGAAAATAAAAGTGGCAGGAAAGCGATGCTAACCACAGGATGCTAACCACTGTGCCACCATATGTCTCTTATACTTGCAGTTTAAATTGTTATTATTTTGTGCAACTGTTAGAAAAACCTCATTATCTCATTATTTATGCTGGATTTTGTGGAATGGCTTCAAGGGCTGAACTATAATGACAATATTTATCTACATTCATGATCTTTATTAAGAATGTAAACACATTGTGAGGATGATATTTACACCCCTAACTGATGGTGCAGAGCACATATGTTGGCTTTCAGGGTCCTTTAATTGGTGATACAGAAATCCAATGGTAAACTATTTGATTTATAATATTTAATCATTGCCAAATTGATAACATGAACACTGCAACAAAGGCAGACAGTGACTGATTATCAACAGTATGCAAATTATAATGGTTGAGGTGGGTAAGATACAGAGGTCTCGTAACACAGGGGAATAGGGATATAGGAACAGAATGCAGGTGGTGTGGAAGTGACATTAATATGGATGATCAGTTGAGGGGGATTTAAAGTGTATCATCCAATGTGAGGCAATATCAAGTACATCATATTATTACAGATATTAAACCAACAATAACATAAACAAAAGGAATAATAATACCAAATTATATATATAGTAAACTGTAGGCTTGTGTGTTCAACCGACACTCCTATGCAACTTGTCATGTATAGGTGATCAATCATTGAATGTTAGAACCTCCATAGGTCAATTATATGGCCATGATAATCCACTAGGAGAGCAGCCTCTCTTTACCTAACGTTGGGACACTCCGATGGGCACCTGACCATATCAGTCTGTTCTAACTAATTTGAGTAATTCACTACCAACATGCAAGGCGTTTCAAGGGTAAGTCTATTCTCTGCATGAGTATCTCTATTAACTGTTGTTGTATATGCATAACTGAAATGTAACATAACTGCAATAACAGTTATGTTCCAAGCCTGGAGTTACTTTTCCCCATAAGTACAGGGAGGATCACATCAACACTGAAGAAGAGATCTGGAAGGAAGCATGATGCAGGCTTCAGAATGGTCCAAGTAGAGGAGAGTATAGAGTGAGTAAATCAATCGGCACAGAAAAATCTATGTAGAGTATGTGAGTATACACTTGCAGTCGGTATGCAAGGAACATCATGTGACATATGTCACATGACACCTGCATTGTATTCTTCAATTAAAGCTTTACATATATTAGCTAGTAAGAATCAGATATCACACTGGATACAACACAATGATTAGAAGATATGCACATACATCTTGCAATGTGACATTAGCATGTCCATGGAATGTCAGGATCCTTATCTTCATGCCTTGCTCTGACCGTGAGGAATGTGACACAACTTTGAGATCTGGTAGAAACATACAATGAAGATGTTATGAGGAACATTTTACATGCAATATGAGCAGCTACTTCCCCATATACTAACAAATGCATGTATTTTTACATGTTAGGTTCTAAGATATCAAACAAGCTACTCATCTGGCAGATGATGATGATGGATATTTCTAATTACTCATGATTTGGAAATATCACAACTCTTACACATTGATGCATCGTTGGAGATACACATGTGGTATTTTACCTTTGATGTGGTCTAGAGGATATCCACAAGGAGATTTGTTCCCCTAGGACTTGTCCACAATGAATGACTGTGTTTTTCCCCATTTTGCATTATGTATGGGATGTCTTTTGGAAAAGAGAGGTAGGACTCCATTAATGGAGTTATTTTGGGTTTCTTCAGCATACATGCACATGTTATTTATTATATACTTACAATGTAGTTCATGTTGATGTAGCTGATGTTCTGGTGATGAACATGTTATTTTTCTTTGTCTGTGTTGTTAAGCAATGAGTTGACAAAAGGCAGCAGTTCTGTACTGGCAATTTGATGAGAATATTATAGTCACACATAATCCACTGCAATCCTTCTAATTTTGCCATTGATTAAAACTGTAATTAGTGATCACATCTTTGTATCTACAAATTGCTATTAATTGCTATTCATTGCATTGAACTCTATTGGACGTGGGTTTGCAAGATCATACAATGTGAACTTTTCTGGTCTGTACTGTGGTGAGGTTGTCATATATGATTGTTGGCCCTATATTCATCAACATTGTGCGATATTTAATCCAGTACATTTATCTAGGGTCATGATGTTTAGAATTGTCAGTACATATGATGTGTATGGGAATGTGTGCATACTTACCATTAACAGATAGCATAGCATGTTCTAGTTTATCCAGTATGAATCAATGAAGCATCATGAAATATACATCATATCAAGAAGCTCTAGTCTACTGTGGGCTGTTTGATATTCTGTATGACAACGGTGAAAGAGAATAGAGTTGTATGAGTTATGCATAAGCAAGATACATTATAGTAAGTTGTTATTAACATGTGAAGTACTCCATAATGATGTGTGCACGTTGTTGCGACTCCTTCACATTATCCTCAATAGGGGGAGGTAAAGGCTCTTCCTCATGATGTAGCAGAGCCTCAGCAATGTCCCTCAGACAGTTGGCCTGTACTGCTATAATGTACAGACATCATCAGGCCATGATGATCTGACATACCTTGTCTGAGGTATACTGTTGAGCCCCACCAGATGAATCTGAAGCACATTTTGAAGACACCAAAGTGGAACTCAGTTACATTCCGGCATGTCGTTTGGGCCACATTGTACCTCTGCTCTGCCTGTTTCTGAGGATTGTTTACAGGGGTCAACAACCATGGTAAACACCCATATGCTGCATCACCTGAAGTAAACAAAATGAGAGATGTAGATATTAATATGATGTTGTGATGTTTGTTAAAGCGTATGGAGGTATCTATAGTAATTCATGAAATGTTAGATTTTGGATATGTTGTTCTGAGCGTGATACTCCTTTGGCCAGATGACACAAGGTTGTGCACAGCAACAATCAATGATGTTATGGCTCAGGTAGTATCACTCCCTTTGTCACATGTGAACATAAGAGCAATACAGTGAAACCTGATTTCTATATGTTAGTTTATTCTCTCTTGGTAAGATGTGCTTGCCTGAGATTATTTATAGGTACTCACCTAGTAGCCAACCAGATGAATATTGGTCAGACTGGAACAGACAATAGGTCCCTGATTGACACAGGATATGGGCATTGTAAGCACTTCCATGGAAGCCTGCAAAAACATTTTGCAACTTGTACATTGATAGAATGATACTGTTTGCAATTCCTAATATTTAGGAGGTGTCAATGCAATATGTGTGCAATCAATAGCGCTTAGTATGTTAGGGACACCTTCTAATTAATGGAAATCATATTTCACCTTCCATGAATATCTTGCATGAGACATTCCTCCTACTATACTAACAATGATCAGGAAATTACCAGGTGCAAGGAAGTGTATTGCAGCTAACATCTGTGTCATTCCCAGAATAGATTTATTGGTCCAAGAGAGAGGCTCAAAGTCCTCCCTCAGGACCACATAGAGCTCTACAAGACTGGCATTAGTCAGCCTAAAATGCTCATACACTTCCCCATCAGTTAACGCCTTTAATGTGAATCTCTCCCTGTATACATTGGGTGCCTGGTGACTCCTTATAGGCTCCTGGGCCTGCTCACCTCCCTGTGGCTGTTACTGGGCCAGAGCCAGCATTTCAAGGTGACCCAGCTGTTCATCGGCCTCCACCAGTACATCGCCTTCTTGGTTATCTGGACCCCCTGAAGCTGTTAAACCACATCAGTGTCATTATCCCTGTCTGCAGGTGCCTTTATATCCTCCTGTCCCTGTTCCACTAGAGTTATTTTCCCTATCTGATTCCTCACCATGATACTAGGCACAGCCTATGGAAAATTGATATGCCTGGCTTGGTTCTGGACCAGCATGGATCACATTACCACTCTCACCTCCATTCACTCGCTGCCTCTCCTCTATGGCACTCATCAGCCACTCCTCAATTGAACACCTTGCATCAGGGTCTCCAGAATGCCACATTTTTCATACTTTCTAAGGTACATTCTACCCACCTACGCATACATAGCTATGATATGGTAGTAATCCACGATGGTTCAGACCTGCTAATGGCTTGTTGAGGCTGGTTTTGTAAAGCTTGTTGATTACAACACCAGTTAATAGCCAGGTGGATTTGAGGTATTGAAATGATCACTTGTGTATTTGAGACTTATTTGTCATTACAGCTGATTTACATTCTGCTCCATGTATTGATCACACTCACTTTTTGATGCTCGCTAAATGAGATATGTTACTGACAACAGTATCAGATTTGCTTTTTGTTTAGAATGTATCTGATTGCATTGTCATAGTTTATTTTATTATTAGTTTTACTGGTGTTGCAGCCCTCAACATGGCCTTTCATGTTCATATTTATTTCATAACGTATACATTTTATTTAGAATTATATATTTCATTGCTCTTTTGTACCTCTGTGAATGCTAAGGGATGATATCTCCCATTGTTAACTGCTTTTACATCCATTTATCTAAGTGTGCTATCTCTTTAAATGCTGCGTCAACCGTTTTTCACATGTATATGATGTTCCCATTTATCTGATGAATGTCACTTGACGAGAGAGCCAGATATTTATTTATGAGCACAAATGTGGCAATAGCAATTTTGAGCCTGATAATCTGATGAACTTGCGTGTTTTTGTATTGTTTAAAAGTGGTTTACTGTCTTTTTTAAGGGTGCTAGGGCCCATTTTTATTTCTTTCTAAACATAAAAAAACTATTAAAAATACATAACATATTACCCATAATCAATAACATGTTTTGAGAACCCCACTATATATATTATAAATAGATTCCAAACATTGGTAGATGGATATATCTATAACGGAAAAAAAGCTAGGCCTAATTCAGAAATAACTAAGAGAAAATTAAATAGAGGTGGTTTAGCATCAAATGTATGAGATTATTATAAGGAGGTAAGAACACATATAGCCAACTGGCTTTAGCAGAAAAAAACTCCTAGTTGGTATGACATTGAAAAATACGTGATGGAAAAAAAATAATACTATTAGACTTGCTATGGACAAGAGAAAAAAAGATTCATGAAACACTCTATTGATCATCAAAACTAACTTAAAATACTGGGATTATTTAAAAACTAAGCATGAATTATCCAATAATCCATCTTTAGCAGTATCCATTCAATCATTAGATTAGTATATTCCAAATGAAAGCTCAAAATGGAAAAAAATGGAATCTTTTATAGGTACGTAGCAGACTTTTATAACAAAGGTTCAATTATTTCCTTTGAAGAATTACAAAGGAAATCTGAAATACCGTCTTCAAATTGGATAAAATATAAATCTCTTATTTCGGTATTAAGTAAAGCAAAATATAAAGATAAGGGAGAAAAACTTACCAAATTTGAAGAACTTTGCTTAAATCAAGATAAAAGTACCCTAATTTCTAAATGTTAAAAAATAATATCTTCAATGAAGGCATGTGAAAGAGACATTGGACAAAGTTGGAGTGAAACTAAATGGTTTAATGCCTTTTTTTCTAACATCGTCTTCAATTAAATGCTCCATATATAGATAAACTTTTTTAAAGATAATACAAATATGGTATTAGTAAAGTTAGCATCTTTTAATAAAAAATATCAGACAGCTGTTGGAGAGAATGTGTTCATAAAGGCCCATTACCATTTATGGTGGGAACGCTCAAAAAATCATAGACCTCTGGGAGAGAAAATTACTAAGTTTAGACTGAATAAAAGCCCAGAAGTAATTTTATTCCATAAATTACCTAAAGAAATTAAGAATACAAGAAAAAAAATATTATCCGTATTCTGATGGTGATAAAAACAACAATAATTAGAAATTGGAAATCAAAACAAGTACCAAATTGGTTAGAAAAAAAATGTTTTATTGATAGAAATAGAGAGCTAGAAAACATTTCAATGAAATTAACAACTTATCACCAAAAAAAAAAAACCAACATGGGCCTTGTGAGACAAATATTACTCGCACCATGAAGGAATAAAGGCCAATTATATAAAGAGATATAAAGAGATATATCATTCTAATTAAATAAACAATATCAATTTATATCTGAAATTTTAATTATTCCTTATAAAACTTTATAATTGAATATCAGCTAGGACTCTCTTACATCTTTGAAAAAGCCTTTGCGAGTCCTATTGGGAACCTGTAATATTTTTGCTACAATTTAGCTACATTTGCAATTTACGAGTGAGAGGGCATTGGCGGGCTTGTTGAATTGTTGTAATTAAATAGGGATTTTGCGTCTTTAGCACTGGCAACATTTGCGGCCTTGAAACATCAAAGGAGGAGATGGGATGTAGTTACCTTTTGACCTACGCAGTGATTTTGAGCCTGTAACTCGCAAATGGATTGCAAGTTGCAAACTGTAGCCAATTAATTAGCTCCATTATGGGCTCTGGTAAATGCGATTTGGACAATTAAATAGGTGCCATAGTAAGTAAAGAACATATATAGTAACAGCCTTATTAAATTGCAATTCAGCAAATTTAAAAGTGATCTATTTAAGCACATAGCATATTTTTTTACAGAAGTTTTTAGTTAGTGAAGAGTTTGCTTTTGGATAGAAGTTCACTAACTAAAAACTTCTGTAAAAAAATATGCTATGTGCTTAAATAGAGCCCTTTTAAATTTGCAGAATCGCAATTTAATAAGGCTGTTAGTGTCCATCTAACATTAACATGTATTAAAGACAGTCATTTGTGTTGTATTTGAATTAAACCAATGATGATTATAAGTATCCAGAAGGCACTGTGATTGTCAGAAGCAAAATGGTATATGCATAAAATAATATAGTCACATGTTAAGGCATTGTTCTTAATGTAAGTCACATTAGCATTACACACTTGTGCCTGCATAAACTTCCTACAGTTTATAATATTAAAAGCCTACTGTAGTAGTCACACATAGATTTTAACTTGTTTATTCATTTTTTACTGACTAGAATTATTTCTGCAAATATTTACAAAAAGTAAATGTGGCTTTTATAACTTACAATTTATCCTTAGTGTTAATGGTGTAGCAGAATTGTTTCCAGAATTGGTTTCCACTCCACTGCTAGGTGTGCAACTGTGGGTGAGGAACTGCACAATATACTCAATATACTATATACTAAATATATATCTTAGCAGTCTAGATCACTGCAAAGAAGGAGGCAGATAAAGACTCCTATCACCACAGCTTTCTGATACTCTCCCAATACATGGTTCTCTTGTACAGGGTAGAGAGAGCAGTTTGTTTTGAATGGTACATACCATTTCTTCACATACTGATTTTAATGCCACTATTAAACTTTTTTTTAAAAACTGTGTTGTAAATATTTTAGCGGTGCTCTAAATATACTAGAAAAAGTTACTGGATATGTAAGACATTATGGCAACCATTATGAAATAACTTAGACTCATTTGGATAGCAAACATATAACATTTATACAACTATTCTATTTATTCAAAGGACACTTTAAGTTTTAGTAAAGAATAACTATTAACCTCTTACACATGACTAAATTTTGCTTTTATTCAATTTATGAAAATCTCTTTTTTTTTACAATTTTCTTTTATAATCGTAAATGGTTTTAACTATTGTTACCTCTTTTTGTTGCCATTATGCTCACTTTAAATGCAAATATGACAATATACCAGAAAAACTTAGCACTTGAAAATTGAGACAAGATAACATCAGATAAATGCCTTGTTAAATGTAGCTGATGTAAGTGTTACACAAAGCTATCTGGACTCGAGGGAGTCTGTATAGCTAAAAAATTTAGCTAGGGAAAAATTCTCATTACAAAGTCATTAATAATATTAATTGACTGTAACTAAGTCAAAGAAATAGAGGGAATATAGTTTGCAGATAAGAAATGTTCCCATAAGCTATGTGTTAGAAAGAAATCTTGCAGCAAATATAAAAATATGCAGTTTAAGTTGCTCATTCAAACTAATAAATTGTTCATTTTCAAACAAGAGAATGAATTAATCATTGCAATTAATCTATGTAAAGCAGCATCTGCAAATTTCCATAAATTCTTAATAAGAAGAGTTCTCAAAAATAAACTTTATGGTAGCTCTTTCTCCAGACACATTGTAAATCCTGCATTTGCAGCATTTTATAAACCCTGCCTTCTGACTCTTGTCTGGTCAATGTCCTTGAGAGATCAAAACCTCTTGAGCTACATTTGTCATCCATTTTATAAGTTATGATGATGGCTGTGAAACTTTGAAAAATGTTATACAGAAATGAGGAATGTCTTGTTCTTTTGCCCTCTGTTATAAAGTCAGGTCTTTCATCAACTCTTCCCCTTTTTATTTTTATTTGCACTCATAGTTTTTACTTGTGAGTTCTGCATACATGAGTTCATTTTTTATTCTGAAAAAAGTAAAATGACCATGAACATTTTTTAAGTAAATGGTTTGGTTTGAAACTGCAAGCTTAGACCTGCATGCCTGAATATGGAAAACATATTTGGTCTATTGTTATTTTCAGCAAAATATGTAAAAAGATTCAAGCTTGGAGCAGTTAAACTTTATTTTTGTTTCTATAGCAAGACATTCTATAACCAAGGTTTGGCCAGACAAATACTTGAGATGCATTACAATAAACATCTAAACAAGCAAATACTGATGCTTTTACAATCTTCAGGAAGTCATTGGGCATGTAACACAAATGGGCTAATGGACATGAATAGTATTTGTAAATTGGAGTATAGGTTAATTATAAAGAAAAATTAAAATGGAGGCTGGTCTTTGAAAGTTGTATAGCATCTAGATATTCAGAGTGTAGAAAAGATGATGATTAGAGAACATTCAAAACTGACATAAGAAGGGAAACAGACCAGAGAAGGTAAGATCGGGGGGGGGGGGGGGGGGGCGAGTAAATCTTGAGTAGAGCAAAGAAGGCAGTTGTGAGAATATTTTATCACATATAATAGTTGTCAAACTGCGAGAAGTTGTCACGATTTAAGAGATGCGTATGACTTAGGCGATGAGCTGCAAGCCTTGTGAAGCGAGGCGAGCCGTTAAACCGTAGCACTTAGCCGATGCGAGCCTCGCAAAGCGAGGCAAGCCGTTAAAATACAAGACTTGGAAAAAAACAGATACGAGACACAAACATTTACGAGATTAGCGGCCAAACTGAAAAACACGCTAAATGCATAAAAAAAATTCCAAAAACATCACAGACAGCGTGGGGCAACAGCCAGGACATCTGTGAGTGAGGTGAAACGTAAATTTAACTCGATTTAGATGATTTTCGCCACACGAAAATCGCCTAAGTGAGGAAAAAAATGACAACCGGAAAAAATGAAAACGAGGCTACACGACCCCCGCCCGCGCAAAACACTGCTAAACTCGTAGCACTTTACACATCACACTATGACCTACAAGATACACTATTACAAAAGGCAGAAAATACTCATGAGACGCGTACCACATTAATAAAATTACGACTATAGAATGCCACTTTACACAATAAACCAACGGCTTTACCTCGCGCACGAAGCCTATTTAGAATGCACAGTTCAAACATTCATTACACTTTATAAGTAGGGCACTAACACTCACAATGTATATTCTATGCAGACGCAAAATACAAGCAGATTGTTAGCTCTTCGGCCTATTGCTCGCTGCATATAACAATTATAAATAAAAGTATATTAATTTATTGCATAAATAATGAATTCTTACTTAATTAATTAATTGAATAAATAATTAATTATTACTAAACTACATATACATAGAAATATATATCTCTCTCAGAGGACCAAAAGTACAAGACAGGAGAAGGCATGCGATGAGCACCGAAGGCACTCATTGCGAGGCATGCAATGAGCGTCGAAGGTCCTGAGGCTCCGAAGGCGCTCATTGTGAGGCATGCGATGAGCGCAAGCCTTGCAATGAGAGCCGAAGGTCATCACGGTACAAAACTGTTTCAATTATGTCTCAAACAGCATTCCCATGGCTTCAAATTTTATTTTGACAGGCAAGTCGCTAGTAATAATAGAAAAAATAAAAAGCGTATAAAATCACTGAGGGCCGCATAAGTTATGTCCATTTCTAATTAATTATGGATAGAGTAGTTGTAATAGCATAGAGTCTGTTTTTTTCCGATGGCAGCCTATCCTAATAGATGTAAGCAAAACTTCTGCATGAAGTTATGATAAACTGTCAGCTTAGCAGAGATGTGTCTTAACATTACAATTGCCTATTATTATATACTAGCGACTTGCCCGTCAAAAAATGACGGCAATAAGATTGTAAGGCAGGTAATGTTGTTTGTGTGCAAAATTAATTTTGTTGGTGTTGCAAGATCCTTCGGCGCTCATTGCGAGGCTCTTGGTTTTTTCTGTGCTATAAGCAGCGGGTTTTTTTTTTTTCCGGTATGGCAATGAATAATGAATAAAATAAGAAATGAATATACTTTACCTATTGTGAAGTAATATACACAGCATTGTGTTGAAGAGCTGACAATCTGTTTTCATGTTGCTGCAGCATCAGTGCTGTGGAGCTGCTGTGTAAGTGTCATGAATGTGTGCAGTGTGTAGTGTAATAGTGTACGTGCGGGAGGCAAATCCGTTAGGGTAGCTGTGTACTTCCGGATTGTATAAGTTAGTGTTCTAAAATGGTGCCTAATGTGTGGTATGCGCCTGTGGCTGAATTTGCGTCCTTGTTTTCGGATGTCATCCGACTTTTTCGGAAAATCCGTAGGTGTTTGGTGGTGTTTTGCGTGTTTAGGGTCCTTTAGCCTCATTTTCATTTTGTTCGGCGGCCATTTTTTCTCTTGCTTAGGTGATTTTCGGGTGTCTAAACTCAGAAATTTGGACTTAAATCGAGGTGTAACTTCACTTGCAGAGGTCCTGGGTGCCCCCCCTTGCTGTGGGTAAGCTTTTTATGTGTTTGTTGTGTGTATTTATTGTGTTTGTAATGTTTTCCGGTTCGCGTCCTTGTTTTCGGATCTCGTACGTCTTTTTCGAAAAATCCGTAGGTGTTTGGTGGTGTTTTGCATCTTTAGAGTGCTGTAGCCTCGTTTTCATTTTTTTTCAGCTGCCATTTTTTCTCTCGCTTAGGGGATTTTCGGGTGTCTAAACTCTTTTATTTGGAGTTAAATTGAGGTGTAACTTCAGTTTTCGAGGTCCTGGGTGCCCCCCCCCCCTTGCTGTAGGTAAGCTTTTTATGTATTTGTTGTGTGTATTTATTGTGTTTTTCATGTTTTCATGTGCGCGGGATTCGGGCGTTTTTTGCGAGGTCGTAATGGGTCGTAAAGCATCTTGTATTTTTGTTTCTTAACTCCGTAAATTTTGCGAGGTCCGCAGTTGCTGGCAAGGAGTGCCTCTGGCGCTCCATGCCAGCAACTGCGGCCCTCACTACGCGAGCACACAGCGTTAGCAACAGGCAGCATGCTCACAACTATATATGTGACTAGCTACTTGCCCATCAAAAATGACAGAAATCTAATTTAAAGGCTGGAAATGCTGTACCTTCGGCGCTCATCATGAGCCTGTGCTGAGCGCCATCATTGCTCATCGCGTGGCTCACAAAGAGTGCAGAAGGGGATCATTGCAAGCCTCTCCCTTCGTCTACCTTCGGCGCTTATTGCGAGCCCCGCAATGAGTAGCTTCACCGATAATTGCAGGCCTTGTCAACTCACAACTTTCGTGCTTTGCAATGATCACCTTCAGTGCTCATTGCGTGGCTCACAGTGAGCGCCTGGAACGTGCCTCACGATGAGCGCTGCTCATTGAAGGCCTTGTTAACCTGCAACTTTTGTGTTTGGGAATGCCATGTGTCTCTTTCTACCATCTCCCCCATGTCCCTTCTCTTTCTACCATCTCCCCCCTATGTCTTTCTCCTCTGTGTGTGCGCCAACTGACATTGGTTTTATTTTCAAAGTCCTGCGTGCCTGGCATTGTTTGGCCTAGTTTTGAACCTGCTTCAGAATTTTTATGTTTTTTGAGCCACAATTTTTTTCCTCCCTTAGCCGATTTTCAATCTACCAAAAACTCAAAATATGGCTCAAATTCACTTGCAGCCTCACTCCCAGGCTTCCTGGCTCTCCCCTGTGCTGTGTGTGAGTGTGTTATTATTTATTTTATTATTATTTTGCTGTTTTTTGGGGGTTTCGACTTACGCACTTGAAACATTTCGGACGTTAAATTAGTAAACTGCGTGCCTCATGGTCAGCAGCAAAGTGCTACGTTTTCCAGCGACTATAGCGGCCAACGACATGAATGCCTTCTGTGCTCATGTCTATGCGGTTTTAAAGTCCTGCATGCCTCGCGATGAGCGCCTGTGGTTCTCATCACAAGCCCTGCAATGAACGCCTTTCCTGCTCATTGCAGCCTGACTCCCGCGGGCCTCACGATGAGCGCATGGAATGCTCAACACGAGACCTGCAATGATCACCTTTGGTGCTCATTGCAAAGTCCCACAGGCCTTTGGCACTCATTGCAGCCCTGCAACTGCGTGCCTCGCTTCGCGAGGGCCGCAACTGCATGACCAACATCACAACGTCCCCAACATTTGTAAGATCCACAACTATATATGTGATCCAACCTAAATAAAAGGATAAAAGGATAAACTTTAATAAAAACACATATTGAAAATACTTTATTGAATATCCTTTAAGGAAACTTATTGCCTCAGCAATAAAAACTGTTTCCACCATTTTTTTTGCTGCATCCTGGTTATTATGATATATTAATAATTACCTTTGGAAAGTCTTCGTTATAGATGAGCTACATGGAAATTAATTGCTGATATTTTTCTTCATGATAGTTATGCTTAGCAATCAAGATTTAACCAGACAATATTGCTGTAGTCCATAAGGCATTTTACTTATGAATTTCTCTGGAATCCTGCTTTACAAGTTTGATATCATAATTATAGGGAAACTTGTATGTCCATGATTATAACAGTAGACATATTTGTCATGTAAAAATATTATCAATAAATCCCAAATATGTATTTCTTATTAATGGATTTAATACATGCCATGATTTGTATTATGTGATAAGTTAAGAGTTAAAAATATCTTTAAGTAATATTTATTTGCATTATACTATGTGCTAAATCAAGAGGTCTTTTTAATAAATCAATAAAATTGTTCACTGCTCAAAAACATTGGCTGTTACTCTTCACCTCTCTTCTCCGCACATACTTTTCGCAGCTGCTTACTATGAAAGTGGGTAGAAAGTTATAGAGTGCTTTGTGAATAGTGTTAGTAAATACAGTGAATGTTGCAAACTATTGTGGCCCTTAACTGTGAAGATACCACAATTTAAATATAACCAAAAAATAAAGTTGTGTTCATTTTGACACGGAAAAGGATATATGCTTTCACTATCCTGCCCAGCTACACTTAGAGTGAATACCAAGAAGCTACTTTCTTCTGTCCTCCTCTCTTGCCACCTTGTCCACTTGCTTCAACCTACTACCTTGATCCCTCCCATCTTTCATCTGTCAGCCTCCTGTCACACCCCACCCTTACCTTCATGACTGTAATGTCTTTAGAGCAAGGACTTCAACTGTGTTGCTGTCTACTAACCAATTTGTATTATGTTAAAAAAAAAAAAAAAAAAGTGCAAATATTTTGGCCATATCATGAGATGGCAGGATTCCCTAGAAAAGACTCTGATGCTGGGAAAGGTTGAAGGCACAAGAAGAAAGGGACGACAGAGGAGGAGATGGCATGCTGTGGTCCATACAGTCACGGAGAGTCGGACGCGACTAAACGACTAAACAAGAACAATTTCTACTTACCTTAGAATCTGTAAGTTGCTCATTGTACCTGCTGTACATTATTCTAGTTTATAAATAGCGCTAATGAAAATGCTGGCACTTTGTAAATAATAATATTAATTATTATTATTATTATTATTATTATTATTATGTGACTCCAGTGTCAGATATCTTTTGAATACAAAATAAATATGATATTAAATAACCATAATCTGATGGAAGATGTCTATATTTTTACTTATAGTAAAACATTCAAATACATGCATATAATTTCGTGATAACATACTGTATAAACAAGGATATGAAGTATATCAAAATAATATGATTATTTTATGAAATTAAGCTCTTTTGTTACTTGTAAAGGGAATATTCCATAAAAACATCAGTTTATAGTTATTCTTAGCTTTAACTTTCTTGACCAGTTGTAAAACAATGTATATATACAAAAAGTGCAAACAGAACAAAATATGAAAACAGCTCACTGTCAGTAAGGAAATTGTTGAGACACCTTTACATAGAATACAGCCACTATTTATTTAACTTTATAAAAATTATACAAGTAAAATAAAGTATAATTCAGTTTTACAAATATATTAGATTCCTTCCATATTTAAATAGACACTTCAAGAATTCTCAGATATTTTGTACATAAAATAGATTTAACTATTTGATCCCTAAAAATGACTATAAATCAATAAAATATTTATATATTTTGCAATACATGCAGAGACTGATCTAGTAAATAGAGGGCCCCATTGCAAAAAAAAAATAAAAAAAATGTCCACCCAGGGTTGTGTGTGTGTTGGCGTCCAATTGCTTTTTCTTTTGTGCTGGGTGTTCAGTATCAATTCCTTCCGTATATATATATATATATATATATATATATATATATATATATTCTCAGGTAAATTTATTTAGATAATTCCATTGAAAGGAAAAAAGACAAAAGGAGAGTTTATGTCTAATATGTACCTGCAAAGACCTTAATAAACTTTCTTGGTATATATATATATATATATATATATATATATATATATATATATATATATAAATATATGTTTTATTTTTGTTATACTAACAACTAGAAATGTTAATTTTTTTTCTGTTTTCTGAATATATTAATATACATGTAGTGATATCTATTAACTAATATATGCTGACATGTGGGAAGGTCAGTGTCACAACCCACTCTTCATTGGGCTTGAAAAGGCAGAGGAGACCAATCCTACCCGCAGGTTGTTGAGGTTCCAACTCCCTGCACACAGTACAGCTTAACTGGATGCTAGGACAAGTTACAGGTTTTCAGGCCAAGTGTCCGAGTTCCATGACGAGTTGCAGAAATTATTTTTAGATTTAAAAAATATTAAACCTCTTCCGTCTAAAGAAACACAACATGAATATGTGTCCCAAACAGAGTATAAACAGCAGGGGCCTACGTTTGACACCGTCTGCCCCCTTTGAATTATTCCCACATTGAGTGGGACTGTTTACAAGGCCCTGTTGCCAACCCAAGCTAGGTGTCAATGAGTCAACAGCCCCCAGCTATAAGCTACCTTCTTTAAGGATCTGGGCACAGCAGAAGTTAATAACATACTGGAACCAAAACATCTGGGTGCGGGATTGAGGTCCAAACAGCGTAAGGAAACCAGACTTAGGTGGGAGACTTAGGAGCCTCGGGAAGGGGATTCCCCACTAATTGGGGAACCCTAGTGGAGGGTGTTATAATGGCTTGCTGGCCCAGAATGCCTTATAAGCAGGGGGAAACATTCTTAGGGCTTGGTGTGCTTAGGAGGCTGACAGTAGAATATACCCATTCTCTAGCCAGACTCATCCGGGGTAGCAATACCTTTATCGAGTCAGATCAGAGTTGGCTTAGGGGTGACAGGGCTCTAGGGTGTATTCCCTTATAGGGGCTGACAGGATTCCAGAGTTTTTCAAGCAATTTGGGCTCCCTTGTAGATTGAATGGGGAGTCAGGAACAATAACTGAGGTCAAGTACTTCCTAATTTGCAGGTAATAGCTAGACAAAGAATCAAAGGGATATCATTAACAAAGCACTTGGCACCACTTGATCTTTGACAAATAAATCATAGTGTTTCAATTGCTGTTTGTCACTCTAGATATCTATGATTTATGGCTCAATCAATCCATGTCTATGGATACCACTAGCCACAAGTTCAAGTCCAGCTGGGAACCTAGCCTGGCCCTGGGAGTGGACGTGAACAGGGTATCATGATTGGCTGCTGGAACAGACTACTGGTCACCCTTTATTTGGTACTACCCCCAAAATATTTTTATTGGCCAAATGCAATAGTTGTTTACCCTGAAACAAGTTAAAAAAAAAAATGACCAAGAGCATTATAGGTTTGGGTGACCCTGTGCAAATGGTTCTTGTAGGGTCCAGGGATTAAAACCAGATTTTTGGGAAACATCAGTAACATAACATGTTTAACAATTTGACATTGGTCCTATACTCTTCATCAAAGTGACATAGTCCTTTTGAGAATGTCTGTTCCATATATATGACTTGGGGCTTGTGATATCTAGCTCTACAGACAAGAAGGATTATTTACAAAGGATTACCGGTGACTGAGAAATGGTCTGATCTTCATAGCTCAAATATCTCAGGCCATAAAACAATTTCCTTTTTTTACCTAAAATACTGCCCTGTAAGGCACAACAAACTGAGCATTAATATCACAGGGCAGGCTTCAGAAAAACACATGTAATAGAGAAAAAATGGTATCTAAGTAGGCTGCAATGCTACTGTTAAGCATCGTGTCCAGAAACCCACTAATGTATTAAAACACAAAGCCTATATTAAATTAAATTAAGCCCTTATGGATGTTCATTAGGAAGATCAGGTTTGGGATCATGGGGGCCCATTAGCACCCTATTGACCCTCAACCTCCCACTCAATTGGTCCATTGGGATCTCAATTGTACCTAACCTAGCATTATGTAAAGAAACACACACGAAAATAAGAACAGAATTCCAATAAAATAAAAATAGATTTACAGGGAAAAAATAATTTAAATATAATAATAAACTTTTTACCAAAATAAAAAATAATTACCGCCTGTATAGCAAATACATAGTTTTATTCTCAATACTCCCAGTTTACGGTAATCAAGCAAAGCCCTAAAGCTTCTATCCAGACCTGCTAAGTGGACATATCCATCTTCAATCATGTCTTGCTTGAACTCCACAATTCTCTTTTGTTTGAAGCCTATTATTATCTGCTAATTGAAGACCACAATCCTCTCTTTGGACCGACAGAAAATACCCATATTTAGGCACATAAAGGCAAATAAAGATAGCCAGAATATCTTTAATATACAGTTACTGTAGAATTTTAAATAGATAAGTCAAATTTAAACTAATATATAGCTTAACTCGCTTACTCACTTTTAGCATATTGATTGAAGGCCACAGATTCATTACCCCCTTTTTGCATATTTAGTGGATTTTAACTAATTTGAATTATAGCACAATTATCCAATAGTGATGCACTCAAGATCTTATTTTACTGGGTAAGTTTATATGGTACATATTAAAGTGTGAGTTGGAACTGACAATGAATGATTAAGAACTTACTTTTATGTCTCCTAAAAAAGCTATTAAAAGTCACATAAAAAATAATTTATGTATTCCTCATGTTGGACTTCATGTAGTGATTTAATATAATACGTTTTCAGGTCGGTTCAAAGTACATGAAAAAATCTTCCAAAATGTCTGTGGAAAGTCTTTTATTTTTCCTTATTAAATTCTAACCTTTAGTGAGCTGCTGTATTAGAATAATTCTGATAAAAAGAGCTAAAAAAATATGTATTTTAATATGTGCTTGCTTTTCCAATATGTCAGAACTAAAAGTAATATATGTACTTATAATTATTTACTTAAGGAACATTTATTCTCATTTGGTTCTTTCTATTGATTAACATGTATGCATTTAATGTTGGAATATTCTACATATTTCATGAAAAAAAATATTTGTAATTATTCTAGTATCTAAAGTATGTTAGAATAATAAATACATTTCCTCCCATAGTTGAAAAATAAATTATCCAAAATATAATTTTACCCATTTTAGTGCCTTTTTTTATGCATGAAATTGAAGATTAAATAGATATTGTCGACGTGTGTTAGACACATTCTTCTTTGAAATGTTCTTAGAAAGTAAACATATAATAAACACAGCCTTTGCATTTTTATCTTTTATACCACATCATTTATTGTTTATTGCAGACATCCATTTTCTTCTATTTTCACTCTGCAACTCCCTCAAAAGGGTGTACTCATGTATACTAAACAATTTTCTGTTATTGCTACTAAAAGTTCTGGCAGCTATAGATGAACATTTTGTAGATAGAAATGTCTTGTTCAATTAATGTCTCTTCTCACCTTGGAGCCCTATTCTATTTGAGCGATGCAAATTGCATTGCTAAGTAAAATTGGTTGTGGGAGCTTTTTTCCCTTATGTTACACACATATTCAATGTGTTTCACTCGCAATATTACAGATCCACCCAGGCATCCGTAAACCAAGTTCTCGTCACTGACCTTGAGGGGACTGGATTACAGACTTTCACAAAGTCACACTAATCAACTAAAAAATATAGATTTTCTTGCTGCACCACAGCCATATGAGCCAATAGTAGATGGTCAATTGAACAGTGATTGACTCAGATTGATAATATATTTGTGAGCTTCACGCCCCAGCGTTGACTATGTTCTAGAGCTTTTGTGAGCAAGAGAGAGAATGCAGGAGTACTGAGAGTTGAGTACACAGGTGTATACTAATTTTACTTATATCAGATCATTTAATACCACTTAATTTACCAGACATATAAATACTGATAACACGTAATATACATACACATAGAGTACTACTACTCATAAATACAGATATAGCTAGGCCAAACCATCCACACAAATCCCCCACACTATACTCATCCTATAAAAAAACACATAGAACAAATATTTTTTCCATCAAAAATATATACAAATACTGTGTTTTATATGTATCGTTATAATATTATTTGGATTGTGATGGAGGGAGGATCAAGTAGGGGAGAAGAGGTGGGAAGGAAAAGAGTAAGGGAGGAGCAGAGCAGAAAAAGGAGAGAGATAGAGGGGAGGGAGAGGTATGGTGAGAGAGAGTGGAGAGGGGGGAAGGGGAGGTAAGAAGGGAGGAAGTGAAGTGGGAGGGCTAAGAGGTGAGGTAGGTTGGGGGATGCATGACCCCACTGTGATAAGACACAGTGCCCCTAACTACAGACATGAAGAAATGGTGGTACTCCTCAATGCCATCTGTGCCCTTGCCACTATCATTACAGAGACCTTGAAGAACTTGAAGTGGTGCCCCCAAAGTGACCGTCCAGTTCAACAATTGGAATAGTTTGCTGAAGGAGATAATGGCAACAGGCACCGTCTCCAAAGCTCCAGGATTGGTGGCAACACCAGATCCATCCTCCTTGCCAGGTAAATATCATATAAAACAACATACCTGTTATGCCCAGGAAGACCATAAAACTACTTAGTGGACTTTTGGACTGCCAGAGACCTGAACCATCATGAGTGAGCCACTATTTCTCATACTTTCTCTAGTAGATGTTCTCTGAGCAGGAGTGTTGCGACTATGGAAGCCATGTAGGTCATTGAGATGTCAGACATGTTGTTTCACTGTGTGCCATGTTTTAATGTCAGCTTGTCATGTTTTAGAGTCAGCCATCTTGGGTGTGATGAGCCATATTCCATGTGTTACACATGTTGTACAGTTATTGATGTATGGATGGTAAACAGTCATGTTTGGTCTCTAAATGCTGTATTTCCCCAGGGAGTTTTCTAAAGTTATCAGGGTCTCTGGAGGCAGAGGGTTCCAGTTACGTGGTTACTTGGTTGTGAGGTAGAGAATTTACAGCAGCTTAAGGGTTGGCCATATACAGGAAAGTAGTTGGGAAGACACAGTGTCTTAGCTTGTCGTTTGAGAGTTTTCAATCTTGCAAGGTGTTTTAGAGAAAGCACTATGCACACTATATTCTATACTCAAAGACAGGGCTCTACACTCTCTGCAATGTGTTATAATTGTTTCGCCTTGTACTTAACCCATGTATAGCGCTACAGAATATGTTGGTGCATTACAAATAAACATTAAAAATAAAATAATACAACCACACCATTAATACATTATTCGTTTTTATCCAGTCTTAGTAGGCAGCCTCTTCCTGTCAAAGTGAATGAAAAAGTGGTCAATATTAGTGGATGCAAAAGCCAGCCTGATAACACAGCCACCCACATGAATCATCTTCCAATGACTATAATCCATTGCAGTCAGAGCAGTCAGAGTTCCGGAAAAGACACAGCACATAAATACACCTGGTTTGTGTTTTTTTAATGAACTTTTAATAGCAAGAGATGGAGATGATTTCTAATCCTAATTCTCTTTGACCTCTCTGCAGCATTTGACACAGTAAACCATGGAATATTAACAAAGCGCCTGAAGCACTACAGTGGATTGGGTGGCACTGTCTTCAGTTTCTCAATTTGACAAAATAGGTTAGCTCTCGCCACCCAAATTGTATCAGTGTAGTCTGGATCACTCAATGATTATTCAGGCTTAAGTTTGAAGTGAAATGCTCATTTACAAGACTACAACTTGTTATCTTTAACTTTACGGTTGCTTTTTCTTTTTAACAAACCAGCAAGATGCATCACTTTGAAATTAAATATATTGAGTGAAAATGTATTACTTGAGAAATGTTTGTTAAAACTAGTGTATTTATAATGTTTCACTGAGTAATGATATGTACGAATTTAAAAAATAGCAATTAGTGGAAATTGCGTGGGTAACATACAAGGAAACAAATTAGAGTTCATAGATTCAACCTCCAGCTATTGATAATACTGATAAAGGAATCTAAAATGAGCACATTCTTTTCCATTTGATATAGGAGAAGCAGACAGATTCGAAAAAAGGAACTAGTTGGATACTGTAATATATACAACCAGGCTATTAAATAAGTGTGTAAGCATACATTATGAATGCATAGCTGATTATATTTTATAATTCTGTGTATCAGTGGTGGAATTGAAATTAACAAAGGATTAACCTCTGCACTGAAAACACCACCGAAACACTTGTTACAGTATAAAACAAAGAAACCCACTTCACTATACCAGTAGTGGCCACATATAATTAGGTTGTGTAGGAAATATGCAAAATGATCAAAGTGAAGAAATAATTTGCATTAAACAAAAACTGGTCAGTAGAAGACTGGGAAATGAACAGCTAATGAGAGAAGATAGAAACAATCCTTACAACTGAACTCTCTGTATCAGTACATATGTAAAGATGATGCAGTCATCCACAGGAATAACAATACAGGGTAATATTCATGCACATCTTCCAATGATGATGATCCATTGCAATCAGAGTTCTGGAAAAGACACAGCACAGAAACACACCTGGTTTGTGTTTTTCAATTATTTTCTCATAGCAAGAGATAGAGGTGATTGCTAAGTCCTAATTCCCTTTGACCTCTCTCCAGCATTTGACACAGTGGACCATGGAATATTAACAGAGCAACTGAAGAACTACAGTGGGCTAGGTGGCACTGTCCTCAGCTTGTTTTAATCTTTTCTCACTGACTGAGTGTTTTAAGTGTCTATTTTATCTCCAATGGTGTTTGTTCTATAAAAATAATATTAACAATAATAATTATACTAATAATAATGATGTGGTCTATATAATGCAATGCACTGAATGAGAAATGGCCTGTTGCATTTGAAAAAACAACCAAAAACTGCACCTCAGGATGTATCTGCACAGTAATTCTCTTAAGCACCACAGCAAAAGACTGCGACTGTAACTCATTGTTTCATTGGCAAGTCATAGGTTTGATTCAAATTGTTTGTTTTTTTTGTTTAAAAATTTACTCTTATTTAGAATATAACTAGTACATTTGTAAACCCATTTGAAAGTCTAAAAATAGGTTAAAAACATATTTCCCACTCAGGTTTCCCAGAAATACATTCATTGTAGTGCATTCTAAGAGACTGGGAGTGGACATTAAAATGATTATACAATTAACTAATACTTTTAAATCCAAAACATAATTTATACATGGTTTCTTTTAAGTATATGCTTGCTGTATTTCACAGCTTTAAGCAAAGCACAGGATTGGATTTTGCAGAAGCCAAGAACCCACTTACATACAGTATTGCTTTGAGGTAATGGTTCTTGCTTATTATTATTATTATTATTATTATTATTATTATTATTATTATTATTATTGTAAAACACCAACATATTGTGTAGTACTGAACAGGGGTTAAATACAAAGACAAATAAATAAATACAATATTAAACACATTGCAGAATGTAGAGGGCCCTGTCTTTGAGTTTAAAATCTTACATACATGAGGCCACATTCAATTTGATTCCCGCAACTCGATCGTAGACAGACGAATGTCTGCGAGTTAGTTGCAAGCTCCCGTTCGTCTCCAATTTTGATGCTATTCAATTGGTCATGGCCGCAAGTTATAAGCCCCAAGCCAAAACCGTAAACCATGCACTGTGTCGTAGCAGTTCAGGGTGGGAACGTGATCAATTCAGCAAGCCATTAAACACCCATTTCGAATCAGCCAATGGAAAATCATTACATGTCAATAAATTAGGTTCGCGGGTCCGATATGCAATCAGACTTGCAATACATTAAAAATAAAGAATTAAGAAAATGAATGCTAATACTGTCTTAGTCCACATGGGCGGCCTGCCATGTATTAACTCATTGATACCCAAGATCGATTTAACCCAAAATGACACATAAAAATGAATTTTATTTCCTGCCAATTTGTGAGATTGAAATTGAATAGCAAAATAGCTTGCGACCTCACTTACGGCCTCCGGATCTACTGAAACCTCAATTGAATGGGGGCCATGGTGTTTTTGTTTCAAAGCACGTTATAAGTTGGAAAACTTGCAAACTGACAATCTAAAGGGATAAAAAAACAAAAGGTGAAGTAATTAAAAGGAAGAAACAAGAGCTTGGCAAGCAATTGAAGAGAGAGTAGAGGGTTAAATGGTAACTAAATTTGTGGGTGTATCAGCTGGCTAAAATGGATAGTGTAAAAACTGCACTATAAATGAACAGAAATCATGTGAGTGGCTGTAGACAGAGTAGGTGGGAGGGCTAGTTATATGAGTTTAGATGATGGAGAGGTGGTTGTGTGTGAAGTTCCAGAGGCAACAAAAGGTACATAGAAATGGGAAAAGGAGAGTTGGAAAGGGAATCTGCAGAATGGATGGTATTAGGCCCAGTGTCTTTGGTTGTATGCCAAAAATAGCTGCTCAGTCCTGGTGGTAAATGCATGGTGGCAACAAGTATTTCTTGCCCAGTTGGGGACATTTAAATAAGCATACAAATCCAAAACACAATTTTATACATGGTTCCTTTTAAGCATTACCCCGAAATAGTGCAGTATATGAGTGGGTTCTTGACTTGTGCAAAATCCAATCCTGTGACCCAGCTAGTCTTTCAGAGTGCAGTACAATGACTATTTCAAATGGGTTTACAAATGTACTATTTACCTTCTGTATCCTATATGATGGAGAGCTTTTCTTACTCGTCTGATCTCCATAAACACAATGATATAACACCCTCAATAAAATTGCACTTTCTTATTTTTCTGCTCTCATTTCTACATACCTCTCCAACCACTCTCTTTACTCTGCTAACAACATTCTTCTTCCCTACACTCTTATTACCTCCTCTCAGTCTCCCCTTCAGGATGTTTCTCATGACCTTCAATTATTTGGAACTCCTTTTCCCGCTCCACTAGATTATGCTTTCCTCAATTTCTTCAAAACCTCACTAAAAATGTATCTGTTTAGACAAGCTTATCACCGTCAGCCATAATATCTACAACATATCCATCACCTCACTCATACCGTTTAGATTGTAAATTTGCGAGTTTTCAATTGTACTAAGTGCAGCTATGTGTACATTTGATTTTAAGCTCAAAGACAGGGCTTTCCATAGACTTGAACTTACCATTGTATAGTGCTATGGAATATGTTGGCCTGTTACAAATAAAGGAAATAATAATGATAACAATAATATATGTGTATATGTTATTTAAATAAGTAGTTCACTCACATAGGATTAATTGGACTTTCAGACCACGCTTGTATTTCAATGGAACTTAATCTTGATTTGTATAAAGCCAACCGTCCTCGCTGAAAACGGGATGATTATTTAATCAAGGAGGAATCCAGGAAAAAGTTTCTCGATGAAGAGTCGATTAAATTTTTTGAATTAAATGAGGGCACAGTTTCCTCTAAGGGTGTCCTTTGGAACTCCTATAAAGCCTTTATTAGAGGTGTGTTAATAAAATAAGAGTGCTCTATATTAGTTTGAATAAATTGGAAACTGTGAACAAAAAAATCCTAGAGATTCCACTTTAGTAGAAATTAAAATGATTCAGAACAAAATTAGTAAAATCAACCAGGTTCTGTCAGACAGGATGATTTGGCGCATGCAACAAGTTTCTTATCACCAAGATAATAAAATAAGTAAACTGTTGGCGAACAAGATCAAACGGAAATCCTTGGGAAAACGTATCGATTACATATTGAGTAATGGTCATCCTATTAAGTGATGAGATAGCTAATTTGTTCACAAATTATTATGATAATCTTTACAACTTATCTAAGGATAAAGCTTTTAGTAAACCTTCTAAACTCCAAATACAGACTTTTCTGGAACAACTTAATCTTCCCGCAATTTCCTTAGCAGATTGGGTCCTGATAGGTTCAGTAATTTATTTTTCAAAACCATCTCCGCAAATTTATGTTGCCATCTTAAGTATTTATTTAACGAAATCAAAACAGAAGGGGTCATCCCTCCATAAATGGTCAATGCAAGTATAATTATGATTCCCAAACCCAACAAGATCCACATTTCTGCTCTAGTTATAGACCTATATCATTATTAAATGTAGATGTTAAGCTGTATGCTAAAACTCTGTGATTGATAGAAATTGACCAGTTGGGTTTCATTCCTGGGAGATGCGGTTCTGGCAATTGTCTATCCTGATTTGCCCTTAACAATCTGTAAAATATCCCACCCTATTCCTTTCATTAGATGCTGACAAAGCATTTGACAGGGTAGAGTGGGACCATCAAGTGAGAGATTTAGAAAATATTTTTGCATCTACAAATTTTTCTCGTAATATCCCATTGAAATGGAAAATCTGGGATTACGTTTAGGGTCATGAGGTTTCCCCCCCATAAATTAATCTTATTATTATTATTATTTTTTCTCTTACCTAATGGAGGTTTCAGTCGTTTTCTCTTCTTCTCTCTTTTGTCCGCACGATATGTATTACTAAGGGGCTCAATGAATGAATGTGAATGCATGTGGAATGGATGTCTGGAATGTGGGGTGTTTGGTCTAGTATTTTTCTTTTTTAGTTACTATGCTGTAAATGCAAGCTACTGTGTTACATGATGTTATTATATACTAGCGACTTGCCCGTCAAAAAATTACGGCAATGTTATTGTAAGTGAGCTAATGTTGTTTTGTGTGTAATAGTAAACATGTAATCAATTAATAAATGAATATACTTTACCTATTTTGAAGCATTGTGTTGAAGAGCTGTGAACCTTGTTTGATTTTGGTGCAGCATTAGTGTTGTGGAGCTGCTGTATAAGCGTGGTGAATGTGTGCAGTGTAATACTGTGCGTGCGCAAGGCTAAACCGTTAGCGTAGTGGTGTACTTCCGCATTTGCGTAAAATGGCGGTTTCTATATGTTGTCCGTCTTAGCGGATTTTCCGTTGGTGCCTCGTAGTGGTTTTCGATTTCTGTGTGGTGTTTTGCGAGTGTGTTGTGGTGTTTTACGTGTGGAGAGGGCTGTAGCCTCGTTTTCGTTTTGTCCGTCGGCCATTTTTTTTGTCGCTTAGCGATTTTCTTTGTGTGTAAAGTGTTTTATTTGTATTTAAATGAAGGTGTAACTTGTTTTTTGGAGGTGCTGGATGGTTCCTCTTGCTGTAGGCAAGCTTTGTATGTGTGTGTTGTGTGTATTTATTGTGTTGTAAATGTTTGTATGTCGGCGTGTTGCGTCCGATTTTTGCGAGGTCGTAATGTGTCGTAACGTGTCTCGTATGGTGTTTGCGTGTGTAGCCTCATTTTCGTTTTGTTTGGCGGCCATTGTTTCTCTCGCTTAGCAAATATTTTCGTGTGTAAACTCTTTTATTTTGAGTGAAATGAAGGTGTAAGTTGCATTTTTGAGGTCCTGGATGCTACCTCTTGCTGTAGGTAAGTTTTGTATGTATGTGGTGTGTGTATGTATTGTGTTTTTAATTTTGTAATGTTCGCGAGTAGCGTCCGAGTGTTGCGAGGCCGTAATGTGTGTGAACGTGTGTCGTATGTTGTTTGCGAGTGTCGTAATGTGTGTGTCGTGCTCTTTGGGTTGCGACTTGAACTTTGCGAGGTCCTCAGGTGCTGGAATGGAGTGCCTACGGCTTCGCGAGGGTCCTCAGTTGCTGGCAAGGAGCGCCTTTGGCGCTCCTTGCCAGCAACTGAGACCCTCACCCAGTGCCCTCGCTTCGCGAGGGCCTTGGCTCGCTACGCGAGCCCTCAGCGTTAGCAACAACTCGTACGCTCACAACTATATATGTGATTGTATTTATATATTGTTTTGCTTTTGTAAAAATAATAAAAACATTTTGGAATTAAAAACAAAAAAAAAGGGAAAGAAAAAATAAATAAGTAGTTCATATAATTATTTAATAATAAAAAATAAAAAAAAAACAAGACAGTTACCTCTTACTGACATATATATATATATATATATATGTGGATGCTACATTGGGGAAACCAACCAGAAATTACATATGAGGATGAAACTTCACAGAAACTCCATCAAAAAACACAATGAAGACAATTATTGTACCCCAGTGGGACATCACTTTTCACAAAATAACCATTCTATACAAAACCTGAAAATAAAAATACTCAGAGGTTACTTTAAAAACACACAAGAAAGAAAGATCTATGACATGAAGATGATAACTCACTTTAATATGAAAAATAGAGGACTTTATGTTAATATGGAGTTTTTATCTCATTATCTTAATTTCTTATAACCTCCTATATTCCTGATATGATGATTATGTGTATGTATGTGTATATATATGTATACATGTTTATATATTTATGTTTACTTATTTATATGTATTTAATTATATTATGATACTTCTTGTATATGTGTATATAACATATGTATATATATATATATATATATATATATATATATATATATATATATATATGTGTGTGTGTACCATACTATGTTGTGTTCATTCCACCTATATGTATTTGCCTGATGATGTCAGACACTGCCACCACTCTCTCTGCATGTGCTGTTTTTATTCAAACTGAGGGTTCCATCTCATGTCAGTTTTGCTTCAGACTTGATAAAGGGAGGTCAACACTCTCGAAAGCTTGTCATTTATTTATGATTATGTGTGTCCAATAAAAAAGGTATCACTATATACTGCAAAACTCTTATTATTTATATATATATATATATATATATATATATATATATATTTATTATTATATAAACTAAAGAACATAGTTTTAAAGAGTAAAGAAAAAAATCCCTCACTGGTTACAAATCAATTAGCCACTGCATCATTCAAAGCTTCTATGCCTGATTTGAATTAATATTTATTATGTTCCATGAGGTACAGAGATCATTAATCTTTCAGGCAGCGGCAACACAGTGAAATAGCCTAACTTCAATAGATCATAATTCCATGAAATAAGCATAAATATATATACAGGGAATATATAGAGGACTTTTGGGGAGTGTATGTAAGTCAAAGGACTGTATGAGGGAATATAGGGTTAATTAATTATTACAGCTGAAGTTGAGGCCACTATGGGGATTGACGCTGATAGTACAGATAACTGCACTGTAAGACAGTGATTTGATTAATGTGGGGTATAACAGACAGTAGTGGAAGGTGATATGTGTTTGAGCTTTATGCCCGGAAAGCAAATTAAGTAATTAAAGTAAGCTGCAGATTTCTAAGCAATGAGATGGGGTAGGAAACAGGAAAAGGTAACAAGAGGGTGGAAGCATTGCAATAAAATAAAAAAGGATTATATTATCAAACTGTGCACTAGACTTGTAGTAGTATCTACCTCTTGGGGATAAGAAGTAGGGCTTCTGGTCCTCCCTTGCTTGTAACAAGCTACAGGTTCCACATCATCGGCACATAGTAAATGAGATTGAAAATAGACTTTTAGTCCATCAAGTTCTAGAATTTTAGATATCCTCTGATCCTTAAAATATGTTAATTAATATCAATTGTTAATTGATCCAAAGGAAAGAAAACTAAAAAAAAACATTGAAACATTGTCAATTGTCTTACAAGGGAAAACATTGCCTAAAATTGTACTCCACATTACAAACAAAATAGTACTCTTCATAATGCATGTTAATATTTTACTTACCTTTTCAAATGTTGTTTTACATTGAGCCCTGTTACATAGGAGGTGGTCCACAAGCTCACGTAAATCCTGTTCTTTCTCTGATAGCCTTAGAATTGTGCCATTTAGATTACTTTTGCATCAAAGTGTATAACATATGTATTTGTGTTAAATTCCATGTGCCATTTAGCTGCCCATACTTTTCAATTATGTAAATCCCTTTGTAGGGAAAGTACATAATTTTCTGATTTAATTACTTTGCACAACTTGTAATCAGAAAATATGGACAGATTACTTTCCAGTCCTGATTTACAGCCTTATTAAATTGTGATTCAGTAAATTTAAAAGGGCTCTATTTAAACACAGCATATTTTTTTTACAGAAGTTTTTAGTTAGTGAACTTCTATCCAAAAGCAAGGGCTTCACTAACTAAAAAGTTCTGTAAAAAAAATATGCTGTGTACTTATATAGAGCCCTTTTAAATTTACTGAATAGCAATTTAATAAGGCTTTTATTCATTAATAAATATATTAAACGGGAGAGGACCCAATACTGTACTGTGTGGAACCTCACATACCACATTAGTCCAATCTAGGTATGTTCTATTTTTCTAATGCGGTGGTAAGAGATCCCTTTGTTTGAAAACAAATCCCTTGTTCTAGTGGTGTACAACAGGCAGAGGTGGGAGATGTTATGTGTTTGATCCCTGATTTGAATATCAGGATGTGGTGCAGTGGAGAATCTTGTTTCAGTAGATTGTCTTGTTTGAGTATGGTGTAGCAGGCAGAGGTGGGAGTTAGTGTGTGTTTGATCTCTAAGGGCCTCATTCAATTGCAATTTGTCCAATTGAATTGGACCCTAAATAAGCACATAACATATATTTTTTAAAGAAGTTTTTAGTTAGTGAAAACCTTTCTTTTGGATAGATGCTTGCTAACAAAAAACTTCTTTCAAAAATATATGTAATGTGGTTATTTAGGGCCCTATTCAATTGTGCAAATTTCAATTGAATGAGGGCCTAAGTCTGAAGAAAAAGCCTGTGTGAGGGAGACTGAATGGCTTCTCATCTATAGAGATATTAATATTATTTAGTAAATTTCCCTTACTTATTTTCTTTTTATCTATTTAAAATAATACAGTGTTATTCACCATGGGTCTTTTATCTGTATCACTTATTCATATTTGTTTTTTTTTTCTTCTTGCATTAACCAATTACTTGGTGAAGGTAGTGCAGGCACATTTTGATGCAGTATCCTAACAGAAAAAAAAACAGAAAAGCAGGACCTTCCAAAAAAATACGACCTGCAGGACTTAGAGAAAAAAATCCCTGCGGAATGAGGAAATTGGGACTTGGGAAATTGGAAAAAAATATATGAGCCGCGGGACTTTGAAAAAAAAAATACAAGGTCGCAAAAGTACAAAAAGAAATCGGGACTTCGAAAAAAATATACGAGCCGTGAGACTTAGAAAAAAAAAAACGAGGTCACAAAAGTATGAAGTTAACAGCTGAAACATGTACATCAAAAAACAACAAAAACACAGCAAAATAACCACACACAAAAAAACTCACACAGAGCACGGGGGGACAGCCAGGAAATCTGGGAGTGATGTTGCACGCAAATTTAAGTTGAATTTAAGCATTTTCGTCAGTTAAAAATTGGCTAAGCGAGAAAAAAGTGGCAGCCAAAAATAATGGAAACAGAGGCTACATAATCCCTAACCTCACAAAACAACGCCAAGCACATAAGACTTTTACCCAGGAACGTACGAGTACAAATAGTGTACAAAGTACACTATTAGGAAGGATGAAAAATAATCCACACCCACGTAACACATAGACAATCGCCAGCATTTTACAACACTAACTTGCAACAAATAACATTAGCCATTCTAAAATGGCGATTTACACAACTAAACAAACATTTTGGCCTTGTGCACGCAGCCTATTTACACTGCACACTTGACACATTGCTGACACTTATACCTCAGGTCAGCAACAGTCCAAATGTAAATTGTAAGCTGCAGGAAAATCAGATTGTTAGATTTCAAGATATTGATTGCTGGATATATCAAATACAAAGAGGTAAAGTATATTAATTTATTAGTTAATTAATAAATTATCATTAAAATATATATATATATATATATATATATAAATAAGCAGGAGAGAGGGTCATAATGAGCTCAGTGCGGGGCTCACAATGAGCACTGAGCATGCTCAGAGGAGCAAAAGTACACAAGGGGAGAGGCTCGCGATGAGCGCCAAAGGCGCTCAGTGCAGGGCTTCCAATAAACGCCAGTGGTACACAGCCGACCAAAAGTTCACAAAGGGAGAGGCTCGCAATGAGCCCCACAGGTGCTCATTGCGAATCACGTGATGAATGCCAAAGGCGCTCAGTGCGAGGCTTGCAATGATCGCTGAAGGTAATCAGAGGACCAAAAACCTTACTTTGTGTGATTACCTGCCTTACAATTTTATTACCGTCATTTTTGACGGGCAGGTCGCTTGTTTTTCTATATTTTTTTTTATGTCTCATGTGGCTAGATAAAGCCTATGGACATTGCTGATTGTATGTCTGTATGTGTGTATTTTTGCCAGTGACCCGTCGATCTGGATCGCAGAGGGTACACGGGATTAGAAACATTAGTGTTACCTGAGACGCCAGCACTTGAAGGGTTAACCAGTTTCCCTTATGACGTAGGCTACTGGGGGTGGGCACATATGACATCACTAAAAACACATGGTGCCCTACACACTAATATAAAGAGGAAGGGTGAGAAAACCAGCTCAGAACTACCAAACACTTATCTATATTGGTAGTGTGAAGTCTTTTTATCAAAGGTTTTCATTATAAGTTGTGTTTTATCTATGTAGTTATGCTGTGTATGTTTGCTAGTCCCTATTTGAAGGGCTGATATACTGCATTTGTCTTTGCGTGACCTATGTGAACTGATTTTTTGTGCTTTGGGAAAAAGTGCACTGGCACTATACTATGAGATTTTTTGGGGGGGCACTAACAAGAGATCCTGTTTATTGTGAGACCCACTTCCACACCTCTTTAGTTTGGCATACACTATTAGGGCCATACAGAGTGTCTGCCTTGACCTATAGCTAGAGGGAAGTGCTGAGTTGGGCTATCCAATTATTATCAGATCTGTACGTTTTAGTCCCCCATTAATTATATTTAGTGTGTATATATTCCATCTCTGCTTTGATTATCTAAGGAAATACATGGTATGAAGATATTCTGTGACCAGTGCACTGACATCTACGCTTTTACGCTACTGATATTCCTCATTTGTTCCTGTGATCATCAAATGTGAGTGCAATTTTGTATAGTATGTATGTGTGAATAAATTGTTTTAATATATTACACTATCAGGGCATCTTGCGCTTCTCTACTCCATACCCTCTTCTTGTATATACACATTTAAACCAATATGTACATGAATATATATAAACCAATATATACATGAAAAAACAGAGCACACAGTAGTCCACAGTGATATCCTTTCTCTCTAAGTAAGACAAGCCTTTTATAGTAAAATAAGAAAAAATCACAAGAAATTGTAAGAATGTATTAGAAAACCTTTTTCTATATGTATTTTACATCACATATATAGTTGTGGATCTTGCGATGTTGGTGACATTTGCGATGTTGGTAAATCAGTTGCGTCCCTCCTGAAGAAAGGCGAACCAGCGGCGCCAACACACATGTGAGCCTTGCAAAGCCAGGCGAAGCAGCCGCGCAGCACTTAGGCTTCAATGAGCGCCAAAGATGCTCATTGCAGCCAGCAGCGCCATCAAGCATGCAAGCCTCAATATGCGAGGCGAAGCATTAGCACAGTACTTAGGCTGCAATGAGTAACAAAGGCGCTCATTGCAGCCAGTGGCGCAGTATCTCCTATGCGAGAATTTTTTTTAGAAAAACGCTAAATTTCTGAAACAGCATGAAAACAAGGTTCAGCAACCCCAAGCTCGCAAATCGTACAAATACACACACCGAACACACTAATACTTACCACAACAACGCCAGGCACGCAGGACTTTGAAAATAAAACCAACGGCAGTCACCCCGCGCTACGCAAACATTCAGCACACACACAGAGGACAAACACACAGGGAAGGGACAGGGGTGACACGCTGGAAAGAGACATATGGCATTCCCAAGCATTAAACTTGCAGGTTAACTAACCCTTCAAGGAGCGGCCCATAGAGTAGGCTAGCGGGAGAGTCTTGCAATGAGCGCAGGTGAGAGGAAAGGCCAAAGGCGCTCATTTCGAGCCACGCGATGAGCACCGTGAGTGGGAGAGGCTTGCAAAGGCGCTCAGCATGGGACAATTGCAATGAGCGGCCAAGGTAATCATTGCAAAGCAGGTAACTTGAAGTACAAGGGGGAGAGGCTTGCAATGAGTGCCGAAGGCACTTGGCCCGAGGCTCGCAATGAGCGCAGAAGGTGCTCAGAGGACCAAAAGCCATACATTGTGTGGCAAAAAGCATTGCCAGCCTTACAATTGTAATCCTGTCATTTTTGAGGGGCAGATTCCTAATTTGAAATAAAGATGATGACATTCTTCAACACCTAAAGAACAGGACTTAATATGGACTTAGGTTTTCTAATACATTATCACAATTTTTTGTGTTTGTTTTCTTATTTTACTAAAAGGCTTGTCAGCTGATCAAGCATATTATGTAGTAAAATCTACAATGCACTTGAACATGAAACAGCAAAGAGTTTGACAAGTGAGTACATTAAATGTTATTTAAACAGCAAAGGTATTGAACTAGCAGGTTAAAACAGGTAAAACATTTCAGCTAAAAAAGTTAGCTAAAATATAGCAAGTAAATGTATATATTAGTGCTCTTAGTTCCCATAGCAAACCCACTCAAGTTACAGAACATAAGGAAATATTACAACGAGTCTATAAAGCTATGGGTAAGAAAACCCACAGGCTCCTGGAGGGAAGCATAGGTTTATTGATATCAATAGAGTTTATTGTTTTTACATTATCTTTAAAACATAAAGTTACCTCTAAATTATTTACATAGTCTACATATTAATAGTCTACATAATAAAATACATTCCATACCTAATCTACCCAATTTGCCACCAAACGATAATATTTACCCCAACCCCCACAACAAATTGTCCCCTGTGGGTAACTGGACAGTTGCTAAAAAATACTTCCTCCTTGGAGCAATCTGATAACTGGTATGGTCAGCCACCCACTCACCTACACACAGGTCAGAATGAGAAGAGCCTTGTGATTTTCTGGCTGGACATGGGGACAGTCCCACTTCAGATGCCCCAGCTGTTGGCACCAAAAGCATCTCACCTCCTACTGAGTTGCTCCATTCCTATGGACTGGCAAGGCAGTATTTGTAGGCCAGGGAGGACTGTGGTCAGAGTCGTCCTTCTGGTTGGAGCTGTGGTCCAGGCTGGGCTACTGGGCTGGAGAGCACTGGTCTAGTTGGCCTAGCTGAGTGGAGACCAGTGGACTGGGGAAGCACTCCATCTTCCTAGGTCTTCCTGTACTGCACTGCCATATCAATATTTGACCGCTCCTTTATCCATTTAGCAAACCGAGGGTGCAGCATAGGAGTTACAGTTGCATTCTAGGGGCCTCATTCAATTGCGATTTGGCCAATTGAATAGGGCGCTAAATAAGCACATAACATATTTTTTTTATATACGTTTTTAGTTAGTAAACATCTATCCAAAAGCAAGGTTTTCACTAACTAGAAACTTCTTTAAACAAAATATGCTATGTGCTTATTTAGGGCCCTATTCAATTGGCCAAATTGCAAAAGAATGAGGGCCTTGGACTGGACAAGGAAAGGATAAGGATTCAGTGGTTTGGCAGAAATATTGAGGCTGGAGTGAGAGAGAGAGCCTGGACATATTGCTAGTGGACCTAGGCTGAACAGCACTTAGTCTTCTGTCAACAGCTAAAATTCTCAATGCAACTGTCATAGTTGTCATGGCAATCTGTATCACCGCAGTTTTGATTGGAGAGAATCTTGAGTGAAGGGCTTTTGTCACACGGGGAGCATGTAAGCTAGGTTAGGGTTTACATGAAATGTTGGCTCTCAAGATTTCCTACAGGAAACATGTAATTGAGCCCTAAATTTTATAGTGATTTTGCTCTGTGATATTATCACAGTAGAGCTTATCACCAAAATCTAGGGATAAGAATATGAAATGGTCACATATACTGTTGCAACTGAACTTATAAATACAAGTAATTTGGGCACTTTATCAATAATTAGTTCTTAAACTACTTTTGAATCTTTTTTTTAAAGGATTAAATTTTTATATAGATACTAAGTATTAAAGAAAAATAGATTCTTTAGGTTTGATGCTGTGGTTTCCTACTCCAATTATCCTTCTTAGTCTTCTTATTGACTTTGTATTATGTATATTTTAATAAAGGCAACACTTTTGTATTTTCTATACACACTGTAAAAAACACACATATGTTGTCTGAGACCCATTAGTGGTGGTAACTTTTCTATTTGTATATGCTCCTCCAAAAGCAACAAAACAGCAAGATTAAAATGTTTACTCCTCCACTTTCCAGTTCTCCTTCACCACACGAAAGGCTTCTCGTCCAATTGAGAGGCATTGTGCAGAAAAAAATTCTGGGGACAAGCACAGAATTGTCTCTGGAAATGAGAAACATCTGATAGGAGGAAGTATTTTGTTGAGTATACATTTCATGATTCCAATACTTTATTAGATGATTTGCTTATTCCATGAAAGAAATGGCTTATTTCCAGACTAAGTTATATGATGTAGAGTATTTTATTTCACTTTACTAAATGTTTTTCATTTTCTCAAACCTCTCTGCACAATAATTTTGTTAAAATCAGGAAAATTATTTGCAGGTGTCTCTGTGCTTTGAAAATATTATTTAGTATATTTATATGTATATATGTATATGCAAAACTACAATTTAGCAAATCCAAATTTTAGCTTTACTAATATCTTCACTATCTAAAAAACTAAAAGCAAAATGTTCACCGTAGCAACGAGAGACAGATATTAGGAAAGCGTGGGCTGGGTAGTATATTTTGTATGATACCAATATTTTAATAAATCATAACAAAGTGTTAAAGCACATTGTGTTCCATTATAGAGCACATATACATATCTAAAGTACAAAATGTACCTAATTACAGTTTGCATGTCTTATGATGGATTTGTGTAATTCATTTGCTATAAATGCTATCATTATAAACACAAAAATAGAAAAAAAGCCAAATGAAATTACATCTGATCACTAAATACAGGAATAACCCATGTAACTCTGTAGATAGGTTCCGGGCCATTGGAGTGTTTAGCAAAACCGCCCTAAATGGGGTCATTTTAACATAGGGTAGATAGGGATAGGGGAAAAAAGACACAAAAGCAATTTAATTTAATACAATATTTGGCTTAATATTAACTTTTAAGAAATGCCAAATATAGCAACACAATAAGAATTTTTTTTTTAAATAAAATGTAAAATAACAGCAAACATAAACAACACAGTCCACTTTAACTAGCAAATGCGGAAGCTTCAGGCTCATCCTCTATTCTGGCTTTATTGGACACAAATTCATCCAAGGTCTTTGGTTTCTACAACCATCCAGCAGATGCTGGTAGCAAGACACTGCCCCAATAATGCTGCATCACACATTTCTGCTCCTAACACTGTCAGAAATACTGAAAACAGAATCATTCATAAGGTCATTGATGGACCGCAAACTCGTGGTGAGAAAAGTCATTGCTTTCCTGGGCTTCCCTAATGCTCTGTTCTGCCAATTGTTAGAGGTTCTCGCTTGTCAGGCTCTTGCCTGAAGTTTGCATCAAGTCCTTGATGCCCTGGGCATATGTATCTCCAAGTCCAGGCGTATTGACCAGGTCTATTATCTATGCAAGGAGGGGCTGTTCTGGTTGCACATCAACACATAGATTTGGCCATATATTCCTCCATACTGCTTTCAGACATTGCTGTGTCACTTCCTTCCAGGATAAATGAATGTTAGTTATGGCCTACATGATTTTATACTTTTTCTTGTTATCTGTTTGGTCAATGAGCTGGTGAAATGTGTTGCAAATATAATAGGCCTTGAAGGTTGCAATAACCCCCTGATCCATTGGCTGGATGAGTGAAGTAGTGTTGGGTGTAAGGAAAACTACTTCCACTGGGATGCAGAAATGGAGCTCAGACAAGTTGGTACAGTGGCATGGAGCATTGCCCATCAACACAAGAGATTTGGCCTCAATTCCTTTATGCCTGCAGAAGCATTGCACCGATGGTCAGAAATGTTCACTGAACTAGTTTTTTGAAGGTATTCATGGTGATCCAAGCATTACGGTTGAAATTCCAAATGTCCGGCAAAGTGAAGGGTAATCTTTTTCATATAATATTCAGTGCTGGTGGTTTCCAAATACTTGATCTTCTCCTTGTTTTTAAGGATGGTGTGAATTGTCAAGGTTGACAACTTTAGATCTTCTCCAATGTCCACTGGCATTCTTCTTTTTCCAAGTGGTCCAATACCTGCAACCTCATATCCAGAGGAATGCTTTGATGGTTCAAATTGGCCTTGTCATCTACGAGCTCAGTAAAACAGTACAAAAATATACAACTAATGTAGATGTTATTAGACAATTAACAACCACATGATGAGAAATAAGAGAACACGAAAAATATTCTGTACCTTCTCCCTAGTTGGTTGAGGTAGGAATCTGTGTTCTTTTTGGCTCTTTTGCTGTCCATGCTGGCACTTTTCTTCTTGTTTTTGCTCCCTGACTTTTGCTCTGTCTCTCTGTGGCATAGTTCTGAGTGTTAAACAGGGTTCTGCGAGGAAAAAAAAGACCGGTATAGCAGGGCACAATGTTCAACTAGGATCGGTGACCAAAAAACAGCGCTATAGTAGGGTTTAGCGCTAAGCAGGGAATTACAGGTAAAACATAGCTATAGCAAATCAGCATTAAAAGGGTTAGCGTTAAGTATATCTGTATGCTGTATGGAGGGCAATACATTATTTACAAATATTCTTCCTATAATCAAAAAGGGTAATTGGCAATCCATAGACAAGATGTGTATTATAAGATCAGGGCTCCCTTCCTGGCAAACACTTTATTGATGTTAAGCATCTGTGGTTGACTAATACATGAGGTATTAATAAGGATGTATGGATACCAGTGTACTATATACTGCAACATTGCTATGGTGTAATAATGACACATGTGGATATTCAAGATTGGCAAGTAAAGTAACTTAAATTCAGGGGTTACAAGGAGTTACAACTATTGCTGTCTCAGAGTCTTACATTGGCTGTTGTCTAATGAGTACCCAAACTTGATCCCAAGTTCGGAAATATTATTTGTAAACTACATAAGGATGCCTCCATAATGCTGCTATTGTTAATTTGCATTCATCTTCTTCTGATGTAGTAACTGCTATTCACTATAAACTGGTGAAATAGTACCCCACTTCTATTTCATACTTTTATAAAATCAGATTAATTTGTATGATTACATTTTAGCAATTAAGTATTGTTTTAAATAGTTGGACCTTTTCCTCTTCTCTTCATATTTTTTGTTTTTATTATGGGAAGAGCATCTGTACATAAGTGCTAGTTTAGGAGTTGCTTTTTCTACCTATTTTATCAGTATATTATCCATGATCATTTTATTTTATATGGTTGCTTAACCTAGGTTTTTGGTCAGCTTTATTTGTTTTTTTACGTTTAAAAAATGCAATCATTATTGAGCTGATTTTCCAGATTATGTAAGACATGCACTCAAGTATAAAGTTAACTACTAATGCTTCAGAACGGGTAATCTAAGGGCAAAACTGAGTACAAGTTGTCGGATAAGTAAGAAGTATAGCTCATATGCTGTTTTGAGCAGTCTACCAACTAGTTAGCAATTGATGTTAGTACTTAATAACACAATAGTATGATTTTAAGATGATTTATAGAGGCAATTATGAAATTGAATTTGCAGAGCTAGTTCATCAGCGCATGCAGCCTATTTACACTACACACTTCACACATTGCTGACACTTACACCTCAGGTCCACAACAGTGCAAACCGACATTGTATGCTGCAGGAACATCGAAACAGGTTGTCAGCTCTTCAGCACAATGCTTCCTGCATAGATTACTTCCAAATAGGTATATTCATGAATGTATTATTTAATTAGCATACAAAAATACATATACACAAAAAAAAAAAAAAACTATTAAATTCCCTGAACGTGTAATATCGTAGCCCGCAAGACTTACGGCTATTAAATTGGCCTCTCAAAGCTATCCGTAAACGACTTGCGGGTTAAGGGTGAAAAAAAACCTACGGGATATCAAAAATTAAACTCCGCGGCGGCAAAAGTCCTTTGTTCTGTCAAGCCTGTAACTGTTACATTCCAATCACGCTATTAAATTGCAACAAATTTCCAAATACGCTCATTGCAGGTGCCGTAAAGTAGACGGTGGGAGAGGCTTGCAACGAGCACCAAAGGCACTCATTGCAAAGCCCGCAAGTTAGAGGGGGGAGAGCTTTGCATTGTGTGGCAAACAGCATTGCCAGCCTTACCTTTTTATTGCTGTCATATTGCAGTCCTTAGTCATGTAATATATATATATATATATATATATATATATATATATATATATATAATCCATCCGTTGCTATGTCTAAAACTGTGAAACACAGTAAGCATATGCTTTAAAGGAGCCATGTTTAAAATGGTTTGGATTGACAGAGTGATGGTGCATTATGTGGCCTCATTTGCATGTCACGCCCAGTTTTCCCAGACTGCAGTGCATATACTGTATTTCTGAGAAATTTTAGCAGGAAATAAGTTTTTATCAACTTATTTTTAGACATTCAAATGGAGTCACTAATGTACTATTCCTTATTTGTACTACTGTACTTTGTACGGTGGAGGGCTTCTATCACTCTTAGCCCACCATATGTGAAATAATTGCTATATATATATATATATATATATATATATATATATATATATATATATATATATATATATATACATATATACATAGATATATACATATATATATATATATATATATATATATATATATACATACATACATACATACATACATACATACATATATATACATACATATATATACATATACATATACAGGATATACATATCACATATATAGTTCTGAGCATGCGGGTGGTTGCTAACGCTTGCGGGCTCGCATAACGAGCCCGCCGCAACTGCAGCCCCGCAAAGCGAGGGCCGTAGTTGCTGGCAAGGAGCACCGAAGGTGCTCCTTGCGCTGGTGGGCTTGCATAGCGAGCCTGCCACAACTGCGGCCCTCGCAAAGCGAGGGCCACAGTTGCAGGCGAGGAGCGCCAAAGGGGCTCCTTGCACTGGTGGAGATGAGCACCGTAGGCTCTCATCCCTACGACCCCCTACGACTTTAGGACCGCAAATGCGGACCCTCGCAAAGCGAGAGGCCGCTTTTGCGGAGGTGGAAGCTCTACGGCGCCTCACAACTACCACACAAGCGGGACTTGCAAAAAAAAACATAAACACACAATGACTAACTACAGACTTACACAAAAATATACTAGCCGCAAAAATACGACCTTAACGGACAACCCGCGCACAGCGGAAAACATTAAAAAACACATAAATACAACCAAAAATTGTATAAAAACCTTACCCACACCAAGGGGGGACACCCGGGACCTCTGCAACACAGCTTAAACCTCGAATTAGGTCAAATTTACAAAGTTTAGCCACTCGAAAATCTCCTAAGCGAGAGAAAAAATGGCCGACGAAAAAAACAAAAACGAGGCTACACGACCCCTAAAACCGCTAAATAACACAAAGCAAATACGGCTTTTACAAAAACCTGTACGACCTACAACATACACTAATAGCAAGGACGGTAAATCATACAAACCCGCCTACCACATACACATTCGCCGTCATTTTACAACACTAACTTGCACAATGCGGAATTACCCAGCTACACTAACAGCTTCTCCTTGCGCATGCAGACTATTTACACTACACACTTCACACATTGCTGACACTTACACCTCAGGTCCACAACCGACATTGTATGCTGCAGGAACATCGAAACAGGTTGTCAGCTCTTCAGCACAATGCTTCCTGCATAGATTACTTCCAAATAGGTAAAGTATATTCATTTAAGAATGTATTACTTATTTAATTAGCATCCAAAAATACATATGCACAAAAAAACAACAAAAAAAAACACTCTCGCAATAAACACAAAAGCCATTCACCGCGCCTCTCAACAAGCACACAAAGCCTTGCAATAAGCGCAAAAACCAGATTAGTGCCGACCAAACGATAACAGCAAAAGCGGCTATCAGAAAAGAAGAAAAAAACAACCGCCTCGCAATGACCACCGAAGACGCTCATTGAGAGCCACGCGATGAGCTCCGAAGGATCTCGGACTCCACAAAAAATGTATCTCTGTGCCAAACAGCATTACCTGCCTTATAATTTTATTGCCATCATTTTTTGACAGGCAATTTGCTAGTATATATATATATATATATATATATATATATATATATATATATATATATATATATAAAGCGTTAATACACATGCAAAGTCTAATTTGTGATACTGTGGAGTATCAACATTACCCTGAAGGCTTGAATGTACATCTTGAATACATCATGAATATACATCTTGGTACATGGCCACCAGAAATGGGATGAGACTTCCCAGGATGCGGGTAGTGGAGATTATCCCTGATGGAGATGAGTTGGCTGTTGCTCCATGTGCCTCTGTACAGCCTCCATGTGTGTTTGCAGCCCTTCGTGAAGAGTTAGAGCAGATTAGTGTGGTGTATGCTCCCCTGGTCCCCTAGTGGTGGTGAAGGGGCTTGTGTGTTCAATGAAGCTGTGAGCTATAACATATATGGACACTCTAGGTGGGCAGGTCATAGCAGAGAGGTCATACAAATTGCAGTCCACTGGAGAAAGAACTGGCAACCCACTCCAGTATCTTTGCCATGCACACCTTGCCATAGCACAGACAGAGACATAAGTAAGTGTTCTGCATGACTGAAGGACTGAACGACAAAAAATGAACTCGCTATATGAGATGTGGTGGAGTAATCTAGATCTGATGAGTGAGATTTATATTAGAGGATCTTTGTAATTTTGGGTCCACATTACAGTGTCTGTGAGTGAGAAAGGGATATGTCAGGCAGATTCATGTTTTGTGTTGCAATTTAATCAGGTAGTGTCTCTTTAATTGCTTTCAGCATCTTGCAGCATGACTTTTCATATTGGCATATGCATGGCCATTCCAATATAAGAAAAAAAATGAAGGGTTATTTGTTAATTGTGAATTGTTGTGCAATTAATTTGAATGCCTTCCATTGCTTTCACCACATAGTTCTATTGGTGTGTTTTTATTGTATTTTGCAGTATTAGAAATAAGTCTGTAAACCCTTTGCGGTCCCATTTGGAACCCATAATATTTTGGCCGACGTTTGCCATTTGAGGGTTTGAAAACATTTGCGGCCTTAGGTAATTGTAGCAATTGAATAGCGATTTGCGATTTTAGCGATTGTAACTCTTGCGGGCTTGAAAGATCAAAGGCTTAGATGGGGTGTAAGTTACGGTTATAACAACCGCAGGAATTTTCAGCTTCTAACCCATAGATCGTTTAAGGCTCACAAAAGCACGCTTATTGAATAGCAAATTAGTTTACAGGCTACATTACGGGCTCCCGTAAACAATAGCTCAATTGAATAGAGGCCATGGTATATTGATACTACTTGATTTTCACATATCTTTAAAGGAACATGGGACACAATTATTTTATTTTGTTGAATGAACATTATTTAAACATTACCAAAGTTGTGTTTTGAATTAAAAATTATAAAACACTGTGGGCCCAATTCAATTGCCCAATTCATAAATGTATACACACTTAAAATCACTCATAATATTGCTACATATTTTGCAAATATTACTTATTGACACTAATGAATTCTTAAGTCAATAGAATGCATATAAACATTTATTAAAAAAAACACCCGAAGACAAATTTATGAGTTCAAGGCATGTGCAAGTAGCTAATAGAATAAGGCCCTATGTGAAGATCCCAGGTAGGGGGGTCTATTCAGCTTCTGAAATTGTCTCCCTCAGGTATCATCTTCTTCAATGAACTTGAAAAGATCAAGGGGGCCAATCCTACCTAGCAGAGTCCAATCCAATTCAATTCAATCCAAGTGCTCAGAATAGCAAGTGATTACAGTTCATTAAAATAATACAAGTTTTCCCTCTAAATGAAACACCCATTCAATATGGCCCTCATTCTATTATCGGCTGTAGGAGATGCGGGGCAGCAAGGACCGGCCGCAAGCTATTCGCCTATTCTATTCACTTCCGGCCGGGGATTCCGGCCGGCTTGCAGCCGGCGCCTTGCTATCCCTTGCGGCCGCATGCGCCGGAGGAAAGCCTTTGATCTTAAACGGCTGCAAGAGTTTTGGCCGTAAGAAAATCTTGGTTGCTATTCAATTGCTCCGGGAAACCTCTCTGCAAGGCTAAAACCAAGCCGCAGCTTACTTGCAGCAAAAAGGTCCCGCAGGCACACAATTAAGCACATTTTAAAGCCATAATAAAGCCATCCTGCACTCTTATGATACTATAAAGTGCTTGTAGGTGTTAGCATTAATAGCACAACATTCCCCTACACTCAAATTCGTAAATACATTTTATTTTAATTTATATCAAATATCCATGTAAAAAGTCCAGAGGGCTTGGAGCACCTCAGACCCGCCCACGCTGCGGCCGGAAAATAAACAGTTAATGTAATCTCGGATTTGGGCTGATGTGCAAGCTTGAGAGGGGGTTGCTATTAATCCTCATTTCCCCCATTATGATCCCTAGCATTTACAGAGCTTTACAGTGCCGTCTTGAATTTATTTTTGCATTTAAAGATTTCTAAGCTTACGGACGATTGCAAGATATACGGCCGGCCGTAAGGGGATAGCCTTGCGGCGCCGTATAATTGAATTGCAAGGTAACGGGAGCCCGCAAGGAATCGCAGCCTTGCGGACGATTTACGGACGATAATAGAATGAGGCCCTATGTATTTTATTTGGTTACTTGCAGAGAGGAAAAAATAGAAAGTGGTGGCCCAGGTATATTACATAAGAACCAAATATATAAGTTTATTGGTTAGGGTGCTCCTAAGCATAAATAAAGCATATTATGTGAAGAGAGAAAAGATCCTATTATAGGGCACACCTAATAATCCTAATCTTAGAAGAAAGAGAATAAACTAAATTATAAAACTTAACTGTTAATGGTTGTTAAAATCCATATTAAAATATATAAACATAGGTGGCAGAGATGTCACAAAAATATTGGATTGACTAGTATGGTACCTCAAAATTGTAGATTCTGCCCCTTATAGGCAAACCATATAAAGTGCTAAGTGACAATTTAATCACAAAAAAAAAAGTGACTAGTATACGAACTAAAGTGCTTAATATATGAAGTGACAAGTGCTATGGTTCATATAGTATATAAGTATATGGAAGTGGGAACTATAAAAAAATGCAGTTTATAGAGAGCTGCAAAGTTTCAGAAGATGCTATTATCCAGCTATATGCTGATGATATGAAGAGATACCAAATGTCCTACCAAAGTAACGAGTAGAAAAAACTATAGAGTAGAGGAATAGCCATTGAGTGATAAATGCCTCAATGCTATATTGCATATCTAGTTTAATACTACGAAAACAGTAAAAACAGTAAAAAAAACACTAAATACACACTAAAAAATAAAACAAAGATCACTTACAGCATGGGGAACCAGGCAGGACGTCTGGAAGTGAGTTGGAACTGCAATTTACATCGATTTAGCCGAGTTACAAAGATCGAAAATCGGCTAAGCGAGAAAAAAATGGCCGCCCAAAAAAATGAAAACGAGGCTATACTACTACGAACTGCGTAAAACACAGCCACAGACGTATGTATTCGAAAAACAATGAGATAAAGGATGCGGATTAACTGCACAATGAGTAAAAAGACAGTAGCGAGTACATTTTACGAAACGATATTACCGATTTACGCATTAACACAGATTTCCCGCCTTTGTCTCGCTCCACATAGGATTTCCCGCTGAAAACAACGCATTTGTCTCGCGCAACTGCGGATTTCCCACCTAAAACAATGCATTTGTCTCGCGCACAAATCCTATATATAGGGCACACTTCACACATAACTGACACTTTCTCCTCAGGTGATGACAGTCTGACTGGATGTTTTCTGATGCCGGGAAATCTCAAGAGATTGTTAGCTCTTCAGTATACTGCTTCAGCATTATTACATTAAAAAAGGTAAATATATCATTTATAATTATTAATTAATAAATTGGTTCTTACTTAATAATAAATTATAAATTTAATTAATAGAAAAATAATATTGTGCTTACCTGTGTGAAACAATTGTTAATAACATTCATAATGTAAATTAATTAATTAATTTATCATTAATATCAAAATTAGTTAACGTTTAAGAATGTGAATACAAAAGCAACACATTGATTCATTAATTATTAATGTACATTAATTTAAGAATTATTTTGTTATATGTCCTGATTACCTGTGTGAAACAATTGTTAATAACATTCATAATGTACATTAATTAATTAGGAACACATTGATTCATTAATTATTAATGTACATTAATTTAAGATTTATTTTGTGATATATCGTGATTACCTGTGTGAAACAATTGTTAATAACATTCATAATGTACATTAATTAATTAATGATTAATATCAAAATTAATTAATGATTAAGAATGTCAATAAAAAAAACAACAGATTTATTAAATAATTATTAATGTACATTAATTTAAGAATTATTTTGTTATATGTCGTGATTACCTGTGTGAAACAATTTTTAATAACATTCATAATGTACATTAATTAATTAGGAACACATTGATTCATTAATTATTAATGTACATTAATTTAAGAATTATTTTGGTATATATCGTGATTACCTGTGGGAAAGAATTGTAAATAACATTCATAATGTATCATTACTAATCATTAATATTAAAAAAGGTTAACGTTTAAGAATGTGCATAAAAAAAGGAACACGTTGATTAATTAATTATTAATGTATGTACATTATTTAAATAATTCAGTTCTTATATATTTTGTATAAAATAAAATAAAAAAAATATTTAAAGCCTATATACTTATGCTTACATGTTGATGTTAGATGTAGTCACACATTGTTTAATATTAATGAACATTAATTGATTCTTAGTTCATTAGTAATGTACATTATTTTAAGAATTCAGTTGTAACATACTCATTTTAAAATACCACTAAAAAATAAATAAAGGGAACATGCTTATGTCTTGACGTTATATTTAGTCAGACATTAATTTAAGATTAATACAGATTAATTGATTCTTATTTAAAGACTAACAGTAATATTGAGTGTATGTTTATAATCTATGCTTTCATATGTGTGTTCATGCTGATTGATTGATATATTTATTTCATGTTTTTAATATATGCAAAAATAGGTATGTTAAGCCTCATTGATTAATACAGATGAAGTAACATATTATACATTAATTTTACTATTTTGTATAATTGCAGTGAACTCTAGCTGAATGACCAGAGATAGTGACGTTTGCACACATTGAACATCATAAGGATAATTTGGACAGGTACAGAATTTTAATTATATTACTATGGCAAAATATAAAAAAATATGATTTTAGGGTTTTAATGTAGCCAAATATATGTCTGTTGATGTTCATTTAATGATATCGATGAAGCAAAAGTTTAAAAATATTATCTATTTGATTTTACAGTTTATTTGGATCAATCAAGGGAATAAACAGACAGGGTGACGTTTGCAGCCTTTGAACAACATCAACATCATCCTCACAGGTATAAAATTTAATTTTGTAGTGATGCATAGAAAAAGGCTATATATTATATATTTGGTGAAAATTGAAATTTATTGAAAATGGATGGTACTTATGGAGTCATTCATTTATGATATTTAGTCAAAACTTGAAAAAAGTTGAAAAGACAATACTAATTAATAATAATATTTTAAGAAAATAAGAAGCTTCCAACACTTGCAAAAAAAAAATGGATGGTATGCTGTGAATTCAATCAAGAAGGAATGTCATTAAAGGATTAATAATATAAAGATAGATATGTGCAGCTATTTCCGATTTCATATATGTCAATAAAATACTTTGAAAAATGGTTTCATTTCTTTCAGACTAAAGTGCAACAATTGAAAATGTTTTATTAGTTTATTCATCTACTTTAATCGAAAGGTACAAAAAGGAAAAAAAATGTATACAAAACAAAGAACAAACAATAATTACATCTCTATTTAAAATTACAGATTAAAATGGCAGAGAATGGAGAAGACAAAATTGAACGCAAAAGAAGATTGGCAAGGGAAAGGAAGCAAAGGTGGAGAGATGCTCAGAAACCGGAAACTTCACAATGCTTGCGAGAAGAAGATCGACAGAGACTTTTAAATAAAAGAAAGATGAGTAAGGAAGCCGCAAGTGAGTGTGTTGGGGCTTCCAAGAAACGTAAAAGTAAACAAAAACATCTCTGTGAACCATTGTCCAATGATTCTAATTTGCAGAATGATTTAAATGTAGACACACAAGAAAAAAATGTACATATAGAATGTGGGTCTGATATCTATGTTGAAGAAATGAATGATAATGTGTTTACTACTGCAGTACAAGTAGATACTCATTATTGTGGGTTACTTAATGTGGTTTGTCAGTTTTGTGGGGCCTATCATTTTATAAAGGAAAGACCTACTGACGGAAATTTCATTAGTTGCTGTCAGAAAGGAAAGGTGAAACTTCCACTAAGACACCCATTTCCATATTATTTAGAATGCATTATGAGTGATCCAACATTTCCAAATTATAATAATTTCAAACAAAACATAAGGTCTTATTACAGTGCAATTTCATTTGCTTCAATGGGTGCAACATTAGCAGAAAATGTACCAGGACATGGTCTTTACTGTTTCAGAGTTCAAGGTAAAATATACCACCGAACTTCACATTTACACCCACTAGAAGGACAGCAAAGGAAATTTGCACAGTTATACAGTCAGGTCCATAAATATTGGGACATTGACACAATTCTAAACTTTTTGACTCTATACACCACCACAATGGATTTGAAATGAAACGAACAAGATGTGCTTTAACTGCAGACTTTCAGCTTTAATTTGAGGGTATTTACATCCAAATCAGGTGAACGGTGTAGGAATTACAACAGTTTGCATATGTGCCTCCCACTTTTTAAGGGACCAAAAGTAATGGGACAATTGGCTGCTCAGCTGTTCCATGGCCAGGTGTGTGTTATTCCCTCATTATCCCATTTACAAAGAGCAGATAAATGGTCCAGAGTTCATTTCAAGTGTGCTATTTGCATGTGTTGCTGTTAACTCTCATTATGAGATCCAAAGAGCTGTCAGTATCAGTGAAGCAAGCCATCATTAGGCTAAAAAAACAAAACAAACCCATCAGAGAGATAGCAAAAACATTAGGTGTGGCCAAATCAACTGTTTGGAAGATCCTTAAAAAGAAAACGCACCGGTGAGCTCAGCAACACCAAAAGACCCGGAAGACCACGGAAAACAACTGTGGTGGATGACCGAAGAATTCTTTCCCTCGTGAAGAAAACACCCTTCACAACAGTTGGCCAGATCAAGAACACTCTCCAGGAGGTAGGTGTATGTGTGTCAAAGTCAACAATCAAGAGAAGACTTCACCAGAGTAAATCCAGAGGGTTCACCACAAGTTGTAAACCATTGGTGAGCCTCAAAAACAGGAAGGTCAGATTAGAATTTGCCAAACAACATCTAAAAAAACCTTCACAGTTCTGGAACAACATCCTATGGACAGATGAGACTAAGATCAACTTGTACCAGAGTGATGGGAAGAGAAGAGTATGGAGACGGAAAGGAACTGCTCATGATCCAAAGCGTACAACCTCATCAGTGAAGCGTGGTGGTAGTGTCATGGCGTGGGCATGTATGGCTGCCAATGGAACTGGTTCTCTTGTATTTATTGATGATGTGACTGCTGACAAAAGCAGCAGGATGAATTCTGAAGTGTTTCGGGGCAATTTTAACTGCACATATTGAGCCAAATGCTTCAGAACTCATTGGACGGTGCTGCACAGTGCAGATGGACATTGACCCGAAGCATACTGCAAAAGCAACCAAAGATTTTTTTTTAAGGGAAAGAAGTGGAATGTTATGCAATGGCCAAGTCAATCACCTGTCCTGAATCCGATTGAGCATGCATTTCACTTGCTGAAGACAAAACTGAAGGGAAAATGCCCCAAGAACAAGCAGGAACTGAAGACAGTTGATATAGAGGTCTGGCAGAGCATCACCAGGGATGAAACCCAGCGTCTGGTGATGTCTATGCGTTCCAGACTTCAGGCTGTAATTGACTGCAAAGGATTTGCAACAAAGTATTAAAAAGTGAAAGTTTGATTTATGACTGTTAATCTGTCCCTTTACTTTTGGTCCCTTAAAAAGTGGGAGACACATATACAAACTGTTGCAATTCCTACATCGTTTACCTGATTTGGATGTAAATACCCTCAAATTAAAGCTGAAAGTCTGCTGATAAAGCACATACTGTTCATTTCATTTCAAATCCATTGAGGTGGTGTATAGAGCCAAAAAGTTTAGAATTATGTCGATGTCCCAATATTTATGGACCTGACTGTATGTCTTAGATACGATGGAAGCTGTGGAACAAAGAATGACACTTCCAGAAAATATACAGTGTTTGCGCATAGTCTTTGAACAGCTGGATAAAATTATGCAAAAAAAAACATATAGTCAAGCATACAAACAATTAGCACAGCTTGAAAAAGAACAACAGGAACATGCTGAAAGACATCAATTGCCTACACCAATATGGTGTTAAAAAGAGATCGCAACACTGATCAAAGAAGATATAATTTACCTACTGTAAATGAGGTTGCCATGGTGTTTAAAAATGAAGATGGTGAACCACCTTTTCAGCGGGATATTAGAATATATCCACGCAACGAAGAACAACCATTTATCAACATCAATATATTAAGCTGTAATTTAGATCCAATGACATATCCCATTTTCTTTCCAAATGGGAAACCAGGATGGGAACCAAAATTACAATTGGAAAGTTATCCCAATACTAAACTTCGTATTAGATCTAATATTTCCATGCTGGAATATAAAGTGGCACAAACTGCTATCCGTGATTGTTTTAATCCAATTTTACATGGAGGAAAACTCACTCAATAATGGATTATTGATTCATATTTACAAGTTGAAGCCAATAATCTAAATTTCATTAAATATCAACAAAATAAATTACGAGTAGAACAGTATTGTGGATTAATGGATTATGTGGCAGATTTAGCGTCCAACAGAAACATTCCAGCTGGAAGAGCAATTATTTTGCCATCCTCTTTCCAAGGATCTCCTCGCAATATGCGAGAAAGGTATAACGATGCCATGGCTATTGTTACAAAATTTGGAAAACCAGATTTATTTATTACATTCACGTGTAATCCACAATGGCCAGAGATCAAGGAAAATTTGAATCTGGGACAAACTACTTCTGACCGACCAGATTTAGTGGCAAGAGTATTTAAAATCAAACTCAATTCATTAATACATGATATCACTAAAGCACACTTATTTGGACAATGTGTGGCTTTTGTTTACACTATTGAATTTCAAAAAAGAGGATTGCCACATGCTCACATACTTTTAATACTGCAGGAAAAAGACAAGTTGAACACTGCAGAGAGAGTGGATTCAGTAATTTCTGCACAATTGCCAGACCAAGAAAAATATACAAAACTTTGGGAGATCGTTAAACATAGAATGATTCATGGCCCATGTGGAGAGATGAATCCTAATTCATCATGTATGGAAAATACAAAATGTACGAAAGAATTTCCAAAACAATTTCAAATGCAAACTTATGCAAATTGTGATGGATATCCTTTGTATAAAAGAACACAAGGACAAACAGCTATTATCCGTGGCCAAAAGGTTGATAATAGATTTGTCGTTCCATACAATCCACATTTGCTCATCAAGTACAATGCACACATCAATGTGGAAGCTTGCACTTCGATTAAATCAATTAAGTATGTGTATAAATATATATACAAAGGATATGATGCAGCTACTGTTGTTGTACAAGGTGCTGGAAATGCATGATCGAACACATGCTATCTATCGTTTAGCTGTACATTTGCCTCAAAGTCAGTTGGTTTGCTTTACTCAAGGAAATGAAAGAACTGCATTATATCAAAGTGAAGACAGAGATACCACACTTATTGCGTGGTTTAAATTAAACTGTCAGGATACACAGGCCAGACAATTTTTATACATAGAGATACCATATCACTATGTATTTGTAAATGGTCTATGGCGACAACGAAGAAGAGATACACATAAAATCATACCACGCATTTATACCGTCAGTCCAAGGGACATTGAACGTTTCAGCTTAAGATTACTTCTGCTACATGTTCCCTGTGCACAGAGTTTTGAGCATTTACGTACAGTGAATGACATAGTTTATGATACATTCCTATTAGCTGCAAGACATCAAAATTTCATAGCTGATGATACAGAATGGGAGAGGTGTCTGGAAGAAGCAGCACTATGTCAAATGCCTAAGCAAATGAGACAACAATTTGCATTCATTTGTATATTTTGCAATGTAACTGATGCTTTCACTTTGTGGGAAACATTTAAATTAAACATGTCAGAAGATTTCTTGAAACGTTACAGAGAACCAATAGCTCTGTTAAAAACATTGATGGAAATCCAAGAAATATTGTTGGCTCATGGATTAAATTGTGCAAGTTTTAATTTACCAGATCCAGGACTTATAGATGACATCAATTTTGATGATTATGACACTGAGCTTCAAAAACAAAAAACCCAAGAAAAACTGGCAACTTTAAATAATTTACAGTTAGAAGCATTTCATGCCATCACAAATGCTACAGATGATGAAATGGTCAAAGACCGGTATTTCTATCTACACGGACCAGGTGGATCAGGAAAAACTTATCTGTACAATTGTTTGATGAGTTATATTCGATCACAGGGTCAGATAGCTATGCCATTTGCAACAACTGGAATTGCTGCACTTTTGTTAGATGGTGGTAGAACTGTGCATAGTGGATTTAAGCTGCCAGTTCCCATTTTGGAAACATCAGTGTCAGATATTCGACTCAATTCCATACAAGCAAAACAATTCAAACTAACTAAACTAATTATCATAGACGAGACAACAATGATGTCATGTCATGCACTGCAATGTATTGACAGATTCTTAAAAGAAGTGATGGATAATAAGTTGCCATTTGGTGGAAAGGTGATGCTGTTAGGAGGCGATTTTAGGCAAACATTACCTGTTGTGCCACACGGAAATAGAACAGAGATCATTGAAACATGTATCATGACCAGTAAACTGTGGCAAATATTTACACATCTCAAATTAGAATTAAATATGAGATCTGAAGGCCAAAATGAATTCAATGACTGGCTCATTAAAATCGGAGATGGAAAACATCCAGAAATACAGCATTTACCAAATGATACCATTGAAATTCCATCAGAAATGGTTTGCAATAAATCACTCATATCAGCCATATTTCTAAACACTCTTAATAATGAGGATTACACAGACATTGCAAACAAAGTGATATTAACATCAAAAAATATCGATGCCTTGAATGTAAATAACGACATTTTAAAATACATCAGTGCACCACAAAAGAATTATTACAGTGCAGATTCTATTCTGTCAGATGATAAAGACAGTGAATCAAATTTTAGTATTGAATTTATTAATTCGTTAACACCATCTGGAATGCCCCCACATATTTTACAATTGAAAAAAGGCACAATTGTTATGCTATTGCGAAATGAATCCAAAAAAAGGACTTTGTAATGGGACCCGATTAATTGTGCATGAGTTAAAAGATCATTTTATATATGCAGAAATTATAACTGGTACCCATAAAGGTGAACGCGTTTTTATACCAAGAATTGATTTAGCTCCAAGTGAGAGTGGTTTGCCCTTTGTCCTTCAACTGAGACAATTTCCAGTTATCATGGCATTTGCTATGACCATCAATAAATCCCAAGGACAAACTTTTAAGTCAGTTGGGATTTTTTTAAAGGAACCAGTTTTTGCACATGGACAACTCTATGTGGCTTTTTCAAGGTGCGCTAATCCAAAAGAAATTAAAGTGCATGTTGAAGAAAATGAAACTCAAGGTCATTTAGTGGACAATGGATGTGTTTACACCAAAAACATTGTCTACTATGAGGTGTTGGAAAGATAGAGGACAATGGTTTCAATTTTAATGCCAACATTTTATGGGACTCAATATGATTGCACAAAAACAATATTTCACGTAAAACATCTAAAGAATGGACAAAAAACATAGAGAACAGTGGTTTGACTTCCAGTCCAAAATTAAAGTACTCTGGGACTCTTTAAATAGGGGTCCACTATTTCACTTATGAAAATCTATGTGATATTTGCAAAATGGACAAACTGAAAAAAAAAAAAATAACAACAAAAACAACAGTAAAATATCCTTAAACAGATTTGAATGGGTTCAAAGTTTGATATTAACATGATTGGTCCCACAAAACAATTAACTGAATTTTTCAGGATTTACAAGAGTTAAATGTTATTGTTTGATGTTACAATTTCAGATGTTAAATATGTGTTTTTTGATTTTTTTTTAAAAATTGTAAAATATATATGTGGTATAGTCAAATATGTATTGTTAGTATAAAGTTGAAGTATTTAATAATAATTGGAAATGTATTATTTAAAGACAAAGTATTGATTCAGGGAGAAATCCGATCGCCAGTTAATGGGGTCAGGAAGGAATTAATTTTTTTCCCTCTTTGATACAATTGGACAAGTTTCAATTTGGGGGTTTTATTGTTTGCCTTCCTCTGGATTCAATGCTAATTTAGTTTAACAGGAGTTTAACAAATATGTTACAAATGATAAAAAGCATGTTATTGTTAAAAAAATGTACTTACTCCGCAGTTACTCAGTTATAAATATGTATTGAAAAGTGTTAGTATTGTTAACAAAATGTTAAACAAATGTTTCATATACAAGTTGCATGTTACAAAGTTTAATGTTTGGGAAATATAAGTTGAATGTTAAAAAAATAAAAAGTTAAAAAATATTATGTGTTTTTATTTTTAGAAAAAAAATAAGGGACAAATGTAGGTGACTCATTTTGTGTTGCAAACAAATTTCACAACATTTAAATTTTTTTGACCGTCATTTTTTGACGGGCAAGTCGCTAATAATATTATAATCTTGGCTCATGGGGTTTCAAATGTAAGGTTTTTTAGTGCCAAGTAGATAAATCCATTTGGCTTCTTTCTTTAATAATTCTGTAACTATGTCACCTCTCCTTATTGTTTTTTCAACATGATCTATAGCTGTAAATGTCAGATCTTTGGTATCACTACTTAAGGATAAAAAGAGAGAATTAGATAATACTGTCAGATGCATTGGAACCTTTAATAATAAATGGCATGAGTTTAAAAAAATCTTTAACAAACATTGGGGTATTTTATTGGATGATAAAGATCTCAAACCATATTTACCCACCAATGCAGCTATTACCAGCAGACGGTCTAGAAATCTAAGAGATTACCTCTCAAAAAGTCATTTGTATACAGGAAAGAGCCAATCATGGTTACAAAAAACAAAAAGCTGTTTTAAATGTCATTCATGTAAAGCATGTCAATATGTAAAGCTGACAAAAAAATTATTTCAGAAAAACAAACATATAAAATAAAACACCTTATCACATGTAAAACAGAGGGTATTATCTATTTAATAACATATTTGTGTGGGGCCAGATATGTAGGAAAAACCTGTAGAGAATTCAGGCGACAAATTCTGGAACACATTTATAGTGTCAAAAAAGAATATGATACCCCAATAGCTATGCATGTCAATAATAAACACAAGGGTGATACCAAAGTTCTGACATTTACAGCTATAGATCATGTTGAAAAAACAATAAGGAGAGGTGACATAGATACACAATTATTAAAGAAAGAAGCCAAATGTATTTATCTACTAGGCACTAAAAAACCTAAGAGCCTTAATGAAGGCTTCACCTTCACTCCTTATATCTGAAACCCCATGAGCCCAGATTTTAATATTATCCATAACTAAAGTCATAGGGCCTCATTCTATTAGCAGCCGTAAATCGGCCGTAAGGCTGCGATTCCTTGCGGGGGTTCAGTTAACTCGCGATTCTATTATACGGCCCCGCAAGGATCTCCTTTTACGGCCTGCCGCATATCTTGGAACCGGCCGTAAGCTGTGAAATATAAAAACTCAAAAATAAATTCAAGCCTGCACTGTACAGCTCTGTAAATGCTAGGGATCATATTGGGGGACATGAGGATTAAAAGGAACCGACTCTCAAGCTTGCACATCAGCCCAAACCCGAGTTCAAATTAACTGTTTATTTTCCGGCTGCGGCGTGGGCGGGTCTGAGGTGCTCCAAGCACTCTGGACTTTTTACATGGATATTTTACGGATATTAAAAATAAAATATTTTACGGATTTGAGTATAGGATAATTATGTGCTATTTTTTCTAACACCTAAAATCCCTTTATAGTCTTCTCAAAGTGCAGGATGGCTTTATTTGAGCTATTTTATGTGCTTAATTGGTGCTAGCGGGACCTCTTTCCTGCAAGTAAGCTGCGGTTAGTTTTTAGCCTTGCAGAGAGGTTTCCCGGAGCAATTGAATTGCAAATAGGAATTTCTTACGGCCGAAACTCTTGCGGCCGTTTTAGATCAAAGGCTTTCCTCTGGCGCGAGCGGCCGCAAGAGATAGCAAGGCACCTCCGGCCGTAAGGGAATAGAATAGCAGAATAGCTTGCGGCCGGTCCTTGCGGCCCCGCAACGGCTGCGGCCGCTAATAGAATGAGGCCCATAGACTGGAATAATATCATTTTTTGCCATTTTTTAATACTGAGAATATATGGGCCTCATATTTGGTAGGTTTTGTTATTTGAGGAATAATAGTAATATTTAGTACAAAGGATGATAATAATACAGGCAATTGGAAGTTAAGCATAATTTGGTTTTATACACCAATTTTATTTACCATATGTAATAATAGACAAATGCCTTGTTATAATTCTGTTCATGTAAGAATATAAAAATACCTTATATTAGAAAACACTATAATTTCAGTTATATTCTCCCACAGACTTTTTTTTAATCCCTCACACATTTAACATCAGTTAGACTTCTAAATGAAGAAACTACTAATAATTTGTTAATTCATTTTAATTAGTTTTTAAATGTGAGATAATAATACTATATATTTTATCACACTTAGGCTTTTTTAATCCCGTTTTATGTTGCCATGACTACGCCAGCCTTTAAAAAGATATGATGGGAAGGCAGGCGTAACCCTTGATGACAATCAAGAAACGTGCCTCGGCTCCACGTAAGAACGCCGTCGCGGGTAATGACGTCATTTGTTTGCGTCTAGACCGCGGCATGTAAGGCAGAGAGCTGGCGTTTTCATATCAGGCCCATAGTTTAAAGCCCCTTCCCTGAATCTACCATTTATGCAGTTAAGCTAGTTTAGTAGAAGGGAGGTAGAATACACGCAGAGGGATCCTGGTTGCAACGCTATAGTTTTGGGATAGTATTAAACTAGATATGCAATATAGCATTGAGGCATTTATCACTCAATAGCTATTCCTCTACTCTATAGTTTTTTCTACTCGTTACTTTGGTAGGACATTTGGTATCTCTTCATATCATCAGCATATAGCTGGATAATAGCATCTTCTGAACCTTTGCAGCTTTCTATATACTGCATTTATTTATAGTTCCCACTTCCATATAGTTATATACTATATGAACCATAGCACTTGTCACTTTATATATTAAGCTCTTTATTTTGTATACTAGTCACTTTTTTCTGTGATTAAATTATCACTTAGCACTTTATATGGTTTGCCTATAAGGGGCAGAATCTACAATTTTGAGATACCATACTAGTCAATCCAATATTTTTGTGACCTCTCTGCAACCTATGTTTATATATTTTAATATGGATTTTAACAACCATTAAAAGTTAAGTTTTATAATGTAGTTTATTCTTTTTCTTCTAAGATTAGGATTATTAGGTGTGCCCTACAATAGGATCGTTTCTCTCTTCACATAATATACTTGCAGAGAGGCTCATTAAATTCGGGGCTCCCAAATCGATCGCAGAAAGCCGAAGTGTGCGAATGAGTTTTAGGCTCCCGTTCGTCTCAGATTGCAATGCCATTCAATTCAGGAAGGCCACAAGTTAGGGGCCGATAGCAAAAATTGGAAACCATTCATTCGTATGTAACATTTGAACATGATCAATTAAGCAAGGCTGTATCTCCCGATAAAGAAAAAGCCAATAGAAACAGGCCGGTCAACGGAGCCGTAACATAGCCCGCAAGACTTAGAGCTATCAAATTAGACTCGTAAATCAAGGCTAAAACGAACCTGTAAATGCTAGGTATCAATTTCGCAACAGATTTGCAAAGACGCAATGGCGTTCAAGGCCGTAACCCGAAAGTGGTAGAGAGTTGTGTACCTAAATGAAGCTGTGAGCTATACTATGTAGGGCCTTTGTATGTGGGCAGGTGATAGCAGAGAGCTAAAAAAAAATCACAATCCACTAGAGAAGGAACTGGCTACCCACTCCAGTATCTTTGGCATGCAAACCTTGCGGAAAAGCACAGGCAGAGACATAGCTGAATGTTCTGCGGTACATAGGGTCTGGAAACAACTGCAGGACTGAACAACAAATAATCAAATGTCCACCGGGTACTTGATTAATGTGATGTGGCGGTGAAATATTTGCCACTATTTGTGTTCCCAAATGTAGATGTGATGAGCGAGATATATATGCAGTTGTATTGATATATTAGGGGCCACAATAGAGCCTATAGTGGAAAAGGGTTAATATGGCATGAGTTTCATGTTTTTGTGGTGCTATTTAATCAGGTAGTGTGACTTTAATTATGTTCTGCATGTTGCAGCATGGTTTTTCATATTGGCATGTGCATAACCATTACAAAATATGAGAACAAAAATATATTTTGCAAATGAATTTTTATTATTGGGGGTTATTGTGCATTCCCACATAAGCTAAGTGGTGATGGTGAAAGGGCTTGTGTACTTCAAAATTAAGGGCCAGTGTAGGTGGGTATGTCACAGCAGAGAGGTCAGACAAATCTCAGCCCAGTAGAGAAGGAACCGATAACCCGCTCCAATGTCACCTGTCATATTCATTATAGGCCCTCAGGGGAATGTCCCTTTATTATTATTAGATCTGATATTTTGTATTATATGTTATCTAATGCTATTATGACTAATATTCCTTTTGATATGTATTGATCTATTACATGTTAACTAGGGATCATTAGTTTACATCTCTAGGAATGTGACACTAATGTGATGCATGTGGATGTCCCATAACCCCAACCATTGAAAACACACTGACATGGTTAAAACATTATAACAAAGCTTTATTTTTTACACAGATCACAATCAGCAGTGGTCAAGACTGTATATCAACATCAAGGGTGTGGTGTGGGCGGGTCCCAACAGAGCAAAGGGCAATTATAGGGGAAAAAAGCGGATACCTACAGGGGCTAATGTGATAGTTTAGAATAAGCAGGATGCATAGCACCTTCCAGGGTCACATGTGGTCACTACACCACTGCAACCTGACTGATGAAAAAAAGGATCATCACAAATCACTTCATTTAATTGAAGAAACCATTCATTTGCATAGCACTTATAACTTGTCTAGATCTGCTCAATGACACAGATGATTCAACCTCTGGACTGTGTAATCCAATCTAGTTTCACACATACAGTGTAGCGACCAAAAAATTTAAAAAATTAAAAAGTGGTAAACTAAAAAAAGGCGGAGGAGGATAAGAAAAAAAAAAGAATCACAATGCATGTACAGTACAATGCTAAATACTGTACCAATATACCAACTCACCTGATTCCCATCTGCAAGCATTACTGTTAGCTAGGTCTCTTGATAATGAGTAATATGGGCAAATAGCCATTAACACAAAGAGGCTACAACGGTCAGCTGCCAGATTCAATGTTAGTTACATCAGACTCAAGATCTGGTCTCAGACCGATATTGAGGTCAGTATCACATGCTTCACTATGGCATATATTAATGCTGGCTGTCATTAGCATGCCATTGTGTCCACCGCCATAGCGGTATTAGTCTACATTGATGCTAACAACAATCATGTCTGAGATATCTGGCTATATGATAGCTTTAAGATTGTGGGAGCTACATGTTAAGGGAGGCTGTCATTGAAGGAATGTCTACCTGAGAGGCAATGGGGAAACCTTACTCCTCATACATTTCCTCCACAATGCTTGCAAATGCAGAAGATGCCTTAATGGACCTGAATTGTAACTAAAACAAAACAAATGAAAAAAAAAACATAGGGACTGCAGCATCTCTTCTCAACAGCATTCCTCAGTGACCATCAATTGGTGACATGTCCACAGAGAAGAGGATCATGGACCATGTGATGGGAGGTAGAAATCTGCATACAAAATATCACCATCACATAGGCCATGATCCTATACTCTGTAGGCAGGCTAGATCAGGTTAACATTGTGACCAATACAGAATCTTGCAAAAGTATTCACCCACCTTTACTTTTTTTCATATTGTGTTACATTACAGCCTTAAGTTCAATGTTTTGTTAATCTGAATATTATGTGATGGATCAGAACACAATAGTCTAAGTTGGTGAAGTGAAATGAGAAAAATATATACATACATTTTTTTTTTAGAAAACAGAAAATTTGCATGTGCATATGCATTCACCCCCTTTGTTATGAAGCCCATAAAAGTTCTGGTGCAACCAATTACATTCAAGTCACATAATTAGTGAAATGATGTCCACCTGTGTGCAATCTAAGTGTCACATGATCTGTCATTACATATACACACCTTTTTTGAAAGGACCCATAGGCTGCAACACCTAAGCAAGAGGCACCCCTACCCAAACACTGCCATGAAGACCAAGGAACTCTCCAAACAAGTAAGGGACAATGTTGTTGAGAAATACAAGTCAGAGTTAGGTAATAAAAAAATATCCAAATCTTTGATGATCCCCAGGAGCAACATGAAATCTATCATCACCAAATGGAAAGAACATGGCACAACAGCAAACCTGCCAAGAGACGGCCGCCCACCAAAACTCACAGTCCGGGCAATGAGGGCATTAATCAGAGAGGCAGCACAGAGACCTAAGGTAACCATGGAGGGGCTGCAGAGTTCCACAGCAGAGACTGGAGTATCTGTACATAGGATGGCAATAAGATATACACTCCATAGAGTTGGGCTTTATGGCAGAGTGGCCAGAAGAAAGCCATTACTTTCAGAAAAAAACTAAATGGCACCTTTTGAGTTGGCAAAAAAGTTTTTTTGTGGGAGGCTCCCAAAATGTGCTCTGGTCTGATGAGACTAAAATTTAACTTTTCCACCCTCAAAGAAAACGTTATGTCTGCCGCAAACCCAACACATCACATCACCCAAAGAACACCATGCCCACAGTGAAACATGGTGGTGGCAGCATCATGCTGTGGGGATGTTTATCAGCAGCCGGGACTGGGAAACTGGTCAGAGTTGAGGGAAAGATGGATGGTGCTAAATGCAGATATTCTTGAGCAAAACCTGTACCACTCTGTGCATCATATGAGGCTAGGATGGAGGTTCACCTTCCAGCAGGACAATGACCCCAAAAACATGTAAATGTGTTGGAATGGCCTAGTCAACGCCCAGACCTCAATCCAATAGAAAATCTGTGGTCAGACTTAAAGATTGCTGTTCGCAAGAGCAAACCATTCAACTTGAAGGAGCTGGAGCAGTTTTGCAAGGAGGAATGGGCAAGAACCCCAGTGGTAAGATGTGGCAAGCTCATAGAGACTTATCCAAAGCAACTTAGAGCAGCAAAAGGTGGCTCTACAAAGTATTGACTTTGCGGGGGTGAATAGTTATGCACATTGACTTTTTCTGTTATTTTGTTCTATTTGTTGTTTGCTTCACAATAAAAAAAAAAAAACATCTTTAAAGTTGTGGGCATGTTCTGTAAATTAAATGATGCAGATCCTCAAACAATCCATGTTAATTTCAGGTTTTGAGGCAACGAAACATGAAAAATGCCAAGGGGGTGAATACTTTTGCAAGGTACTATAAGTTGTAACTATGGAGTGCTGTTGAGAAGGCACAAACATGTCCACAGCCCCTTATGTCCTCCTCCCCCTGGGCACATGACCCACTTCATCTGTGGCCGTATGCCGTCTCCCCGCTGAGGGTGTTGTGTGTGGGGGGGGGGGCGGGTTGAGGCAGCAGCATCACTCGTGGTGAGGGCGGAGGCATGGTGGGAGGAGAGGATGGGCCGGGCTGCTTTTAGCTGGGCGATGCATCCGGGGTAGAGGATGGGAGGCTGTGGATCAGCCAACACCTTAGCAGCCCGGGCAGGTAAGTCTTGGTCATCAGATGATGCCTCCTCGCCTCCCTAGAGTGCCTGGACAGGCTGCACATCACCTTTGCATGGTTGGACAGGTTCTCTGTCTGCGCAATCTGGCTTGGTGGTGGTGGAGATAGAGGTCCTCGTTGCAGGGCCGGGTTAGGAGGTGGCGGGGATATATTGGGGAGGGTCCAGGGCCTGGCTGAAGCAAGGGGTGATGCTGGTGGTGGTGGTGTCTTTTTGCCCGATTGCGGTGGAGGCCAGGCCAGCACACTGTTGTGTGGGGAAGGAGGTGTTGGCTGGCTTGCAAGTTAGAGGGCCCCAGAGAAATCCAAAGTATTTAGAGGAGGGAGATAATGGGGTTAAATCCATGGGGGCTTGGTGTAGATACAGGGGGGGGGGGACTCCCCCACCACAATTACCTCTCCTTCCTCAGAGCAAGGGCCCTCCTTCCTCCTCCCCCTGCCCTGGTTCCGACACCCCCACCTCTGGTTCACCACTGGACCCAGACCTCCTCCTGGATGCTAAGAGAGAAAGAAAGGTACATACCATTAGTAGGATGAATAATACATTGTTATGTGTTCATTACTAACTATCTGACATCTATGCCCTTAACATGGATGATTCTCCTCAATGCAACTTTGATTAGCTATTATATCCTTAATTTGATCTATTCTTAGGTTTATGGTCTTGATTGTTCTTGGCTCCTAAAGCTATCTTGATTCCGACTGCGGTCTGTAACTGCATAGGCTGCAGTGAGCACACCAATACATGGACTCTATTGCTTGATTACTATTATGGTGCACAGGAATGACAGGGATTTGTCAGCTTCATGGATTTAATGACACATCCATCTATCCCTTGTTAATTCCATGGAGCTGCGATGTCAGTGTCCTTGTTGGTCAACATGTACATATGTAGTGTGTGTGATGCACATGTGGTGGCACCTTAGTGTATGTCAAATTCACCTGACATGGAGGCTGGGTCCTGCTGGGCCACTGGACCTGAAACTTCACCGGGGGCGATGGTCTCAGAAGGTCCCTTTCAAACCTCTCCCACTCATTATAGTTCATGCTGCGGCCATGCTCCTCTCTGGACATCATCCTCCTTACCTTGGCCCTGATGTCATCAAATCTGTGCTTCACGGAACTCTCATGCCTAGGCGCTATGCCTACATCAGTCCCTTCTGCCCCTACCTCCTTCCAGGCCTGACACCTAGGCCCAGGCTTCACTTCCCTCCCCCCTTCGAGAATGACTGGGCAGCCACAGATGGCACTGAGGAGGACCACATTAACATGGTGCATATAGTTGTGGGCCCTGTGCTTGCCCCTAGCCTCTTGCCCTCTCGGCTGTGGACAAGGAGCCTGGCTTCCCTGACCTGTCCCCAAGGCCTGTCCCTTCACCAAACTACCACCCCCCTGAAATCAGGCACCTTCCCCTCTGTCCCTCCTGATGTTCGGGGCCCCCTTCCACCACCCACCACTGCACTCTCCTGCTCTCCCTCCACCTTCTTCTCTCCCTCCTCCCCCTCCTCTGCCTCCTACTCTCCTCCCTTCTCAACCTCCTCACCTCTCTCTGCTGCCTCATCTCCTCCCTCCTCACCTCCCCCTTTGCCTCCCTACTCTTCTCCCTCCTCACCCTTCTCTCCTCCCTGTTCTCCTCCCTCCTCTTCTCCCTCCTCACCCTTCTCTCCTCCCTGATCTCCTCCCTCCTCTTCCTCTCCTCTACTCCCTCCTCTCCCTCCTCACCTCCTCCTCCCCACTTCTACTCCACATGACCTCCTGCCACTCCTCTCTGTCCTCCTCCACTCTCCTCTCCTCCTCCCCAACTCTACCTTCTCTCCCCTCCTAGCTCCTCCCTCCATCATCAAACAAAATTAAAAGAAGGATAAAACAAAAAAGTATTCCTGTAACATGTTTGTTGAAAAAAAAATGTATGTGCTAGTGTTGGGGGATGGCGTGTGGGGGATGGGATGGGATGGAGTGGTGTGTCCCAACTCTATATATTTCTATGTTTATAGCAAATATGTGTAATGTGTAGATATATGTAAGTCTTAAATACGTTTGAAATAGGATATAAATCAATAAAATTGCAATCTACCTCCTTCCAAATCACACCTACTCTCTCTCCAAAAATACACCCACCAGCTCCTGGACCTACTTCCATTGAAATTTACAACACAGTCAACACATGGGCATGTGTCAATCAAATGTATAAGCTCCCACTGTCAATCATATTGTCTACACAATTAAATGTTTCAGGGTGAGCTAAGGTTTACGGGCTTAAGTCTCGCGCCCAGCTCAAATTTAATTTTAAGCCCACATCCTTTGTGGGTCTCACGTTGTAGTTTGAATTTTATAGGGCTTATGGAGGTGAAATGGAAATCAAATTGCAAATCAGTAACTATGAAACATGAATTAAATCCATGTAATAGTCCATGTGGGTGGCCTGATATGTATTAACTCATTGATTCCCAAGAATAATATAACCCATAATATTGCACATTAAAATATAATGTTTAATATTCCATATTTACGGGTTTGCGTCTCAAGGCTGTAATTCGTGCCCAGCTCGAATGCTATAGCTATGTAACTCGGCTATATTTCAAAAACATTCCAAAAGAAAGAGAGTTGATCAGATTATCCTGCTCATAGCCTGAAACTAAATCAGCTGAAATGCCAGATAAGTCTCAAATACACAAGTGAGCAATTCCAAACATGAAATCCACCTAGATATTAACTGGTGCTGTAATTAACAAGCTATAAAACACCCGCACGAACAAGGCATTAGCAAGTCTGACTGAGGTTTATATGCATGTGAGGAAAGAGTGCCGTCATAAGCATGGATATTTGTCACGAATGTTGAAGAGTGGAGAACCGGATGTAAGGAATGTGGCTGAGCAGAGGCCAAGGAGTGACAGAGAGGCGCTGCTGGGAGCTAATCTGGCTGAGCTTGTGGATGTGATCCATGGTGGTCCGGAACCAAGCCAGGCAAGTGACTCATCACAGGATATGCCTAGTATCATGGTGAGGGGGTCAGGTAGGGGACAGAGCTCTAGTGACACAGGGGGATGTAAGGGCACCTGCATACAGGGAGGACCACATTGATGTGGGTGATTAGCCTTTGGGGGCCAGATAAGGGACCCCTGGAGGGTGTAGGTGTGGCAGTAACAAGTGCCGACTCCAGCCCAGCCACACCCATGGGGGGAGCAGGCCCAGGAGTCTGCCAGGAGGTTGTGCCCACCCAAGGTTTACAGGGAGAGAGTCACATTAGAGGGATTAACTAATGTGGAAGTGTATGAGCGTTTTAGGCTAACCCGTGCCTGCCTAGAGGAGCTCTTTGTGGTCCTGAAGGAGGACCAAAAGAACCATCCCAGGCATGACATGTATGTTAGCTACAATACACTTCCTTTCATCTGGCAATTTCCAGAACACTGGTAGTATAGTAGGAGGAATGTCTCAGGCAAGCCTTTCAAGGTTCCTGAGTACATTCATCCATGCTATTGTTCTGAAAACTACCAGATACATCAGTTTCCCCAAAACTGTGGTGGGGATCTTGAAGGTCAAATTAGATTTCTATTGATTAGGAGGTGTCCCCAATGTGCTCTGTGCTATTGATTGTACACATGTAGCATTGATACCTCCTCAAGATCAGAAAGTGCTGTTCCGAAATCGCAAAAAATATAATTAATTAATTAATGTCCAGGTTGTTTGTGATGCAAACAACTGCATACAATGTTTGTTTGCAGGCTTCCCAGGAAGTGTACACGATGCCCATATCCTCCGTCACTCATCCACCCATCACTACTTCCAGTCTGGCCAAGCTCCATCTGGTGGCTACTGGGCGAGTACCCATAATGAATCACAGGCAACCATATCTTACCAATAGAGAATACCCTAACATATACATCATGTTCCACTGTAATGCTATGAGGTTCACATGTGACTAAGGAAGTACCACTGGCTGAGCCATTGCCTCATAGCTTGTTGCTGTGCATCACCCTATGTGATTTGGTCATAGGAGTATGAAGTTCAGATCCATAAACTAACATCACATAAATCATTACGTATACATTCATACGCTTTAACAAACATCAAAACATCACATTAATAACTACATCTTCCATTTTGTTTCCTTCAGGTGATGCAGGATATGGGTGTTTGCCATGGTTGTTGACCCATGTGAACAATCCACACACAGAGGGGGAGAGAGGTACAATGTGGCCCATGTAATAGAGTGCACCTTTGGGCTCCTGAAGATGTGCTTCAGATGTTTACATTCCACTGGCGGGGTGCTACAGTATAGACCAGACAAGGTTTGTCAGATCATCTTTACCTGCTGTTGTTTGCGCAATATAACAGTACAGGCCAACTGTCTGGGGGACATTAATGAGGCTCAGCTCAATCCGGAGGAGCATCCCGTACCTCTGCCTGTAGTGGATAATGTCCAGGGGTCACAACTACGTGCCCACTTCATTCGGGAGTACTTCCTATGTAAGTATGAAACAAACAACAACCATCTATCATGTACCTTGATTATGCCTCACATATATCAGCTATTTAGTAATGGTAATCAGATATCACACTGGATGCAACAGCTAATTGAATCAGAGATATGCACATATATGTTGACATTAGCATGACCTTGGAATGTCGGGATGCTTATCCTCATGCCTTGTGTTGATGGTGATCTGGAATACAAACACACAAATAATATATTAGGGTTAACGTTACATTTGCAATATGAGCAGTCACCTACGGATACATGTATGTTGGCACAAAATGACTCATTAATAATAAAATTGTATGAGGTTGAGGTGGGGTGTGGATGGAAATGGGGATTCCCGCCTGTTGAGAGCAGAGTTTGGCGGCTGGAGTGGTACGGCAGAAATATGCAGAGTGCTGTTAGCTGCTAACGCTAGTCCCCCGGCCACCCCCTGCAAATACCCGGTGGATACACCTGGGTGAGGAGAGCACATTTTTTCTGTGAGTCCAGGAGCCCATGGAGGCGTCACGGGTCCTGTCATAGGAGCCCCAATGCCAGGCGCGGGAAAGACGCCATCCAGATACCGTAAAACGCCTGGAAGGCGGAGGTCTCATTGAGTACCGGAGAGTGGGGAGTGCCACTGGTTTAGATCTGCACAGAACTGTGAGTAATGGCGCAGTAGGCCGATGGGGAGACAGGTGGAAGATCTGATACCATGAAGTGTATGGTCGACCCAGAAGAAGTTGCAGGGGGTGAGTGAAGAAGGGGGTGGACAAAACGCAGCAGACTTGTGTAAAGCACATCAAAAATTTCCCTCCAGGGTAAAAGTTGTGGATAACAAGGTGGTGAAAGCTTGCAACCACAAATATTGTACAAATACTGTATATACGGACAGAAGAAAGTGGGAGAAGGAGACGGCATAATTGCTAGAAAAGAAAAGAGAGAGGAAAAAAGGAAGGAAAAGAAAGGAGGAAAAAAGAGGGAAAAAAAGAAGGAGAAAATGTATAAAGGAAATGAAGGATAAGAATAAATACAGTTTAAATATTCCTTCGCATTGAAAGTTTAGAAGTCTGAGTAAAAATTTACTTAGTATGCCAGCAAGAGTAAAAAATAAGGACAAAAAGTCCATCCATCAAAAATCAAGTACTTTTTTTTTACCAATAGACAAAGGGAAACCTCAGGAAATTCCTCTACCAATCTCTCCAGATATGGAACATAACTTAAGCCATAGTATTGAGAGCTTAAATGAAAGTATTATCAGTAAGTAGTGATGTCGCTAACCTAAAATTTTCGGTTCGCGAATCGCGAACCGCCGCAAATGTTCGCGAACCGGCGAACATCGGCGAACCGCCATAGACTTCAATGGGAAGGCGAATTTTAAAACCCACAGGGACTCTTTCTGGCCACAATAGTGATGGGAAAGTTGTTTCAACGGGACTAACACCTGGACTGTTGCATGCCGGAGGGGGATCCATGGCAAAACTCCCATGGAAAATTACATAGTTGATGCAGAGTCTGGTTTTAAGCCATAAAGGGCATAAATTACCTAACATTCCTAAATTGTTTGGAATAACATGCTTTAAAACATCAGGTATGATGTTGTATCGATCAGGTAGTGTAAGGGTTAGGCCCGCTTCACAGTGACAGACCAAACTCCACGTTTAACGCACCGCAAACAACCACAAACAGTCCATTTGCACAACCGCAAACTCCCCATTTGCACAAGGTTGGATACCAAGCTAGCCATGTCCTGTTCCTTGTCCTCACTGATGTCATTGAAGGTCTCTTCCTCCACCCAGCCACGTACAACACCAAGGGTCCCCAAAAGGTGACAACAAGCCCCCTGGGACGCCTGCTGTGTTTGGTCTTCCACCTCCTCAAAGCCACCTTCCTCCTCTGACTCCTCTTCTTCAGACTCCTCTCACTGCATTGCTATAAGGTGTGTTAAGTAGTACTACTCTTATCAGTTTAAAACCTGTTACAGCACATATCAGGGGGCGTGTATAAGGCCTGGATTTTTAGAACCGGGAGATGGAAAAAGATGCTTTGTTGGTCGTATCACTTCAATTTTGGGTCACGGCACGTGCAGTCAAAGGTGCCACCAGATAGGAGTGACGTGTTTGTAGGTACTATTCTTATCAGTTTAATACTTGTTACGTCACCTATCAGGGGGCGTGTATAAGTCCTGGATTTTTAGAACCAGGAGATGGAAAAAGATGCTTTGTTGGTCGTATCACTTTAATTTTGGGCCACTTTGTGACATTAGCTTCTTACGCTCAAACATGTCCTTTACAGGCACCTGACTATGGGCAGATGAGCAGGAACTGCTCAAGGCGAGAGACGGAGTGGCGGATGGTTGAGAGGGGGCAAGGAGGACAGCAGTGGTTGATGTGGCTTATGATGCTGCTCCAGGAGGAGGATGGCGGCTTTGAGTTTGTGTGCTGCTTGTACTCATGTGTTGGTCTGGAGTCACCCAAACATTAGGTCTCAACCTGTAGAGGATAAGGAAACCAGGCTACTCTAGACCTCATTCATCATTACAGGTTTTGACAGATCGGTACTATGCGTGCAAGCTACTGTGACAACAGATATGAGTGGCACTGTGCACTTGCAGAAGTTGGTAGAGTAGACGCTGTAGGTCTGACACACACGCTTGCAGACAACTAACTGCTATGCAATCTATTACAGTACAATTTTGTTTTGGTTTTAAATGTACACTACTGTTACACCACATTTGAGTGGTGTGTTAAGTAGTACTACTCCTATCAGTTTAATCCCTGTTATGTGCCTTTTTTGGGGGTTTGGTTGTTGAAGCCACAGTGCAGCACCAGAGGCCAGAAAAATTAGGCATGTACACATGCCTGAAAAATTAGGTATTGTTGATCTTGCAGCGAGCAGAGAAGAAGGTAGGCCTGATACAACGCCCCATCCCTGCATATCCACACTCAGAGATTGAGGGGGCGACCCTTACAAGGCCACGGGCCGGAGATATAAAGGAGGGCCATCCCAAATAAGCACACAAGCGGGGACAAAGGTAGTGACGGGGACATAGAGGCCCATGGACTGACGGTCGCCATCTTGGCAGGAAAAGGGCCCAGCAATTAAGCCAAACTGACCCAGCACAGGCAGCTACTTGAGTCAAACGCTGTACAATTACACCTTAATAAAGCTGAAACATGCAGCAGCAGGGATTCTAAACGGCCACACGGGGACAAGGAGGCTAACAGCCCCCACAGTCTCTGCACCACTCTTTTTAACAGATAACCCAATGGGCTAACCAGGAGGTTATTATTATTATTGGAGGAATTATTAGTGTCTTTACCCCCCAAGAGAGGACATAATATACGGTATCTTTAGACTACCTGATGGCCAAACCTCCTTTAGCCCCAATGCTATCCAAGAAACATTTCAAAACTTTATCTGACTGGGGGTTTATAGAGTGACATTAGTACTGACCTTTATATGACTGGGGGTCTATAGAGGGACATTAGTACTGACCTTTATATGACTGGGGGTCCATAGAGGGACATTAGTACTGACGTTTATCTGACTGGGTGTCTATAGAGGGACATTAGTAATGACCTTTATATGACTGGGGGTCTATAGGTGACATTAGTACTGACCTTTATCTGACTGGGTGTCTATAGAGGGACATTAGTAATGACCTTTATCTGACTGGGGGTCTATAGAGGGATATTAGTACTGACCTTTATCTGTCTGGGTGTCTATAGGTGACATTAGTCCTGACCTCCTGCTGCAGTATTATTACTCCCAGTACTCCCAGGCTTGCTACTATTAGATATAATAACCTCAGTTTCGTTTCCTTATCTGTTGGTAACATCAAAATATGATTATTCAATATTTCATATTTGTTTGTTTTTTCTCCCAAAGTGAACCCCTTTGTTTGTGTCCCACAGATGTGGCGTTTCCACTCTGCGTATGTTGGATTTGCACCGCTCAAAAAGTATGAAAAGAGATCCCCCTCCTTGAAGCCCATTAATGACATCATCAGTAAATTGTATGTAACAGATTCCAGTGTTTAGGGTTTATGACCCAATACTGCGATCATATGATTTATGACAAGAATCTGTATTTGTCGTATAATTCAGACGCGCGTGCATCTTTGTGTTACATTTCCTGATACTTTTATTATCTTGATCTTTATATATTTACTAGCTACTTGCCCATCAAAAAATGGCGGCAATAAGATTGTAAGGCAGGTAATGGTGTTTGGACGAGACATTCATTTTGTTGGCGGTCGGAGATCCTTCGGCGCTCATTGCGAGGCTGTTGGTTGTATTTTTTTTCTGATAGGAGCTTTTGCTGTTATTCTTTGGTCGGCGGTGATGTGTTTTTTGCGCTTATTGCAAGGCTTTGTGTGCTATGAGCAGCGTTGGCGCTCGTTGTGAGGCGCGCAGTGAATGGCTTTTATGTTTAATGTGATAATGTTTTTTTTGTGTATATGTATTTTTGTATGCTAATGAAATAATTACTAAATGAATATACTTTACCTATTTGTAAGTAATATATGCAGGAAGCATTGTGCTGAAGAGCTGACAATCTGTTTTCCTGTTCCTGCAGCATACAATGTAGGTTTTCAGGGCTGTGGAGCTGCTGTGTAAGTGTCAGCAATGTGCGCAGTGTGTAGTGTAAATAGGCTGCATGCGCGAGGGGAAGCCGTTAGGGTAGCTGGGTACTTCTGCATTGTGTAAGTTAGTGTTGTAAAATGGCGGGGAATGTGTATGTGGTACACGGGTGTGTATGATTTAGCGTCCTTGTTAATAGTGTATCTTTACCTCGTACGGCTTTTTAGGAAAATCCGTATGTGTTTCGCGTGTTTAGGGCCCTGTAGCCTTGTTTTCTTTTTTTCAACGGCCATTTTTTCTATCACTTGGGTGATTTTCGGGTGTCTAAACTCATGAATTTGGACTTAAATGGAGGTGTAACTTCACTTGCAGAAGTCCTCGGTGCCCGCCTTGCTGTGGGTAAGCTTTTTATGTGTTTGTTGTGTGTATCTATTGTGTTTTTAATGTTTTTAAGTGCGCGCAGTTCGGGCATTAAGGTCGTATTTTTGTGAGCTCGTAATGTTTTTTTTTCTAAGCCCCTTATTTTTAGATGGTAAGTCTGTAAATTTGATGGTGTAAGTCCCGCCTGCGGCTCATTGCAGCCGACGTGGGAGCCTTCGGCGCTCCTTGACAGCAACTCTGGCCCTGGCTCCGCAAGCCCGCAGCGTTAGCAACAACCCACCTGCTCACAACTATATATGTGATATCTGCAACGTCTTCCCCAGTTGGCACTTGTAAATCGGCTAAGCGACAAAAAAAATGGCGTCCGGAAAAAATGAAAACGAGGCTACACGACCCCAAACCGCGCAAAACATCGCCAGCCATGTACGACTTTTACCTAGGAACAGACGAGGTACAAAATACACTATTAGAAATAATGAAAACTGCTGGCGAGCCGCGTAACACATACACAATCGCCGCCATTTTACAACACTAACTTGCAACTAATAACATTACAAATCTAAAATGGCGCGTTACGCGACTATACAAGCGGTTTCCCCTCGTGCACTGCGCACATTGCTGACACTTACACCTCAGGTCACCAACAGTCCAAATGTACACTGTAAGCTGCAGGAAAATCTAAACTGATTGTTAGCTCTTCAGGATATTGATCACTGGATATATTAATTACAAATAGGTAAAGTATTTTAGTAATTAATTAATTCATTATTATTAAAAAAAATATCTATAAAAAAATACGCTTAATAGCATATTTTACACTGCCGTTACTTTACATACATTAACGCTTCGCACTTCCTAATACATTTGTTCATTCACAATAGTTATTATCGTGCATTCATTTAATAAGTATGAATTAGTAATGGAAAATAAAAATGTAGACTTTACACTACACTAAAATGTTTTACTTTTTACTCTGCAGTTATATATCTGGATTACTGCTCATTGGCTGCCAGCGATAGCACTCTCAAAGCAGTTACAAGTCTAAATCACTTTATTATGCTCTGAGACCTGAATACATTTTTTAATTTACACTGCACAAAAAAAATTATATATTTAACACGGTACTTATATATCTGTCTATGCGTATAGAAGCTAACAGGGGAGGGGAGAGGGGGAGGAAACACAGGGGAGAGGGAGAGGAAGACACAGGAGAGGGGAGAGGGGGAGGAAGACACAGTTGAGAGGGGAAGGAAGACACAGGGCAGAGGGTGGAAGAGAAACAGGGTAGGGGAGAGGTGAGGGGAAGAGACACATGGGAGGGGGAGAGACACAGGAGAGAGTGGGGGGTAGAGACACAGGGGAGAGGGAGGATGAGACTAATGGGAGGGAGTGGTGAGGAGACACCGGGGAGAGGAAAGGGGCTAAAGACACAGAGGAGGGGGGAAGAAACACAGGGGAAGGGAGAGGGGGTAGAGACACAGGGGAGAGGGGGTTAGACACAGGGGAGAAGGGGGAAGAGACACAGAGGAGGGGGAGAGACACAGTGGAGAGGGAAGGGGGGAAAGACACATGGGAGGGGGGAAAGAAACAAGGGAAGGGAGAGGGGGTAGAGACACAGGGGAGGGGGGAGTGACACAGGGAAGAGGGAAGGGGGAAAAGACACAGGAGAGGGGGAAAAGAAACACTGGAGAAGGGAGAGGGCATAGAGACACAGGGAAGGGTGGGAGAGACACAGGGGAGAGAGGGGGAGAGAGACACATGGGAGGGAGTGGGGGGGAGACACAGGGGAGAGGGGGGGGAGAGAGACACATGGGGGGAGTGGGGGGGAGACACAGGGGAGGTCTTGTGCTTTATTATTATTATTATTATTACTATATAATGTGTAGATGTACCGGCTCGGCATGCTCTTGTGCATTATTATTATTATTATTATTATTAGTATATAATGTGTATATGTACCGGCTGGGCATGCTCTTGTGCATTATTATTATTATTATTATTACTATATAATGTGTAGATGTACCGGCTGGGCATGCTCTTCTACATTATTATTATTATTATTATTATTATTATTATTATTATTACTATATAATGTGTAGATGTACCGGCTGGGCATGCTCTTGTGTATTATTATTATTATTACTATATAATGTGTAGATGTACTGGCTGGGCATGCTCTTGTGCATTATTATTATTATTATTAGTATTTTACTAATAATAATAATAATAATGCACAAGAGCATGCTCAGCTGGTTTATCTACACATTATACAGTAGTAATATTAATAATAATAATAAGGCACAAGAGTCCTTCAGCACTGCACTGGACACTGAATAAACTTGCCTAGCTTTGGTTTTCCCTATTGATGCAGTATCACCTACACTCAGCCTCCTCTCAGTAAGACTGCAAGTTAGTTTTGATTCCAAAATGTCTGCTGTCCATGAGGTTAAAAGGTCTGGAAGGGAGTGTATGCTGCTGATTGGCTGGAATGTGTCTGCTGACTGTGACATGCAGGGTCAAAGTTTGCTCAATGATAAAGTATTGGGGGCGGGTCAAATATCGCATATGTTCGCCGCGAATGCGAACATGCTATGTTCGCCGGGAACAGTCCGCAGGCAAACTATTCGCGACATCTCTATCAGTAAGGAATGCATTGTACATGAGGATGAAATACTCACGGTGGCAAAGATGAAAATACTACTACAAAAGTTTCAAATAAACTGTATGTCTGAAATTAAAACTCAAATTCTAGAGAATGTAAAGGAAATCAAAGCAGTAAATATTAAAACTTCAGAGATTGAGGGAAAACTGGAAAAGGTAATATTGGACTTTAACATACTACAAAAACAGAATTTAGAATTAGAAGAGAAGGTTACAACACTAAGCCATAAAGTTTCAATTCTGGATGATAAATGGAGGAAAAACTTCGTATTAGAGGAATTTTGGAAACCATTACAGATGCTGGCTTGGAGAAATATCTATATTTATTCTCGTTTCTGGTTCCAGGCTTTTCTCAAGTAGAAAAAAGATTTGACTTATTTTATAGGATTCCGATTCCTACATTTATGTAAAATAAAATCCCTAGGGATGTAATTGGTAGGCTACACCATCTATCAATGAGAGATGCTATAAGTAAAATAAGCCTACGGGCTGAGGTGTTTTTGGCACCCTATGAAAATATAAAAATCTTCTCTGACATCTCAGCGTACACATTAACTAAAAGAAAAGAGTTCTCCATTATTACGAAAGCTTTGAGGAGAGAAAAGCTGAAATAGAGATCGTCTATGCCAACGGGATTATCAGTCAATAGAAATTCGAGATGGCATAAAATTAAATCCGTAAAGGAAGGAGAAGATCTACTAAAAAGCTGGAATATTGAGATAGAGTTGCATCTTTTATGCAAAAATCTATTTAATCTGCCCCAAAATGGCAACAAAAGTAGAACTACAGGAAGGTTCATTTAGAGACTCACTGTATTTTTTTTCAAGCTTCTTCCTCTTGTGGAATGGATTAAATCCTGGACTGGGACACTTTTCTCATATGCACTAGCATTAAACAGGGGGAAGGAAGAAATCACAATAAGAATGGAATGAAGAACGGGTTCTCTTCTCGTGTCTCTCTCCCTCTTCTTGTCCACCTCCATTTTTTTCTTGTGGGGGAGGGGGAGTGAGGAGGGGAAGATAACGGTGTAAATGCACATAGAAAAAGGTTGTAAAACTTCATAATGCAAAATGAATTAAGGAAAATATATTTAATGGGTATATACTAATGAACAAGTTGGTTTTCTTTTTTTTTTTTTAAAGAGTTAGATATATAAGTGAGAAATGGATTGCATACGGCTATCAGTATGCTATGGCACATAAAATTGCACATGAGCACTTTTTGGATAAACAATATGGGACGATAAAACTTGTTGTATATACAGGTATGGAGAAATTATAATGCACAAAAGTATATTCTAAAAATAATTTTTGGTGAAATGGGTATATGTGGAAAGTAGGATGAGATGATGAATAAATGAGAGAAACCTTATGAAATTGGTAAAGATGTAAATAAGAAAGGAAGAAATCCCTAGATGCTGGATGTACAACTACCATCGAGTAACGTCAACCATTTCTGACCATTAGGTCAAGACACCCCAGGAGTAGACTGTATCAAATAACTAATACAGTCAAAGTTATGAAAGGTTGTATGAATGTGAAGATAAATGGAAATTTAAGAGCAAGATGGGAGACATTAGAGAAGATGAGAAAGAGGATAAATATAGAATCAAAACAGCCAGATAGATGTCTCTAAGGATAGTGTCCCATAATATCAATGGATTAAATTCTCCAATAAAAAGAAGAATGCCCTTGCAGAGTACGCTAAATTAAAAATTAATGTTGTATGTTTACAAGAAACTCATCTGGGGGAATATCAACTACACTTATTATCACATAGGAGGTATACACAGAGTATAAATTCTACATTTAGTAGTAAAGCTAGAGGGGTTTCCATACTGTTTTGTAAAAAGCTTAATGGTAAAAGAAGAGTTTAAAAAAATTGATGAGGAAGGTAGATATATCATATGGGTGGGATATATTAATAATAGCCTATACACTATAGTCAATCTATATGCGCCTAATCAGAAACAAGAGAAGTTTATATGAAGTACGTTTAAGCTGGTAAATAAGTTTAAGAAAGGTAGGACGATAATTTGTGGAGATTTCAACCTTGTGTTGGATCCACTAACAGATAAATCATATAGGGCAGAGAGTAATAAAGAGAGCATTAAAATAGGTGGATCAAAAAATTATTGGGAATTGATGATAGATATGATTTTTTTTGATCTATGGAGAATAAGCTATCCTATGAGAGAGGACTTTACTTATCTCTCAAAGAGATTTAATACTTATTCAAGAATAGATTATATTCTGGGAGATGCTTCTATATTAAATAATGTATTAAATATAAATATAGGCACAAGTGCTATATCGGACCATGCTCCGGTAGTACTAATATTAAAAACCACTGAAACAACAGAGTTGAAAAGAGGAAGAGGGAAAGCTTTAAGAACATTATATATTGACTTAGAAGAAAAACACAGGTTGAATAAAAAATACCCAAATGTGGAAATCTTGAAATAAATAGATATAATAAAATTAGAAATAAAAAAGATTGAACAATACAAATTAGATTGATTAATATGGAAGATGCAAGCGAATAAATATGAGATGGGGGATAGAACAGGTAAATATCTTGCTAACAAGATGAAAAAACAAAGATTAGCCAATTTGATTGTAGAGATGAGAGGAGAGGATGGAAAGGTCCATCAACACCCAAAAGAAATAGGGAATATTTTCTATCATAATTATTCTTAGCTCTTTAATCTGGAAATGCAACATAAGACAAAAAAATGGATGTAAGTGAAATAGAGGAATTTCTAAGTGATATCAACCTCCCTAGAATCTCTGCGATAGAGCTGGATACCTTAAATAAAAATATAACTGAAAAGGAGGTTGAGGAAGTAATAGAGGGATGCAAGAATAACAAGGCACCTGGTATAGATGGGCTAGATAAACTTTTTTATCAATCATTTTTAGATAGATTTAGCCAAGATGTTCAATGAATATAAAAATAGTGGGAATATACCCGCTGAACTGACTGAATCAAAAATTATAGATATAATAAAGGAGTGTAAGGACCCAGCGGATAAGAAGAGTTATAGGCCGATATCATTAATAAACTTTGAACTGAAGGTATACTCTAAAATTCTGGCAAATAGGCTAGATCCCTTTATTAGTAGACTTATTCACCCAGATCAAGTGGGATTTGTTAGGTCCCGTCAGGGATGTGATAACATTAGGAGTTTAATCAATATTTTTGCATTTAGTGCTAAAGAGTGACTTCCCACGCTGGCTTTGTCATTAGATGCTGAAAAAGCATTTGACAGAGTCAGCTGGGACTTCCTTCAAGTAGTACTTCAGAAATATGGATTGGGAGATTTTTCTAGTAAAATGATAAGAGCTTTTTATAGTAATTTAAGAGCAAAAATTGTGGGTATAAACCTTGAGACAGATTTTTTCTCTATTACTAACGGAACGAGGCAGGGCTGTCCCCTGTCCCCACTATTGTTTATTCTATTTTTAGAACCATTGACTGAAAAAATAAGGATGACAAAAGATATTAAAGGGGTTAAAATTGGGAATAGGGAATATAAAGCAACGATATATGCAGATGATATGATAGTTACCCTTACAGACCCAGATAAATTATTATTTAACCTTTATAAGATACTGTGTAAGTTTGGTAGAATCTCATATTTCAAGAATAACAGAAAAAAAACTGATATTATTACTAGGGGCCTATCTCCCTAAATTAAAAATAAGTTAAGAGATCTTTACCCCTTTAACTGGAGTGCTAAAGAAATAAATCATTTGGGTATAAGCCTATCTTTTGATCTACAAAAATATTTTAAAAAACAATTTGGCTATCATTCATAGAAAAATACTTAAGACTCTGACAGACTGGAGATCGATTTATCTATCATGGACAGCAAGAATTGCTATAGTAAAAATGATTTTAGATCTATACCAGAAGTACCGCCGGAATATTGGCTAAAAAAATCCAGCGAGCTATAGATCGATATATACTGCAGGGGAAAAAAGCTAGAATTTCTGGTGAGAATACTAAACGAAGGATTGAGACTGGGGGTCTGGCATCCCCATGTATAAAGGATATATATGTTGCAATTGTGTTATCCCAGATAATACAGTGGTGTACACCACTACCGATTTCTAATTGGAAACTAATGGAGGGATAATTCCTTGGGAAGACTCCTATCCAGGTAATATTATGAATTCCTTTTAATATGGAAACTATAATTTTACATTTACATCTTAAGAAAAAATTTCCGAACTTTTATTATCTTTTATCACATATTCTATTGGTAATTAAGGGATTAATCTCGAAATATTGGAAAGTGTGTACAATGCCATCAATCCCCGAAATCTTTAGATTTATTGATAGAAATAGAGAGTTTGACCATATAAACCAAAGTTGTCAAGTAAAAATCAAGGGACTGTTAACCCAGTGGTATATATGGGATAAGTACTTGGAGAGGAAAAAGGAAGGAAGTAAGATGTAAAGAAATAGGAAAGTTTCTAATGCAAATAACTTTATGATTAAGGGATCGATGCTTACCTTTTTTTTTATTTTTTATTTATAATACAGGATTGTCCTTAAAGACATTATAAATGATGTCCTCTCTTATATAAAATGTTATTGATAAACAACCTATCTTGCGGTGATTTTATGAATGTATGCTCTGAAAGATTATGTATTTTTTGGTTGTTTTTATGTCATCTTGGATGTATATGATGTTTGATTTGTATTGATAAATAAAAAAAATTATAAAAAAATAAATAAATAATTGAAATATATATTCCATATTTACGGTCTTGAGACTGTAGTGCAATTAATTCTAACGCCTTTCATCCCTTTCCCCATATTTTAAAGTACAGTATTGATTTTTTTATTTGCATTTCAAGTGCTCCGGACTTGTAATTAAGCCCTTTGAGAGTCCTCCTTGGTACCATTAACTAAAGGTTCGATTTTTGACATTTGCAGGCTTGAAGGAGTGGTTAGCAAGGGGGGATCTGAGCAATTGAATAGCTATTTGTGATTTTCGCGGCTTGAAATTGAAAGATCAAAGGTTTGGAGGGCAGTAACTTGCGATTTTGAAAATCACTTTAAATCGCAGCTTGGAGCCCGTAACTCGATCGGAGCCTGCAACAAGTTGCCAATTGAATAGCAAAATAGGAGTATTTATGCAGTTTCTGAACAAAAGAATTTACCCACATTTACATTTTAGAAGGCAGAACACATTCAAATTCCTGGCCCAGATTAAAATCACCTAATAATAGAAGAGCCTCTGGGGGTATGTGGCTGATTGGTCGGCGGCAGAGATAACTATGGGTTTGGCTTTGGATCTATGGGAGAGAACGTACAGAAACAAAGGAGGACTAGCTGGAACCAGTCACAGACCAAGGGGAATAAATGTGTAGAATTCTTACAATGGCCATATAAAAAAAAATAATGGCACTGTTCAATCTATTTTAAGTGAGTATGCCAAATATATAACAGTGAGTAGTCCTTTGAATGGGTAAGGTGGAAGCCTTAAGGGGCATTTGGTTGAGGATTGAGACAGATCACGCAGTAAGGGACATATTCAACTGAGGTTTCGGGTGATCCAGTAGCCCGTAAGTGATGTTGCAAGTTAAATTGCTATTCAATTGACGTCTTTTTGCCGGCTCCAAACGGCTACCGTATTTTTCGCCGTATAAGACGCACTTTTTCTTCCCCAAAACTGGGGGAGGAAAGTTAGTGCGTCTTATACGGCGAATATACCTTTTCAAACTGCCTCTGTCCTCTTGATCTCACCCCAGCGCTTCCTACCAGCATCGCGTCGGCCGGTGCGTCCTAGTGACGTCACACACGCAACGCTGCAGTACACGAGGAGTGCTGGTAGGAAGCGCTGGGGTGAGATCAAGATGGCAGAGATCAGAAGAAAGGTGAGGATCAGGAGGGTCAGGGAGGGTCAGGGAGAGTCAAGGGCTCCCAAATGCTCCCAAATGCTGCAGTATATGTATGTGTATGTGTGTATGTGTGCATGTATGTGCATGTATGTATGTGCATGTATATGTGTGCATGTATGTGTGTGCATGTATGTGCATGTATGTGTGTGTATGTATGTGTGTGTATGTGTATGTGTGTGTATGTATGCATGTATGTGTGTGTATATATATGTATGTATGTGTATGTATATTTATGTGTGTATGTATATGTATGTATGTGTATCTATATATATATATATATATATATATATATATATATATATATTTGTGTGTAATGTAGGTGTGTATCTGTGTGTAAAGTGTATTTGTGTTTGATTCAGATTTTTTTTTTCTTGTTTTCCTCCTCTAAAAACTAGGTGCGTCTTATCTGCCGGTGCGTCTTATAGGGCGGAAAATACGGTATATAATATTATTCTATTCTTAACTCTCAATCATTCATAAACATTGTTTACTTACTACATCCTACAATTGTACAATTTTCATTTATTTTAATACCTAATCTTTTTATTCAAGTCTCCAGTAATTTCATTTTTTTTAATTATATTTAAAATAAATTATTTGATCAATCCAATCCACAGCATGTTAATCTTCAAGTGGTAAATATTACATCCTACTTATCATTAATATAGTCCTTCTTCCTCATTCAAGTTAATTATACCCTCATTGAGTCAGTCAGTTTATTTGCCAGAGACCTTCGAACAAACAACCTCAGACCATAGAATTCACTCAGCCTTTCTAGCTTATAGTCCTTTAATAAAAGGCCTTGAAGCATACACCTTCAATACAGTCACATTCAACATAAGCACTTTGATATTTTCACATCTCCAGCCTCCATCATTACTCTCAGTATGCAGTCTATCTAACTATACCATCACATATAAGACCTGAACAGCTAACATGCAAAGATGGTTTAAAATTTCCTAGTTAGGTTGTATAAATACTGTTAAGATGACCATTTTACTATGGCTACTATATATATTTAGCTCCTTATCCATTGCAATAAATTTGAAAAACAACCCTAAAAATGTATCAGTGCAATAAAGGCTCGATAATTGCTAGAGTCACTATGTTCAGACACAAATCTAAAGGAGGCCTATCATGCCCCAATTTCAAATTATATTTCAAAGCCGGACAATTCCCATTGCACACTCTGTACCTCTTCAATCAATTTGGATTTGTATTCACAATTTCCTGTTGCACCCTTACATATGGAATAAAATATTTTGGCTCCCCAAACCACTTTCTGTACTAGATGCTTCTGCAAGCCCTATTTCAAGACAAACTATAAAATATTGATCCCCGGCAAACAAAACATTCACTCTAACCCACACACTATCTACCATGAGCCAATTAGACCCCCAAGAGAAACTTAATAAATGTAATCCCACAATGAGTCTGGTAGGCTGTCACGAACCTGGTACCTTTATCTACACCTGGTGGACCTGCCCTAAAGTTGAAATATTATGGAGGGATGTAATGCTCCTTGTCTCTGAGATATTTAAGACAGAACTCAAATCAGAAATGGGTTCTTGTCTCCTAGGCCTATCAAAAACTAATCTCCCCACTTCCTATAACAAACTACAATTCTTAATGTTGGCAACCAAAAGCCACATTGTCAAGCAATAGAAATCAGAGTCATTGAATATCCAAGCAGTCAAAAACAAACTAAACTTCATCTTAATAAATGAAAGACTTACACATATCTTAGCAGACACCTTGGCAATATTTCTTAAACAATGGGAACCTTGGGTAATCCCACACTACAATATTACCTTAAATTAGACCTCACAAACACCCCACAGAAAAAAAGGGTTTCGGGGGGACTCTGGCTTGATTCTGTGGATGGAGATGTAGACACGACACACCAAATGCAAACACAAAACACAGATCTGAGGACAAGGAAAAGTTATATGTTCTACTTAATTTATTTTATGTTTTTTTGGTTTGTTTGTTTGTGATATATTTGTTTCTATTTCTCATACCTACTACTACTACCACCAAAACACCTTAATATATTCTTGATTATACAATCTAATTCCTAAAAATCATATTCCTCCTAATACACTCTGATGTCTTTAATTTTCAAAATAGAAGGGTTACATGATAACAATCGAAACAAAATTATATGTATTATAATGAGTATTAAATCTTAAAGACTTTTCTCAAACTCTCAAATCCATTTATCTAATATACATAAATATTCATGAATAACTCCCTCTTTATTGCCAAAACTCACCTAAATACTATAAGATTGCTTGGAGGAATGAAAATGGAGGTGTAATTAAAAATGACAAATAAGTTTGGATAACAAAAATTTTTAAATATTAAAAGAAAAATGTTTTATTATAGTTTATGTTAATCTTTATTGGCAAATATTTCAAACACAGAACGTTTTCATGAGATATAACCGTATGTATTAAACTTTCTATAACAATTTCTATACATGTAAAAACAAATACTATAACTGCATGTTTTTGACAATATTTTCTACTAATAAAAAAAATGGAATGAGAAAATAAAAACAATTTTGGACTGTTAAGAACTTGCTGTTTTAAATCTATTATTATTATTATTATTATTATTATTTATTTAAATATATTATTTTCATTGTATTTAATTTATACACCCCAAGATATTCCATACTGCTATACAGGGGTTCAGTAAAAAAAAAAACATACAATATTAACACGACAAAAAAAGGGCCATCTCTTCAAAATTAGTTAAGAAAATAGATAGTACTTTTCCTAAAAGCACCTTACAAGATTCAAAACTTGCAAATTTACAGTCTTAAGGGAGTGCAAAAAGGCAGAAACCTAAGCAAGAGTGGATAGGACAGTAAGGGAGTTAAACATTAGAGTGACAAAGGATAGAATAGAAGACACTTCTGTGGTTGGAAAGTTTTATTGGTAGAAAAATATGCAATGCTAGAAAGACAATCTTTAGCAGGAGAGGGAAGCGATCTGATTTATAGGTATTGTGATGAGAATGGTACTAGTATTCAGTTACTTATCTACACCTAATAGTCAGATAATATAACCTGTAAATTGGAATGTCAAATGATTGTAATGTGACTTATAAAAACTGCAACAACTGGGTGTGGGTGGGAGGGAAGTGGTTGCTTGAGTCCATGTGGTGAGTGGTGTTAGTAGTCTGCAACTTTAGGTGGGGAAAGATAATACAATGAGCTGGTTCAATGCATAAGACCACAATGAGAGGGGGAGCATCATAGAAGAGTTTAGTATTGCTGAGGTGGGGTAGTTTTAGAAAACAGAGGTAATGAAAGCAATCAAAACCCTGCATAGCAGAATAATGTTTGAGACTTCTTCTTAAAGCGATATCCTAGTGATAAGTGGTGCTGAGAGACAGTGGTCTGTGAGCACTTCTTAGAGGAACCCAGGTGGTGAGTATAAATATATACTAGTGACCTGCATTTTACTTTAATATAACTGTGTTTATATATATAAAATATGATAACATAATACCAAAAATAGCTTCAGCACTAAGTTAGTATGGAATTGTAGGTGCCAAAACATAAATTTTGAGCACACAATAGCGAAGAACAGTTGCTATACAACAGTATCCAAGTGCATTTTTACTATTTATAAATGGATGTAAATATCTGAATACAATCATCTTATTAATGTCTTATGTGGGAATCAATAAATATTGTTATTAAGTTAATTCTAATAACTACCTGGCTAGCATGTAGAAAACACTAGCAATCATTGTAATAGCAAATATAGGAGGATGTTTGGATTTTCTTTCCCAGAAAACCTCCTGTCCACTACATAAGTGGGGTGGGATTATAAAATGCCTGTCTATTTAAAAATGTTTAAAAAAAATGTACCAAAGGTTTAATACCCTCTTGTCTTGCCCATCTCTTTGCCCAACATTTTTGTCAACATGTTTTGGATAGCTTCTAATGAATTAATATATGGTTTGAATATATGGTCTCAAGAACTCAACAACTGTATTCAGTATTCCAGGAGATCTGACTAAACATCGGGGCCCTCATTCAATTGCAATTTTGCCAATTGAATAAGGCTCTAAATAAGCATATAACATATTTTTTTTAAAGATGTTTTTGGTTAGTAAGCATCTATCCAAAAGCAAGGTCTTCACTAACTAAAAACTTCTTTAAAAAAATATGCTATGTGCTTATTTAGAGCCCTATTCAATTGGCCAAATCGCAATTGAATGAGGCCCCTATAGACTAGCATTACAACTCTTTTTTCATTTTATGCATGACTTTTGTTTACCGCTGGCTTAAAGGTCAGAAGTGCATGAGAACAAATATACTCTCCCTTTAAAATCATATTATGAGAAATTCACAATTCTGTTTAAAAAGCACATATTTTTAGCTTGTTCCATAAATCATTCACACATTTGTAAACTTCATCAAATAGAACAAATTATCCAAATGTAAGAAAATAACAGATACCACAAAGAATCAATGTCTATATGTCCCAGCAACCTCAGTTAGACTTTGTTGTGGTCTATGTACTGTTTGTTCCAGCTGCACAAATAACATTCACTGTTCTTTTATAAATCTATAATCTGAATTCCTCAATTTTCTACTTCACTATACATAACTGGTAATTTTATGATGTCACATAAACAATGTTTTTTCATGAATTTACCATGTAATTTTCAGCAATCAAACTACTTTTACTAGCACCAACATCCATTTTTCCTGTGTGAGAGAACATTTTTATTTTTACCTCTGGCATTATGTTTGTTATAACCAACTGTATTTCATAAGGTTTTCATAATGCCAGATCGTAATACAATTTAACCTTTTCTTTCTTTAGAGGGTTTTGAATTAGATTTTAGTATTATTATGAATGCTCCCAAACGTACAGTATGTTGACTCTACCTGGAATAGTCTATAAAGTAGTCTGCACAATCAATAGCAGAAACAAATAAACTAGCTGCAATTAAATAAGAAATAGGAACATTTCTCTACTCTTTATGCTGTTACAATTGGGCCATAAATCCTTTTACATTGTACACAAACATAAAACTTCTTTAAAAGGCAATTATAAACATGACATTTTTCTTTTGTAAGTGTAATTTAGAAGACAAATATATACATATATATCCACTACATTGTTTGTATCTTTTGGGGATATTGTTTTTCAACCTATTGCTTAATTAGGAACTTTTGCTATGCTCCAAATATGATAATAATATGGCCAAAATTCATTAAACTTTGAACGGCTTCTTGGTCACACTTCCATAGCAGGTTTTAACCAAAGTGAACAGTTCCATTCACTAAAGACATTTTCCTTACTACACTTCCATATATATTGTGTGCATATTTACTAATGGCATTTATTAAGGTCTGAGAACTATTTTCCATATCTCACTAAAACTGCTGTCATTATCTCCACCTGTGAAGTTTTTTTCATCAATTTAACATTATGGGCACACTAAAATATAAATATGAAATACTGAAATATAACAAGCAGTATTTAAATGTAAAAAGTAGATAATCGCAAACGAAAGAACAAAGTGCAAACGATTTGTGGGTTACGGACTGAAAATCCCTGAGATTTTTAAAATCATAACTCCAACCCAGCTTATTTTTTGATCTTTCAAGCCCGTAAAGGTTACAATCGCAAATCGCTATTCAAATGGAAAATGTAAATGAAAATCCTTCAAGTACCAGATAGTACTCGCAAGGGGGTTAAACATCTGTTCATAGCACTGTAAATGCAAATAAAAAATCAGTACTGCACTTTAAAAGACAGTGATGAAAGACATTAGAATTAACTGCACATCAGTCACAAGCTCGCAAATCTACAATAAATAAAAAACATTTTTTTTTACATTTCTCTCTCTCTCTCTCTATCTCTCTCTCTCTCTCTCGCCTTATCCGCAACAGACTTCAGTATGTTCACTCAGTATATTACACCAAACCAAGCTTTATGGATGAGAAATGACACTAGGAATCAAAAGAAAATGAGAATGTCATGATTATCACAATGAGTGAGAACAAGCGAAATAACTGTAGCAAGAAACCATATATATGTATGTATATAAATGTATTCTTTTTGTATTTATTTATATTTATTTAAATTAAATATATGTAACAATTGTATTTTTAGGTTATTACATCTCACTCAATCTCACCCAATCTCATCTGACTATCTGAAAGTTACAGACTGACAACACAACATTCGAAATTATATGCTGTTTGCCACCCAATGCCACCTTTGGCGCTCATTGCGAGTCCTGCAAACATCCTCCCTGTGTCTCTTCCCCCCTCCACTGTGTCTCTTTCCCCCCTTCTCCCTCCCCTATGTCTCTTCCCCCTCCCCTGGCTCTCTTTCCCCCTCTCCCCTGTGTCTCTTTCCCCCTCCCTCCCCTTTGTCTCTTTTTTTACCCCCTCTCTCCCCTGTGTCTCTTTATACCCTCCTCCCTCCCTTGTATCTCTTTTCACCCGTCTCCCTCCCATGTCCTCCCATGTGTTTCTTCCCCCCTCTCCCTTTGCCAATGACTCTCCCACCCTCTACCTCACCTGTGTCTCCTTTCCCCTCCCTCCCCTGTGTCTTTTTTAAGCCCACTAACTCCCATATCTCTCTTTTTTCCCTCTCTTCCCCCTCCTCTCCCTCCTGTGTCTCTCCCCCTCCCTCCTCTTTGTCTCTTTCCCCCTCTCCCTCCCCTGTGTCTCTCCCCCCTATTTTACCCCTCTCCCTCCCCTGTGTCTCTTCCCCACCATTTCCACCCCCCTCCCTCCCCTGTGTCCTTCCTTTCCCCCATCCTCCTCCTTTTCCCCACTTAACCTCTTTCTCCTCCCTCCTTTCCTCCTTATCCTCCTCGGCCCTCCTTCCCCCCTCCCTCCTCTTCCCTCCTTCCCCTCCTCCTCCCTCCTTCCCCTCATCCTCCTCCTTCCTTTCCCCCTTTCCCCTCTCTCCTTACTATCAGGCATTCAGGTCCTGCTGCCCTTTCCCCTGCAGCACCGGCTTCTGGCTGTGTCGAAGCTGGCATATGCTAATGACGGGATGCGCATGTGACGTCACATCATTAGCATATACTGGTTCCGACACAGCCAGAAGCAGGCGCAGAAGGGGAGAGAAGAGCAGCAGGAGCAAAAATAAAATATTGTATGTTTTAATTACACATATAATAATGTTAATCTTTCATCATTTTCTATTGTTTTTGTTGCTATTTTGTCTTTTTAACCACTGCTGTTAAACTCAGCAATGGTTTTAAAACCATTTGTGAGTGGTCTTTGGGACACATAATATTTTCTTTAGTGATCCATAAAGTCTTATTAGCATAGAGTTTTACTGTAAAAGTCTAATGGAGTAACTCATAATCTTTCAGCAGTGCAAAAATCAATTAAAAAGTTTTCCGTAATTTTCAGCTTTTGGCTTGCTGCAGTCACTCGTAGCAGTTCTCTCACAATGTTTCTGGGATGGGCGATTAACACTAATTTCACATCCCAGCAAGATAATGCTTAAAATCCTGCTCCAACAATATATGGACTGAAAACTAGCAAATGTGCAAGGCAGGTTAAGCAGTGACAGAGGTACAAGAGATCAAATTGGCAATATCGGCTGGATAATAGAAAAAGCAAGAAAGTTCTAGAAAAAAATGCTTCATAGAATATTCTAATTCTTTTGACTGTGTGGATCAAAGCAAAATGTGACAAGTTCTTAAAGAGATAAGGTTATCAGACCATTTTATTCACCTCCTGGAGAATCTATATGTAGAGCAAAAAGCCACAGTCAGAACCGAACAGAGTTCAGACAAATAGTCCAAAATAGTGAAAGAAGAGTGACAAGGTTGTATATTGTCACCTTTTTATTAAAGTATACATGAAATACATCAAGCAAGGCCAGGCTGAAAAATCTGAAGCTAGAGTTAATATTGCTGGTAGACAAATCCTTCAGGTATGTAGAAGATACTACACTAATGGCTAAAGGTTAGAAAAAACTAAAAGCATATTCATGAGGGTGAAACAAGAGAGTGCTAAAGCTGGGCTTGTGCTCATTGTTAAAAAGATTATGATGGCAAACAGGGAAATTCAAAACCTGGCTAACAGATGATGAAGAAGTTTAGGCAATGGCCACAGATTACTGCTGATGTTGACCACACCCATGAAATTAAATGAGATTTGCTTATGTGAAGGAAAACTATGGCATGTCTGGACAAACTAATAAAAAGTAAAAAAAATGACACTTTCAACAAATGTCCACATAATTAGAACTATGGTATTCCCAGTTGTAACCTACAGATTTGAGAGCTGGGCCAAAAAGAAGACTGATCCCCATAGAATAACAGTAGTCACAAACAATTTGTCTTAATTCAAATATTTCAAAAAATAAGAAAAGATTCAGAATGTGTGAATTGTCTTCCTGGCACAAAAATGGAATTGCTCTAGATTATTTCTGGTTATGACTAATTTTAGGGTGAAATATTTAAATGTCAAAAAAATCACTTGTAGAGTTAAACAGAAAGCGGTACCCGAGTGTCGTGCCATTGAGCCACCATAAAGGACAGACTGCTTGGCTCCAGCCACTTGACTATGTGCATACACACTTCCATTATATTGTAATCTGTCTTGTCCCATTGTTTTCCATATAAAGTCAATGTACTCTATTTAAGGTCTGGACCAGTAGACATGGAGACAGCATTATGTGTATTTGGAGGCTGGTCTGTTGTTCACAGGTGCCAGACAGGATGCCAGACTTTTAAACCCCATGTGGAGTTAATCTCCTGTGTTTGTCTGCCACTCCCTGTCATTGTTCTGTTGTATACACACCTCTGTATCTAACCCCTATAAATATTGATGACTTTCCAAAATTAAAGCAGGTCACTGCTGAGGCATATAGGAATGGTATGTTCTCTTATTTGCTCCTGGTGGCTGTGATACGGATCCTATCTCCACCCTGCAAGTAACTTGTCCTGGTAACTACCACAGGAAGGTTACTGAGAGTCCTGAAAGCGCTGATTGTCATGATTCCCATGAACATCCTTTGGGTTCAGTAATTGTTATTGTTATTGATTATGTTTTTATATTGAGTTGATTACCTTATGTCTGTTAATTACTGTATGTTATGTTGCTTCCCTATGTGTGATTGACTTTTGGTGTATGATTCGGTATGTTGCATGTTTGGTTCATGAAGTGTTAAATAATTTAGAATGTTGTGTTGTCAGTCTGTAACTGTCAGAGTGTAATGATATGGAATCACAAGGTTGTGGAGACCAGCAGCCAAGGTCAGCAATAATCCAGTTCAGCAATTTGTAGGTGAAACAGGAACAAGCTTTATTGAAGTGATCAGAAACCACACAATAATCTGGCAAGGATCAATAGACAGGAAGTGCCTTATATAGGCCAAGGACCAGACACCTGACCAGACACAGCTGAAGAGACTTAGGTACTGATACTATTGCTAGCAGAGTCAAGCTTACAAGGTCTCAATGGAATTCACAAAGGTAAGCTGGCGCAGTGGTAGCAGCCTGGGGACCAGGGTTCAAAACCCAGCAGAGTCAATTCCTCACATTACCCCCGCCTCTATAGGTGCAGCCTCTGGATGCCCAATTACCTGGTTTAGCAGGGTACTGCACATATAAAGACCGAAGGAGATCAGGAGCGTGAATATTGTCCACTGGTTCCCACAAACTCTCCTCCTCACCATAGCCTTTCCAGCAAACCAGATACTGAAGCTTGCCACGGAAGATCCTGGAGTCAAGAATTTTGTCCACTTCGTACTCATCCTCACCATCCACAAGGACTGGAGGTGGGGCAGGCAGGGCTCGGCCAGGGAAAGTGTTTTCATGAAAAGGTTTAAGCAGTGCAACGTGAAACACTGGATGTATTTTCATGGAATTTGGGAGTTGTAAACGGAAAGTGACAGCATTGATCTGAGCAATGATCTCAAAAGGTCCCATGAACCTTTGACCCAATTTATGAGAAAGAATCCGAAGCTTGAGATTCCTTGTTGACAGCCACACCTTGTCACCAACGTGATAGACTGGGGCCTCCTTTCTATGCCTATCAGCAGCTCTTTTGTAACATTCCTGAGCCTCCAAAAGAGTCTCTTTCAAAAGTGCTTGGGAATCACGTAAGGCCGTTAGCCGGTCAGTGACAGCAGGAATGGAAGTAGTAATTGGGAGACTGACTAGAAAGGATCGGATGGTAACCATAGTTGGCAAAAAATGGGCTCAAAGAAGTGGAGCAGTGTTGGGCATTGTTATAGGCAAACTCCGCCGTGGGTAGAAAATCCAGCCAGTCATCCTGCAGGTAACTAATATAGCACCGCAAATATTGCTCCAAAGTCTGGTTGGTTCGCTCAGTCTGTCCATTACTTTGCGGATGAAAAGCTAATGACAGATTAACATTAATACCTAGATTAGAACAAAAATGTTTCCAAAAATGAGACGTAAACTGCACTCCCCTGTCAGAAACTACTTCATCAGGCACTCCATGCAAGCGAAATATTTCCCGAATAACCAGGTCAGCCGTCTGTTTAGCTGAAGGGAGACCACGAGCTGGTATGAAATGACCCATCTTAGTTAACCTGTCCACAACAACAAGAATGGTAGTGTGTTCCTTAGAGGGAGGTAGTTCCACAATAAAGTCCATGGATATAGATCCCCAGGGACGATGAGGAATCGGAAGAGGCTGAAGCAAGCCAACAGGGGATGAGCGAGGAGTCTTATGTCTGGCACACACATCACAAGAGGACACATACTTCTTAACATCCTCATGATACTTCGGCCACCAAAAGGATCGGGCAAGTAGCTCTTGTGTCTTTTGGATTCCTGGATGACCTGCTGGTTTTGAGTCATGGTAGAGACGTAAAAGGTCCAGTCGCACTGACTCCGGAGCAAACAGACGTTGTTGAAAAATCCAAAACCCATTAAGCATCATCATATGGAGGTCACGAGGAGGATCAAGAAGAACTGGGTCTTCAGCGTAGCCCTTTTTAATGCGAGACATCAGATCAGAAGGAAATGTAACTCCTATAAATATATCCTCTGGCAAGATGGTGGTCTTGGTTACGGTAGTATGGAGGGGGTCAGCTATTCTAGACAAGGCATCCGCCTTACCATTCTTGGAGCCAGGACGGTATGTAACCAAAAAATTAAACCTTGAGAAGAATAGGGACCAGCGTGCTTGTCTGGCTGACAGTCTCTTAGCTGATCGAATACATTCCAGATTTTTGTGATCTGTGAGGACAGTAATTGGATGGGTAGCTCCCTCCAAAAGATGTCTCCATTCGGTGAAGGCAGCTTTTATAGCCAATAGTTCTTTATTCCCTATGTCATAGTTTCTTTCTGCTGGCACCATCTGGTGGGAATAGAAGGCACATGGATGTAACAGCATCTTAGGTCCAGTCCTTTGAGACAGTATAGCACCAACAGCTGAATCAGAAGCATCAACTTCCACAATAAATGGTAATTCCGGCTGAGGATGTACCAGGACAGGGGCAGAGGTAAACAGAGTCTTCAATCGGGAAAATGCGGTATCCGCCTTATCGGACCACTGAAAAGGAGTCCCCTTACGTGTGAGTTCAGTGATCGGTGTAATAACGGCAGAGAAATTCTTAATGAAACGCCTGTAAAAATTGGCAAACCCCACAAATCTCTGAACATCTTTTTCATTCTTGGGGATGGGCCAGTCCAGCACAGCTTTAATTTTACTTGCGTCCATACTTAAACCTTTGGGAGTTAATACATACCCCAGGAATTGAATTTCTGTTTGTTCAAACTCACATTTTTCTAGTTTAATGTATAGGCGGTGGGTACGAAGGCGCTCTAGAACTATACGGACCTGTTTTCTGTGGTTTTCAAGATTATCAGAGAATATTAGGATATCATCTAAATATGCCACAACAAACTGATCCAGGAGATCTCGTAGTACATCATTGATAAGATGCTGGAAAGTTGCAGGGGCATTACACAGCCTAAAAGGCATTACTAGATATTCGTAATGCCCGTACCTGGTTCTGAAAGCTGTTTTCCATTCATCATTTGGTCTTATGCGAACCAGATTATATGCCCCCCGAAGATCAAGCTTCGTAAATATTTTAGCTGAGCGAAGTCTCTCCAAAAGTTCAGGAATCAGAAGCAAGGGGTAGCGGTTTTTAACAGTGATGTTATTAATGTCCCTGTAATTAACGCATGGCCGTAGGCTGCCATCTTTCTTTTCTACAAAGAAAATAGGAGCTCCTGCTGGAGAAGTAGATGGTCGAATAAAGCCTTTGGCAAGATTTTCTTGTAGGTATTCACGAAGAGCTTTCAATTCAGGCTCAGAAAGGGAATATATACGGCCAAATGGGATAGCAGCCCCAGGCAACAGCTGATTGGGCAATCATAAGGCCTGTGTGGTGGAAGCTGATCAGCATTCTTCTTATCACAGACATCTGCAAAAAAATCCCGATATTGTAGAGGAAGCTTAGTCAAGTTTGTAGCAACCATTTCATTAATTGTTGTGGCAACAGGTGTTACCTTAGAGGGTTGACAATTCATTAAGCAGTGTTCTGAAGGAAAGGACAAAGTTCTGATCTTCCAATCAATCTGTGGGTTATGCAGAGCAAGCCAAGGTACCCCCAAAATCACTGGAAACTGTGTTGAGGAAATTAGGTGGAAAGAGATAGCCTCATGGTGATTCACTTCCACAGTCAACATTAAGGACAGTCTCATTTGTAACCGGGCCTGACGTAAGTGGAGAACCGTCAACTGTCTCCATTAACACAGGTGAAGAATTAGGAATAGACTGAATTCTATTTCCTGCTGCAAATTTAATGTCCACAAAGTTTCCGCCTGCTCCAGAATCTATCATAGCTGTAGTTGAAATTTTACGATCACCACATTGCAAAGTGATAGGCACCACAAAATGAGGATGTTGAGTCAACATACCCTCTTCACCATGAGCCAGAGAAAACAAGGGTTGTGTGACAGAATTCAGTTGATCTGAAATCTGGGATTGGTGTTGAATCTGTGCACCCTCAGCTGCCATAGCTATTGTTCTTTTGGATTTGCTAGGGCAATTGATGGCATAGTGCCCTGCACTACCACAATACAGGCATAAATTGTGAGTGCGTCGCCACTGTTTTTCTTCGTTGGATAATGGCCCTCTTATTAGATTTACCTGCATAGCCTCTGGCTCAGAGTCTGTAGGTGTTTGTGGGATCGGAGTAGAAGTTCTTGAATAGGAAATTGGAGTAGTACTTGGTCTAAAAGAGCCCTGTCTTTCCAATCTTCTTTCAGAAAGTCTCCGATCAACACGGATAGCCAAACGCACAAATGCATCAAAGTCAGCAGGAAGATCAACATGAGCTAGCTCATCTTTTATAGCTTCTGAGAGACCTTTTCTGAAGTGGAACCTCTGGGCTGATTGGTTCCAGGTAGTATCAGCAACCCACTGTCTGAATTCAGCAGCATATTCAGCCACGGAGCGCCTCCCTTGATGCAAATGAAGTAGAGTGGCTTCTGCTGTAGCACATCGATTGGGGTCATCAAAAACTAGGCACATGGCCTCAAGAAAGTCATTTAGATTACCCAAGACTGGACTGTCCTGTTCCAGAAGAGGGGAGCACCAAGCCAGGGCTTCATCTTTGAATAAGGAAAAAATAAATCCCACCTTCTCTCTTTCAGATGGAAATCATTGAGGTAACATCATGAAGTGCAAACGGCATTGATTTAGGAAACCCCTACATTTTTTGCGATCTCCTCCAAACTTTTCTGGTAGGGGCAAGCGGGCATCTTGTGCAGGTGTAACATCTCGTGCCCTGTAGCTGGTATACTCACTGTGCATTGACTGAATTTTATTTTGCAGTTCAGCTATCTGGTCCTGCAGCACTTGAATGGTCTGTGCCTGGGTCTGCACATTTCTTGCAGTAAAAGCAACCTGTTGGGCCTGCAGTTCAGCTACCTGGTCCTGCAGCACTTGAATGGTCTGTGCCTGGGTCTGCACAGTTCTTGTAAATAAAGCAACCTGCTGGGCCAATGCAGAATCTGACCCGGCGGTCTCCATGAAAGGGCCAGATTATTCTGTAATGATATGGAATCACAAGGTTGTGGAGACCAGCAGCCAAGGTCAGCAATAATCCAGTTCAGCAATTTGTAGGTGAAACAGGAACAAGCTTTATTGAAGTGATCAGAAACCACACAATAATCTGGCAAGGATCAATAGACAGGAAGTGCCTTATATAGGCCAAGGACCAGACACCTGACCAGACACAGCTGAAGAGACTTAGGTACTGATACTATTGCTAGCAGAGTCAAGCTTACGAGGTCTCAATGGAATTCACAAAGGTAAGCTGGCGCAGTGGTAGGGAAGAGGTATAGCAGCCTGGGGACCAGGGTTCAAAACCCAGCAGAGTCAATTCCTCACACAGAGAGAGTCAGATAAGATTGAGTGAGATTGAGTGAGATGTAATGGTGTCTCTGAGAACAAGCCCGTCTGAAGGTAGTCTGTGATGCTTTTGACAGGAGAGAAATGAGTTAACCCAGTGACTCCGAAAAGCTTAATATATATATGATACCTGGAAGATATATATATATTTATACATGTGTGTCAGAATCCATAGTGAAGATAGGATTTATATATATATATATATATATATATATATATATATTGAAAAAGATATCTGGGAGATATATATGTGTCAGAGAAGATGGCTGCCCTGATCCTGTATAGTTAATGAAGTGTGTATATGCTCCTAATCAAAGGGGAGGAAACAAAAAGTGTGTGTAGGCTACTAATAAAAGGGGGAGGAGACCTATCTAGAAGACATATGTCATATGTATACATCAAAATTCCTAGAGAAGATAAAAATGAAGTGGATTTTATGATGCCTTGCAGATGAAACCTTGTCAATAGTAACTTACACAAAATCCAGAAGGTACACAAACTGTTACAGATTGTTATCAGCTCAAATTTAAATATACATCTATTGAACCTGTTATGAATTATAACAACAATAAAAGTAGTTCCTGGTTTTTATAATGCTGAGCCTGAGTTCATATTTCTTTAAAAATAATGCATCTGAGTAAGGGCATATTAGTGAAGGGATCAAAAGAACCTGAAAGGTCTGCTGGGTGGGTTTTGCCACAATAGCCTTATCAAGCCCAATGAATAAAAAGCATATTGTAACAACTGGTGGCAGCTGCGGCATCCCTTCATCACCTATCCAAGACAGCAGCCAGGATGGCATATGGAAATGTACCAAGTACTTTCAGAGGCTTCTAGGAGATGCAGAGACAGACACACGATTTGCCCAGTACTATCAGACCAGATCCCTGATTTCCTGCAGAGCAAAGGTAATTCAGGAGAAAAGGAGCCAGATCACAGGGATGGTGGAACGGAGAGCACATCAAGTTGCAATTGAAGACGACCTGGCAGGAGCTCTAAGCATCAGTGGATGGCATTCCAGGAGCTCCAACAGGGAGGTGAGCTATCAAAATGGCTGGAGGGGCTGGTGTGGGAGGAGATCGATTTGGAGCAGGAGTATGGTTATCTGATGGAGCCGGCTATTTCATTGCAACAGCCCTCCTATTACCAGCTGGAATTAATGAAAAGACTCCAGGGTGTACTGCAGCATATGGCATTGGGCCTATAGAATGGAGGATGATAGTGTATAATCAGCACTGCCAAGAATTGGGATTAAAACCAGGGTCCCAGGAGGCTGCATTGATTGAAATCTTAAACCAAGAAGAGTTGCAAGCATCTGTCCTTGTTGCAGAATTGCAGAAAACTATTGCAGAAAAAGACAAGCAGATCAAACAGAAGGAAGATTGTTTGGCTCTTGCACATTCTAATTTAGCAAATTAGTGAGAGGAGCTCAAGTCTCTACAGAGAGAAAACATGTCCCTAAAAGAAGAAATCATTATGTTCCGGGGTTTGAACAGCGGCAAAGAAACATAAATGAAAGAGACGAGAAAAAATAATGAGCAACTTCAGAATTAGCATACAAAAGTGTCTAACAAAGTTGAAGAAAACAAAGTTCTGTATATTCACAACAAGGAGTTGCAATAACTGATCATGAAATTACAAGCTAATAAAGTTTTATTAGGGAAAATGGAGTAAAGTAATCAAGAAAAAGATGAAAAAATCAAAACAGTGGAAGAACTTTTAGTGGCTGGACTCATTGAGTTGACAAACAAGCAAGAAGAGAATATTGAAAGAAGAAAATTCATCCTTAGGAATGGATATTCAAAATCTTCAGGCTCAAAAGACAGAACATATGTCACTCACCTCAGCTGTTGAGGAACTGAAGATTGTGATCCATGAGAAAGAGGGGAAGATAAATTCTGTAGAACATTGCCTACAGGCTGAAATCCTCAGAGCGGACATCAAGTAGAAAATGATTAAGGCATTGAATAAGAAAATCGAAGCCCTGGAGGAAGAGTTAGCAAATAGCCAACTTGAAAAGACAGAACAGGTGCCAATTATAGCAATGGTAAAAGAGCTACAGAAGGAACTGAAGGACATGGAAAAACATTAAGAATGGTGGAGGCCAGATAGAATGAGTGTCAGAAGATGGCACTGATATTTTTGCAAGTGGATTTTCCTTTACAAGTAAAGGCTGATAAATTGCAGTGTGCACTAATTGTGCCCAGGTGAGAGGGGTGTGGCTTGACTGTTAAACTAGTATAAAAGGGTGTTGAGCTGTTTTGGGCTGTTTGCAAGCGGATTTTCCTTTACAAGCAAAGGCTGATAAATTGCAGAGTGCACTAATTGTGCCCAGGTGAGAGGGGTGTGGCTTGACTGTTAAACTAGTATAAACGGGTGGTGAGCTGTTTTGGTCTGTTTGCAAGTTGGTTTTCCTTTACAATTAAAGGCTGATAAATTGCAGAGTGCACTAATTGTGTCCAGGTGAGAAAGCAGAAGTTAATATAAACAGGAGAAGAAGCGAACTTGTAAGCTTGCGAACATTTCTAGTATCAAGTGCAATTCTAGTAATAGTGTAGGAGTTTAAATAAAAGGAGGGAGTTCAAAGAAAAAGGGGGGCATATTTATAGTGCAAAGGGGGAAGATTAAAGGAAAGTTATATTAATATATATATATATATATATATTTTTTTTTTTTTTTTTTTTTTTTTAACTAAACTTTATACAAATATATTATTTTATATTCTTTATTGTTCCCACTACATTTTTGTAGACAATAATAATAATTACGAGTCAGTCCAGTGGCAATCTCATTCAGTATACATCCTGCCATATGTATGCAATACTGGAACAGATGATCCAGGGTCCATACCCTTGGAGAACTGGAGAGGAGAATTGAAGCACTTAGTGATATTGCTCCACTGGAAAGGGGGTTGGTGCTCACGGAGGACAGTTTAGCTGGCCCTAACAAGCATGGAGGGTGGAGCTGGGGCTAGTGAGGATGTCCAGGGATGTAGCTGGGTTACAATTAGAAGGGGAATCAGGGGGAACAGGAGGAGGCAGGCCAGTTCTGAGTTGCAAACACCAACAGATGTGCCAGATTGAGTGAAACTGTTGGGGATCTCCATTCAGGAATGGCAATGCCAGATAGAGCTGTTTCCTCTAACAACCGGGAGAACAGTTCTACTGGAGGAGTGGGAGGGCTGAACAGGCAGAGTAACAGACAGGTTTTGGTGGTAGGGTACTCTATTATTAGGAAGATAGACAGGGTCATTTGTCATCCAGATCCCAGCAATCAAACAGTTTGCTGTCTCCAGGGTGCCCGGGTTCATCATGTTGCGGATCAGGTAGACAAATTATTGGGAGGGGCTGGAAATGAACCGGTTGTCTTGGTACATATTAGTACAAATGACAAAGTTAGTGGAAGATGGAGTGTCCTAAAGAATGATTTTAGAGAACTAGGTAATAAGCTGAAGGCAAGGACCTCCAAGGTACTATTTTCTGAGATACTACCAGTGCTTCGTGCTAGCCCAGGGAAGCAGAAGGAGCTAGGGAGATTAATGCGTGGCTAAATATGTGGTGCACTAAGGAAGGGCTTGGCTGACTTATCACTTCGGTACAATCTCTACAGCAGGGATGGATTGCATCTTAATGATGAGGGAGCTTTTGTGCTAGGGGATAGGATGGTAGAAAGGCTGGAGGAGTTTTTAAACTAGTAGGTGAGGGGGACTAGATATAAGTAATGGGGTAGAAAGTGTAGATGGTATAAGGGATGAATTAACAATTCATAGGTGAGGAGATGGGGGGAGGGGTAGTGTAGACAATAGGGAGGTAGTACAAAGTAACGCAAGTACAGTGGCAGGCACTTCAAAACTACAGACTCATAAAATAAGGTGTATACTTGCTAATGCCAGAAGTTCGAATTATTAGCAATTAATGAAAAATGGGATTTAATAGGCATTACCAAAATGTGGTGGGATGAATCTCTTGTCTGGACTGTTAATCTGGATGGTTATAACCTATTTAGGAAATCTAGAGGCAATGGTAAAAGAGGAGGAGGGATTTGTCTGTATGTTAAGCCTGAATTTAAGCCTAAAGTCAGAGAAGATATTTATGGTGGACCTAGTGATAAAGTTGAATGTTTGTGGGTAGAGTTAAATAGCGGAGCAGCAAATTCCAAAAGAATATTAGTAGGAGTATGCTATAAACTCCCAAATATAGCTGAAAGTGAGGAAATACAATTTTTGTTACAGATTGGAAATGCAGCTAAGCATGGGCAAGTTCTAATAATGGGAGGTTTTAATTACCCTGAAATAAACTGGATAAATGAGACCAGCAGTTCAGCTAAGGGGAGCAGGTTCTTGAGTACACTCAGGGATCATTATCTGGCCCAGGTTATACAAGAGCCTACTAGAAATGAAGCTATCTTAGATTTAGTCATCACAAATAATATTGATATAGTATCAAATGTTGAAATAGGGCAACCGTTGGGAAACAGTGATCACAACACAGTCTCATTTGATATTAAATAAAAAAAACATATTTTTAAGGGCCCAACAAAAACTCTTAATTTTAAAAGGGCAGATTTTAGCGGTCTAATGGCAGGAATACAAAGTCTAGACTGGGACAGAGAACTGACAGGTAAAAATACTGAACATAAATGGACAACGTTCAAATCCTTACTAAATAAACATACTTATCACCATATTCCATGTGGAAATAAAAGTAGAAGGAGTAAATTACAACCCCCGTGGCTTAACAATGAACTAAAGATGAAGATGATGAGTAAAAAAACAAGCATTTAAATTATACAATCATGAGGGGACAGAGACTGCTTTACGTAAGCACAAGGAAATTAACAAGGCTTGCAAAAGGGCTATTAGACTGGCTAAAAACTAAAATGAAAAGTTAGTTGCAAAGAAGAGAAAGACTAATCCTAAAATATTTTTTAAATTTGTTAATTGGAAGAAGGCCAGGAAGTAAGCTATAGGAACATTACAATGTGACACAGGCCATCTGTAAATTAGTGACCAGGAAAAGGCAGATGATTAAACGGAATGGAGGGGCTATGTTATGAAGAAAGACTAACCAAAATAAATGTATTTTCTCTAGAAAAAAGGCATCTAAGTGGAGATATGATTACCTTATATAAATACATCCAGGGTCAGTATAAAGATTCGTCAAGGGAGCTTTTTGTGCCAAGAAGTTTTCAACTGACAAGAGGACATCCCTTGAGGTTAGAGTTAAAAAGATTCCACCTTAAAGAAAGAAAAAGGGTTCTTCACAGTAAGGGTGGTTAATCTGTGGAATTCTCTATCAGAGGAGGTGGTGACAGCGGATTCGATACATAACTTTAAAAGGGGACTGGATTTATTTCTAGTTAAAAAGGGAATTCATGGTTATCATGGATAATTAGAGAGGCAGTATTGATCCAGGAAGGAATCTGATCGACATTATCTGGGGACTTGAAGGAATTCATTTTTTTTTCCTTTGAGACAATTGGCTCAGTTTCACTTTTTTTTTTTTTCTGTTTGCCTTCCTCTGGATTAATTAATGATTAAAAATAAAATAAAAAATAAATAATTAAACAATCGCTTAATAATTAATTAACAACTAACTAATTAATATTGAATCCGCATATTGCAGATCAGAGGAGATCTTAAATGGTTGAACTTGAAGGACTGAAAGTATTTTTTCAACCTTAATTACTATGTAACTATGTAAGATTTCTGATGCCAGCCAACAAGTACAACTACAACTGTCCACTTTTAGTCCCACTTTTGGCCAGGCCCATGGACTGTTTTAGTCATAACAGGACAGCTGTTGGGCCTGGCCTGGTTTGGGAGGGTTGTTATGGCATGAGATACACTGGAGTCACTTATAGCATTGTTCTTCCCCCTGGGCATTGTACAGAAGAAAAAGAACAAAAACCTTCCTGCAAACTCAAAATAAGGACTTGGGCAGGGGGAGGCCTAGGGGAATTGTTTTCCACATTTGCCCCAATGGGGTTGCGTAGCCCAGCAACACAGATGTGGACTTACGCATGGACTTAATTTTTGTAGCATGTCCGTGTTTGTCTGATAGAGATGATCACCAGGATGATGCATTTAAAAGGGGGAGTAGTAGATGAACATCCTTTGGGTTTTAAATTGTTATTGTTATTTCAAATGTTTTTATGTTAAGTTGATTATCCTATCTATGTTAATTACTGTATCTTATGTTGCATGTTTGGTTCATGAAGTGTTGAATAATTTAGAATATTGTGTTGTCAGTCTGTAACTGTCAGAGATAGTCAGTTAAGATTCAGTGAGATTGAGTGAGATGTAATGGTGTCTGTAAGAACAAACCGGTCTGAATGCAGTCTGTGATGCTTTTGACAGGAGAGAAGTGAGGTAACCCAGCTATCGGTGACTCTGAGAAGCTTAACATATATATATATATATATATATATATATATATATATATATATATATATATATAGTGGTTGTCATGGAGTTGTGTTTGGGGTCGTTATCATGTTGGAATACTGCCCTGTGGCCCAGTCTCTAAAGGGAGGGGGTCATGCTCTGCTTCAGGATATCACAGTACATGTTGGCATTCATTATTCCCACAATGAACTGTTGCTTCTCTGTGCCAGCTTCCCGATGCAAGGCAGCTAGAACCAAGAAAACAATTGGTAACACACTACACCATGAAGAACTGAAATCATGTAGTGCCTGCAAGGTCCACCTGCTCAAGAAAGCAGGTACAGGCCTATCTGAAGTTCGCCAATGAACATATGAATGATTCAGAGGAGAACTGGATGAAAGTGTTGTGGTCAGATAAGACCAAAATGAAGCTCTTTGGCATCAACTCAACTCACCATGTTTGGAGGAGCAGCAATGCTGCTTAAAACCCCAAGAACACCATCCCCACCATCAAACATGGAGGTGGAAACATTATGCTTTGGAGCCGTTTTTCTGCGAAGGGGACAGGACTAGAGATGTCGCGGACTATTCGCGGCGATTTTGGCATGTTTGCATTCGCAGCGGACGGCGAACACATGCACTTTTCGGTTTGCCCCCTATACTTTATCATTGAGGAAACTTTGACCCTGCACCTCACAGTCAGCAGACACATTCCAGCCAATCAGCAGCATACACTCCCTTCCAGAGCCTTCCATCTGAAGGACAGCATACATTTTAGAATCATTCTGAAGCTGCATTCGTTGTGAGAGGATAGATAGTGTCGCTGCTGGAGATTTAATAGGGAAATAGGTAGCCAGGCTGTGTATTTAGCTTCCATTACAGACCTGAAGGACTCATCTGATATCTGCTGCAAGGACAGTAACCCAAAAAGCCCTTTTTAGGGCTAGAACATAATTTATTTATTTTTTTTTTTTTTTTCTGTGTAATCTAATTGCATATGCCTGCCTGCCAGTGTGTGTGTATGTGTGACAGCTTATATTGTGCTTATTTTCACTACTCATACCTGGTGGTGTACCATACATTGAAAACAACAATTTTTTTCCTGTAATCTAATTTCAGTTGTCTGCCTGTGTCAGGCTCACAGCTTATATTGTGCTCAGTTAAATAAAACAACACTTTTTTGACTGTAATCGATTGAATTGCAATTGCCTGCCTACAGGCGTGTGTGTGAAGCATATTGCATCTACTCTGCCAACTTTTGCCAGTGCACAGTGATACGTCATATCTGGTGCAACCGTAGTGTACAGTGACACTCCTATCTGGTGGCACCTTAGATTGCACGAGCAGTGCCCCAAATTTGAAGTGGGAGGACCGACCAGGCATCTTGTTCCTTCTCCCACTTCCAAAAATCCATGTCATATACACGTCCCCTGATAGGTGACGTAACAGGTATCAAACTGATAGGAATAAATAGTACAACTTAATACACCACTCCTATCTGGTGGCACATTACATTTCGAAGAAGAAGGTCCGACCAAGCATCTTTTTCCATCTCCCTGTTCCAAAAATCAATGCCATATACACGTCCCCTAATAGTGGATGTAACAGGGATTAAACCGATAGGAATAGTACTACTTAACAGTACACACCTTATAATAACGCAGACAGAGGCAACGCAGAGAGAGGAGTCTGAAGAAGAGGAGTCAGAGGAGGAAGGTGGCTTTGAGGAGGTGGAAGACCAAGCACAGCAGGCGTCCCAGGGGGCTTGTTGTCACCTTTTGGGGACCCTTGGTGGCTGGGTGGAGTGGAGGAAGAGACCTTCAATGACATCAGTGAGGACAAGGAACGGGACATGTCTAACTTGGTATCCAACCTTGTGCAAATGGGGAGTTTGCGCTTGTGCAAAGGGACTGTTTGCGGTTGTTTGCGGTGCATTAAATGGGGAGATTGGTCTGTTACTGTGAAGCGGGTGTAACCCTTACACTACCTGATCGATACAACACATCATACCTGATGTTTTAAAGCATGTTATTGCAAACAATTTAGGAATGTTAGGTGATTTATGCCCTTTATGGCTTAAAACCAGACTCTGCATCAACTATGTAATTTTCCGTAGGAGTTTTGCCATGGATCCCCCTCCGGCATGCCACAGTCCAGGTGTTAGTCCCCTTAAAACAACTTTCCCATCACTATTGTGGCCAGAAAGAGTCCCTGCGGGTTTTGAAATTCACCTGCCCATTGAAGTCTATGGCGGTTCGCCGGGTTCGCCCGTTCGGTGGAAGTTTGCGTCCGCTGTTCGCGAACCGAAAATTTGATGTTCGCGACATCACTAGACAGAACAACTGCACCGCATCAAAGGGATGGTGGATGGGGCCATGTACGTCAAATCTTGGGTGAAAACCTCCTTCCCTCAGCCCGGGCATTGGGTCATGGATGGGTATTCCAGTATGACAATGACCCAAAACACACAGCCAAGGCAACAAAGCAGTGGCTCAAGAAGAAGCACATAAAAGTCCTTGAGTGGCCAAGCCATTCTCCAGACCTTAGTTCCATAGAAATTCTGTGGAGGGATCTGAAGGTTTGAGTTGCCAAACATCAGCCTCAAAGCCTTAATGACTTGGAGAGGATCTACAAAGAGGAGTGGGACAAATTCCCTCCTGAGATGTGTGCAAACCTGGTGGTCAACTACAAGAAGTGTCTGACCTCTGTGATTGCCAACAAGGATTTTGCCAAGTCGAAGGGGTCAAATACTTATTTCCCTCATTGACCTCCAATCAATGTATAACTTTTTTTGCCATGCGTATTTCTTGTTTGTTTGTTTTTTTGTTATTCTGTCTCTCACTGTTAAAATCCACCTACCATTAAAATTATAGACTGGTCATTTCTTTCTCAGTGGACAAACGTTCAAAATAAGCAGGGGATCAAATACTCTCCCCCCCCCCCCCCCCCCCACTGCATGTATATGTCAGCATTCCTAGAGAAGATAATAATGAAGTGGATGTTATGATGCCTTGCTGATGAAACCTTGTCAATAGTGATTCATACAAAATCCTGAAGATACACAAACTGTTACAGACTGTTATCAGCTCAAGTTTAAAAATCCATCTATTTTTTTTTTTTTAAATACTGCATCTGAGTAAGGGCATATTAAAGATATCAGCTGACTTGTGAAGGGAACAAAAGAACCTGAACGGTCTGCTGGGTGGGTTTGGTTACAATAGTTTTATCAAGCCCGACTAAAGAAAAAACAGATTGTAACACTGATTTCTGAAGGAGAGACCCTGACTGATACAGAAGCCAGATATCAGTGTGCTGGTGCTGAGATTTCCAAGAACCCAACGGTCCATTGTGTGTAGTTAGCCTGTTTTCTATAGTTGGTTGCCCTCGGCAGTAGCCCCTACCCTTCGATCATCACACCAAGTAAACCATTTATCTCGATATTTATCAATCTTAAGATCTAAACAAAAAAAAAGACTTAACTTATATACTCATGTATAAGCCGAGTTTTTCAGCCCTTTTTTTAAGGCTGAAAAGGGCCCCCTTGGCTTATACTCAAGTCACTACCCCCGTGTCTCTCTTTCCCCCCGTGTCTCTATTTAACCCCTTGTGTATCTCTTTAACCCCCCGTGGCTCTCTTTAACACCCCATGGCTCTTTCCCTCCTGCCCCATCCTCATCCTCAACCCTCTTATCCTCAAACCCCCATCCTCATCCTCACCCCCCTCCTCACTTTACCCCTCTAATTACACCCCTCTCTTCCTTTACCCTCATTTACCTTCCATCTGCAACTGCTTCTCCGTGCTCCTTCCAGCTGCGTCGTGACCCAGCATATGCTAATGACGTGACGTCACATGCGCGTCACGTCATTAGCATTGGACGGGTCCCGACGCAGCCAGAAGGAGTGCGGAGGAGTAGCTGCAGATGGAGATGGAAGATAAGTGAAAAGAAAGGAAGAGGGGGAGGTAATTAGAGGGGTAAAGTGAGGAGGGGCGCTGATGAGAAGGATGGGGGGCTGAGGATGAGGGGGTTGATGATGAGGATGGGGGGTTTTGGATTAGGATGGGGGTTGAGGATAAGTATGGGGGGGTTGAGGTTGAGGAGGGTGGTTGAGGAGGGGGGTTGAAGAGGGAGGTTGAGGAGGGGGAGGAGTGTTGAGGAGTATTGAGGAGGGTGGTTGAGGATGAGGAGGGGGGTTGAGGAGGGGGATTGAGGATGAGGAGGGGGGTTGAGAATGGGGGTTGAGGATGAGGATGTGGGGGTTGAGGATGGGGGTTGAGGATGAGGATGGGGGTTGAGGTTGAGGATGGGGGGTTGAGGTTGAGGAGGGGGTTGAGGAGGGGGGTTGAGGAAGGAGGAGAAGGGTTGAGGAGGGAGGTTGAGGATAAGGAGGGAGGTTGAGGAGGGGGGTTGAGGGTGAGGAGGGGGGTTGAGGAGAGGGGGTTGAGAAGAAGGGTTGAGGAGGGGGGTTGAGGAGGGAGGATGAGGAGGGGGTTGAGGAGGGTTATAAGAGAGGGGGAGGGAAAGAGACACAGGGAATGGAGATGGGGGAAAGAGACACAGGGAAGGGAGAGCGGGGAAGAGACATAGGGGAGGAAGAGACACAGGGGAGGGAGAAGGGGAAGAGACACAGGGGAGGGAGAGGAGGGGAAGAGACACAGGGGAGGGAGAGGGGGAGAGACATAGGGGAAGGAGAGGGCGGAAGAGACACAGGGGAGAGGGGGGACACAAGAAAGGGGCACAGAGGGCACACAAGAGGGGGACACAGAAGGCACAAAAGGGACACAGGGGGCAGCACATTTCCCACCCTCGGCTTATACTCGTGTCACTAAGTTTTCCCAGTATTTTGAGGTAAAATAGGTGCCTCGGCTTATACTCGGGTCGACTTATACTCAAGTT
>CM050164.1:358835442-358840442 GCA_027410445.1 Discoglossus pictus
ATAATATATTAAATATAATATATTACATATAATATATTACATATAATATATTACATATAATACATTACATACAATACATGACATTACATACATTACATATAATATATTACATATAATATATTACATATAATACATTACATACAATACATGACATTACATACATTACATATAATATATTACATATAATATATTACATATAATATATTACATATAGTCCTAATCAAATACCCCCTATCTATCTAACATACAATCTATTTAATTTAAAATAAATCCTAACTATATCAAATACATCCCCCTATCTATCTAATATACAAAAAATCCTAACTACATACACAGACCCTTATTCTAAAATAAAATAAAATAATTACAGTCCTAACTACATACACAGACCCTAATTCTAAGCTAAAATCAATAAATTAAGACCACTTACCTTTAAGATGTTGCTTCAGATCACTAACCTATGGGTCAAACAAAAAATACAAATTAGTACAAAACATTAACATCAAATAAATAAACATTCTATACATTCTAAATATTCAACTCACCTTTACAGCATGTCCAGTCACTGTTTAGCTCTTCCGGCGCGGCCCTGTTAAAAAAAAAACACAATACATGAATACATTAATACAATATATAAACAATAAATAAAATACACAAATAAACATCTAAATATACATTTAACTTACCTCCCCGCGATGTCCCCGGCCTTCTCTCCTTCAGCCCCGGCTGGGCCGCGGAACCATCCGCGCTCTAAAAAAAAAAAAGAAAAAAAACTAACGGAGGTCTGCACTGGCAGACCTCCCCGACGCTAATGAACCTCCCGGAGTCGTTTCCGGGAGGAAATTGGCATTGTCGGCTTGTGATTGGCTGAAAAAGCTGTCAGCCAATCAAAAGTCGTCAATGTAGGAGCCAATCAGGATGCGCAGATGTCTTCTACCAATCACTCCGTGGGGGTGTATCCCATAGTGATTGGCTGAAGGCATCTGAGCGTTGTGATTGGTTCCCAGAAAGATAGACAAGTGTTTAAGCCAATCAGGGTGGGATATTGGGGTGTATCCCATCCTGATTGGCTCACAAATTGACGACTTTTGATTGGCTGAAATTGATAGACAGCTTTTTCAGCCAATCACAAGCCGCCAATGCCAATTTCCTCCCGGAAACGACTCCGGGAGGTTCATTAGCGTCGGGGAGGTCTGCCAGTGCAGACCTCCGTTAGTTTTTTTTATTTTTATTTTTAGAGCCCGGATGGTTCCGCGGCCCAGCCGGGGCTGAAGGAGAGAAGGCCGGGGACATCGCGGGGAGGTAAGTTAAATGTATATTTAGATGTTTATTTGTGTATTTTATTTATTGTATATATATTGTATTCATGTATTCATGTATTGTGTTTTTTTTTTAACAGGGCCGCGCCGGAAGAGCTAAACAGTGACTGGACATGCTGTAAAGGTGAGTTGAATATTTAGAATATATAGAATGTTTATTTATTTGATGTTAATGTTTTGTACTAATTTTTATTTTTTGTTTGACCCATAGGTTAGTGATCTGAAGCAACATCTTAAAGGTAAGTGGTCTTAATTTATTGATTTTAGCTTAGAATTAGGGTCTGTGTATGTAGTTAGGACTGTAATTATTTTATTTTATTTTAGAATAAGGGTCTGTGTATGTAGTTAGGATTTTTTGTATATTAGATAGATAGGGGGATGTATTTGATATAGTTAGGATTTATTTTAAATTTAATAGATTGTATGTTAGATAGATAGGGGGTATTTAATTTGGACTATATGTAATATATTATATGTAATATATTATATTTAATATATTATATGTAATGTCATGTATTGTATGTAATGTATGTAATGTATTATATGTAATATATTATATGTAATATATTATATGTAATATATTATATGTAATGTATGTAATGTCATGTATTGTATGTAATGTATTATATGTAATATATTATATGTAATATATGTAATGTATGTAATGTCATGTAGTGTATGTAATGTATGTAATGTATTATATGTAATATATTATATGTAATATATTATATTTAATATATTATATGTAATGTCATGTATTGTATGTAATGTATGTAATGTATTATATGTATGTATTGTATTGTGTTTATCTGTCTTTCCTTTTCAGGTGTGTAATTTTTTTATTTTCTGTAGTGGGGGGTGGGGTTGTAATGTATTTTTTTGTTTTCTGTAGTGGGGGGTGGGGTTGTAAATGGTTTTTTTTTCTGTACTGTAGGTTTTTTTGTTTTTTGTACTGTAGGTTTTTTGTTTTCTGTACTGTAGGTTTTTTGTTTTTTGTAATTAGAGTGTTGGGGAGGTTTATTAGGGGGTAGGTAGTGTAGGTAGGTAGTGTAAGTGTTAATAGATTAGTGTAGAGGGGGGTTAGTTTAGATTAAATGGTTTATTGGGGGTTATAGTGTAGTGTTTGTAGTTAGTGTCATGATGGTCCTTGAGGACCATCATGGCACTTATGTGGTTAATGTTGGGTTGTAACAGGCCCATAATGGTAATAATATACCCTTATGGGACTGATGGGGTTAAATAGAGCCTTATGGTGGTCTGTATTGACCATCATGAGTTAATGGGTTAATTTAGGCCTTATGGTGGTCTGTATTGACCATCATGAGTTAATGGGTTAATTTAGGCCTTATGGTGGTCTGGATTGACCATCATGAGTTAATGGGTTAATTTAGGCCTTATGGTGGTCTGGATTGACCATCATGAGTTAATGGGTTAATTTAGGCCTTATGGTGGTCTGGATTGACCATCATGAGTTAATGGGTTAATTTAGGCCTTATGGTGGTCTGGATTGACCATCATGAGTTAATGGGGTAATTATAGTTGCCTGGGGTTAATATTTTTAGTGCGAGTCCTTTCAGGACCTTTACGGTCCTTTGAGGACCCGCGAGGCGGGAAATTTAAAATTGAATTGCAGCAGGGTCACGATCGGTGCCGATCGGGGCCCCCCGCTGCAGGGGGTTTATATGGGGACACTTCGGGGGTCCCGATGGGGACCCCCAGCATAGAGGGGGGTTAATTTTAAGTGCCGCGGCCGGGATTGGGTAATAGTGTGCCGCGGCCCCTTTAAGGAGCCGCGGCGGGAATTTAAAAGTTTGAAATGCAGCGGGGGGCCTGATCTATGCAGATTGGGGACCCCCGCTGCAAGGGGTTAATGTGTGGGGGCTGCGGGGGTTCCTATGGACCCCTGCAGCAAGGTGTTCATGTGAGGACACTTCGGGGGTCCCGATGGGGACCCCCGCATTGAGGGGGGGTTAATTTTAGGTGCCGGGGGGGTATTCGGAGTACCCCCACGGCAAGGCTTATGTGGGGGACTGCCGCGGAGGTCCCTTTTAGGAACCCCGCAGCAATTGATGAGGAGTGGGAGCCTGCTATATCATCTCGCAGGCTGTCACTCCTCATGTACATTTACGCAGTGTAGATACGTACGGCCCTGCTGCGTAGCTCATACGTTGCTCGCAGCAGGGCTAATTTAATAGCATTGTAAGTTAGAGAAACTTTGCAGTACGTAGGGCTTAAGTAGAAGCCTCTTATTTACGAGGCTGGAATTTAATAGGTCCCCTAGTTTGCAGAGAAAAGCTGTTTACAGGTAAAGACTGTTTTGCCTGGAAGCTGTCCACAGAGAAAGCTGTTTTCAATTTAAATAATGTGCAAAATTAACCCCAGGGAGAAGGCAGCAGTATAACTGAGGATTTGACAGCGCTTATTAGGGGTCCCTGGAGATTGGAGCATTTTGGAGAGACGGGTGGGCCGAATGCTCCCCTTTTCTACTGGTGAAGATATTACCAAGAGAACTGTGTGTTATTTGATATAACTTTTGCTGACGTGAGCTGTTGTTTGGTGCAATTTTTGAACTTTTAATAAAGAATAAAAGAATACATGATCTCCTTGCTGTTAATCTTGAGGGTAACAGGCTAATCTACAGGCCGCAGTTGCTGGCAAGAAGCGCCTCGCACCTCGCAAAATTTACATCCTTACGGAACGAAAATGCGAGACACGTTACGACCCATTTCGACCTCGCAAAAATACAAATACACACAACAAATACATAAAAAGCTTACTTACAGGAAGAGGTGGCATCCAGTACCTCGAAAACTAAACTTACACCTCAATTTAACTAAAAATTCAAGAGTTTAGACACTGAAAAATTCTGTAAGCAAGAGAAAAAATGGCCGCCGAAAAAAAAACGAAAACGAGGCTACAGCAGTCTAAAGACGCAAAACACCACCAAACACCTATGTATTTGCCGAAAAACACCTACGAGATTAAAAAACAAGGACGCAACCAGCGCGACCCCAAAAACATTACAAACACAATAAATACAAACAACAAACACATAAAAAGCTTACCCACAGCAAGGGGGGGGGGCACCCAGGACCTCTGCAAGTCAAGTTAAACCTTGATTTAAGCACAAATTTCGCAGTTTAGAGATCCGAAAATCACCTAAGCGAGAGAAAAAAAGGCTAAAGGTCCCTAAACACGCAAAACACCACCACAAACACGCAAAACACCACCAAACAGCTACGGATATTCCGAAAAAGTCGCACCACATAGATAACGAAGGACGCTAAATCAGCCACATTATATACACCAAACACCATTAGCTCACTTACAATTTCATTGGCGTAATTTTTGACGGGCAATTCGCTAGTATATATATGATTGTGTGTGCAAAAAGATGTGTAAAATAGTGGGTAAATGTAAATTGATGTACCGTACCTAAAATAATAGATGCACTAACAAGCAAGTGGAATAATAAAAACATGAAATGATGAATGACGGTCAAGCCTGCTTTAATTTGCAAGGGAGCTTGCTGATTAGCCAGAGTACTGATACAGAGAAGCTCCGTGCTGAGACATGATATGGAAGTGCAGTCTAGATATTTACTGTATTACTGTACGATGGAGGGCTTCTATCTCTCATTTGCCCACCATACATTAAATTATTGTTTGTGGTAAACTAGCT
>CM050164.1:358842942-358902942 GCA_027410445.1 Discoglossus pictus
AGCTTCTGACAAACCTGCTGTGTTTTCCTCCATAAATAAGTTAAAGAGCAAGGTGAACCAGACGCAACTACCCCCCCCCCCCCCCCCCCCCGCCAGGATTTTAGTTTTCTGCCACAATATTCTTGTGATTCTGCCACTATTGTGATTCTTTTTACTATTGTGTTTTTTTGTTTTGTTTCACTAAAACATACTTGTTACTCTTAGATAAGTGTTTGTCTAATAGGTAGGGTATCCCTGTAAACTGCAATACTCAGATTTTTCATGTATATATTTATGTATATGTATATATAATATTTTTCATATTGTATATTATGTTGATTCCATCCTATATGTATGTAACTGATGATGTCAGATGCTGTCTCCATTCAAACTGAAAGTTCCATCTCTTGGCAGTGTTGCTTCAGATTTGATAAAGAGAGGTCAAGCCTCTCAAAAGCTCATTAATATAACTAAGGCATTTGTGTGAATGGCAGTATTTTACTATGTCATGGAACCTTTCAAAGTGTGAAATATGGGGCAAATTACAGGGAATCGCCTCATGGTGGCTGCCTAGTATGCCGCATGAGGGCAAAATGAAAACATCAGGTTCATGTCCTGCTACTTCATATGTCCCAACTCTTCTATTTCTTTCATGTGAATTCCCCCATCTCAGTCCCCTATTTTGAACGAAAAGCATGTATTCCCACCTTGACCATACTGCAATTTTTATGATTACTTCTGCTATTTCCAAAGCCAAGGAGAAAGATAGAAGCTTGGATGTCAGTCCCATGGCATATTGTGCACATATTAAGTTTGCGTATATCTAACAATGTGTTTACACATCGTACAGAAAGGAGGTAACACTACATATTGGGTGTTATGCAATATGTATTAGGTAGAACATATAAATTACTATTTAATTAAATAAACCAAGCAACAAATTCATAATAAAATATTAAAAGTGCACAACTCTCCTTGTTTATCATTAACTTCACTGAAAGTTGCTGATGTCAAATGTCTGGTTATAATTTATATTTTACTAATAAGGTCCATTGTAGACTACTGCTGTCAAAATCATTACTCACCCTGCTAAAGCATCATAGATCCTTTAGACAGGATTTAAATTGAATGCTGAGAGTCTAGTTTATCGAGGAATGTTTAAACATTACCCTATAAAGTGATACATACTTTTTTGCTTGAGTGTTGAACAGCATTTTTATTTCCTACTTTAGCAAATGTTGGAAGTTTTTAAGTTTAAACTTTAGAAAATTCTCATACCAAGTACACAATTTACATAAAACATTTTAATAAATTGCAAAAGCATAAGAAATGTCCAAAGAATGTAATTTTAAGTTCATTTTAATCAGGCATAGAATGCTAAAAAGTATAATTTAAGGTTTTGTTTTTCGTAAATGTCATGTATTGTTTGCAGTGCTCGGTTATCATAAACATTTTAATACATGTTTTTAATTTCCCTAGGGGGCATAAGTGCATTTAATTCTAGAAAAAAATTAATTGTTTTCTTTGCAAAGCTGATAGCTTTTGTGGGGAATTGCATTCTCGGTATATCTTAAAAACATCAAAAGTCTTGTCATGCTTTCATGTAGATTACCAGAAATAACTGGAGTGACAGATATGGCTCCATAAACCATTCAGTGATAAACTGCTGCTGTCAAAAACTAAAAAGTTATATTATTAAAATTATATATTTTAATCATTCCCAGATTACACAGTGACCTTTCAGTATTTTCCTTTTTGTGTCTTTTTTCCACAATGCATGAGATGACGAGTATGTAAATGAACAGTAGATATTAAGCACTTTCAAAATGCAATCCATTTTATAATAAGTGCCATTTCGTAAGCGTTTTCAAGTACCTTAAAGTGGGAGAAACGTAATAGCTGTAATTCAAAAACAGGCATAGTGGCTCCTCTGCTGGCACATTTCATTATGCTATGAAACTTTGAATTATATATGTCACTAAATTGAAAATTGAACAACAAAATAGTGCTAACATTTCAAGGTCCACCAGAAAAATCATATAAAGAACCTAACAACTTTTCTATACATTGTCTATGGAACTGAGAGTGCATAGAAATGGGTGACATAGAATGTCTCTACTTGAGCTGTCCTAAAAAGACTTAAAGGGCCATTTACCTCACTGTAAGTGCTTAAATTATCTATTTTTCTTATTACACTAATAACATCTAAACAATCAAAAAATTTTAATATTTGTTTACACACGAGTCTATCCTGCCTACTGACAGGGGGCATGAGTAATAACTGATTGATGAGTGTAGCATGTGCATCTGTGGTGATTCTCTGTTTAAAAGAGTGTGATTGATAAAAGCTTTCTCCTGAACTCATCTGACCTTTTTAACCCCAGGTCAGAATACATAGACCTTGCTCTCTCCATGAATAACTTCCACAATACCTGTGATGTTTCGATGCCATGGGAGATGAACATAAGGTTACATTTTTTTCTGGTAGTGCTTTATGGGGAAAAACTTGCACTGCAGCTCTGCAGCTCTCCTTCCCCAAAGCTGGTTTAGGTGAGTCCAGCATGCCATACCTGCACAGATACATTTGTTAAGGTTTCATTTGTTTTCATCACTACACAGAGCACCATCACAAGAGCAGATCCCTGTTCTGCATAGCTGAGATTCCAGATGGACAAAAGAGCAGAAAACCAAACCCATTACATAGTCTCTTGCCTTCAAACTCGAAATATAAACAGTTTAACAAAAACCCTTTCATAAACCGAGGAAACTGGGCTCTGTAATAGCAAAACCATTACATCTAATTTTTCAAGATTCACTCAAGACATGGTCTCTAACAGACGCCTGGAGAAAGGCAGAGGTGAAACCTGTATTTAAGAAGGGATCAAGCAGAAATCCAGGGAATTATAGGTCAGTGAGTCTCACTTCAGTAGTGGGAAAGCTTTTAGAAGGGTTAATAAGGGGTAATATACAGGAATGTGTCTATTCAAACAGGATTATAAGTAGGAGCCAACATGGATTTATGAAGGATAGTTAATGTCAAACAAACCTAATTAGTTTCTATGAGGAGGTTAGTAGGAACTTGGATCAAGGCAACTCAGTGGATGTAGTCTATTTGGATTTTGCAAAGGCTTTTGATACAGTGCTACATTGGAGACTATTGAGCAAACTAAAGGATACAGGAATTGCCATAAATATTTGCTTATGGACTGACAGCTGGCTAAAATACAGGACGCAAAGGGTTGTGGTAAATGGAACATACTCCGATTGGACTAATGTGGTAAGTGGGGTTCCTCATGGTTCAGTATTAGGTCCCCTCCTTTTTAATTTATTAATGACTTGGAAGTGGGATTGGAGTGTGGTGTCTTCATTTTTGATGATGACACAAAGTTGTGCAAGGTAATTAAATCAGAAAATGATGTACTTTCCCTCCAAAGGGATTTGCATAAATTAGAGGTTTGGGCATCTAAGTGGCAGATGAAATGTAATATGAATAAATGTAAAGTTATGCATCTGGGAAGGAAAAATAGCCATGCAATTTATAATCTTAATGGAGCAAATATAGGGGTCTCAGATATTGAAAGGGATTTGGGAGTACTTGTGGACAACCGCCAAGGTAACAGTGCTCCATGCCAAGCAGTATATACAAAGGCAAGTAAAATATTAGCATGTATTAAGAAGGGTGTAGAAGCAAGGGAAGCAAATATAATTCTCCCACTATACAAATCTCTAGTACACCCTCATTTGAGATATGGAGTACAATTTTGGGAACCACTACATAAAAGGGACATTTTAGAGCTGAAAATGTACAGAGAAGGGCAGCATATAACCCTCACCTGAAGGAGCATTTAAGGACACATACTGCCCTCTCAAAACTCAAAATACCCCTCCCCTGAAGGAACATTTAAGAACACATACTGCCCTCTCAGAACTCGCAATACCCCTCAGCTGAAGGAGCATTTAATAGCAGATACTGCCCTCTCAGAATTCACAATACCCCTCTCATGAATGTAATTTGCAGAAGAAACTCATCTCATCAATTGCTTCAACTGAACCTTTTCATATTATTAATATCTGTTAATGATAATGATTGAGTCATTTTTCCTTCTCTTTTTGTCTTGATGTTATGTAATTGTACTGCTAATTGTAACTTCATTATTAATGGTTGTTATCTGTTAGTCAGAATAGACCTGTGTGTTTGTTTTTCTAGTTTTTATTGTCCCTACTTCCCCCACTAAATAACTCTCTCTACATCTGTCTTTGATTAGGAGCATTTAAGAACACATACTACCCTCTCAGAACTTACAATACCCCTCAACTGAAGCAATACCCTTCCTCCCATCCCCTCTACCCACCCACCCCTGTTTGTACTTAATTTATTGAGGCCTACTAATTACCTGCACCTGACCAATCAGTGACATCTGCTTATTACCTCTAACCACTCCTTTAAGAACACACAGTGTAACAATGTTTGCTCTTACTTACCTCTCCCTCACTTTCTCCAATTCATGTTTCAAACTGTATCACCATCTCACCCTCCCTGCTCTCTTCCCCTCTTATTTGCGCACACAAGCTCCTGCCTCTTCTAAGGTCAATAAGCAGAAACATTTCTGTAAGTCCTACGATCACATCCTCTCTCTTTCATTGCTTATTTTATTGGCTGCTGGAGGTATATCTACTAACCCAGGCCCCTCATCCATTCCTACCTTTTATCAGTCACGCTCAGCCCACAGGGCAACAAACACCAGAAACCCTCATAACTTAATACCCATCATCTGTCACAAATCATCCACTTTGTCCTTCTCATGTGCCCTCTGGAATGCTAGGTGTGTTTACAACAAACTCACATTCATCTCCTATTCATCTCCAACTCCCTCAACCTTTTAGCTATCACTGAAACCTGGCTCTCTCTACCTGAGACTGCCTCCCCTGCTGCACTATCATATGGTGGCTTACATTTCAGTCACACACTTAGACCTGTGAATAAGCAAGGTGGAGGCGTGGGCATATTACTTTCCACCCGCTGCTCATTCAATTGCAATCCCCCAGTTCCCTCTCTCCAGTTCTCTTCTTTCGAAGTTCACACTATCCGTCTCTTTTCACCCATCTCTCTATGAATGGCTGTCATCTATCAACCACCTGGACCAGCCTCTCAATTTCTGGATAATTTTGCTGCCTGGCTCCCTCACTTTCTCTCCTCTAACATACCTTCACTAGTTCTTGGTGATTTCAATATTGCCACTGACACTCCCACTTCTCCCACAGCCACAAAACTACTTGCACTTACCTATTTCCTTGGCCTCTCACAATGGATATAATCCCCTACCAACCACGATGGACATTCTCTAATCACTGCTCTCCCTCTCCCCACTCCCTCTTTCTGACCACCATCTCCTAACCTACAGCCTCACAACCCCTTCCATTCTCTGCCCTTTATACTGCCTAACTACCAGAACCCACAGAAACCTGCAGACACTTAACTCACAACACCTTTCCAATTTACTGCAACCCCTTCTCAGTCCTCTCACTACCCTCACTTGCCCTGATATTGCTACCAAACAAAACAATTTGACTCTAAATTCCACCCTGGACTCTCTAGCCCCCATAATATGAACGATTATGGTGGAAATCTCGCTCCTCAGCAGACTTCCTTCATTACAAGTTTATCCTAATCTCCTATCACTATGCCCTCAATCTTGCCAAAAAGAGGTACTTCTCATCATTAATATCAAATTTGGCCTCCAACCTCAAATGTTTGTTCTCCACTTTCAACGCTCTCCTCTGCCTCTCCCACCCCTTCCTCTCTTACAGCTGAAGATTTTGCTAGATAATTGAAAATATTCGTAATGAACTCTCCTCTCAATGTGGCCATATCACACCTTCTCCTCAACAAACAAAGAGCAGCCTGCCTTCACCCTTTCCCAAAACCTATAGCCATTATAAACTACTTTAAACCTGTAAATGAGGAGGAAGTTGCTAATCTTCTATCAACCTCTCGTCTCACAACTTGCCCATATGATCCTATTCCATCACAGCTGATCCCCCCTCTGTACCACACTTATCCCAGCTCTCACACATCTATTCAACCTTTCCTCTGTACCACACTTTTCCCAGCTCTCACACATCTATTCAACCTTTCCTCTGTACCACACTTATCCCAGCTCTCACACATCTATTCAACCTTTCCTTAGACACTGGCAAGTTTCCATTACCTTTGAAACAAGCCACGATTACACCCATTCTTAAAAAACCTTATTTGATCCAGCTTGTCCATCTAATTACCGCCCTATCTCTCTACTTCCTTTGGCTTCTAAACTACTAGAGCGTGTTGTCTACATAACCTTACACAATTAATTTCCTCAATCTCCCTCCTTGATCCCTTCCAGTCTGGCTTGCAGCCCCAACACTCCACAGAGACAGCTCTCACAAAAGTTACTAATTACCTGCTCAACGCCAAATCAAAGGATAATTTCTCTATCCTAATTCTCCTGGATTTCTCTGCTGCCTTTGACACAGTTGATCATCCTCTTTTCCAAATTCTCCACTCTCTTGGCATCTGTGACACTGCTCGCTCTTGGTTCACATCTTATCTATAAAATCGAACATTTAGTGTCTCCTTCTCTGGTGCCTCATCATCTCCTCGCCCTCTAACTGTCGGTGTACCCCAAGGTTTTAGTCCTAGGCCCCTACTTTTCTCCATCTATACATCTTCCCTTGGTGCCCTTATAAAATATTTTAATTTCAGTATCATCTATATGCTGATGACACCCAAATCTACATCTCTGTTCCTGAACTATCCCCCTCTCTGCTAGCTCATGTTGCCAATTGCCTCTTGAGCATATCCTCTGCCCGTCAACTCAAACTCAACATGTCTAAGACAGAGCTCCTTATCTTTCCACCCTCTTCCTCAGCTTCCACTCCTCACTTATCTCTCACTGTTGACAATGCCATCATCAATTCCACCTCCCAGTCCCGCTGTCTTGCGGTCCTACTGGAGCCTTCCCTCTCTTTCATTCCTCACATTCAATCACTCAAAAAATCTTGTCACTTTCACCTGAAAAACATATGCAAAATACACTACCTTACACAAGACACAACAAAAATTCTTTTTCACTCTCTCCTCATATCTCGCCTCGATTACTGCAACTCTCTCCTTGCTGACCTTCCTATCACCCGTCTTTCTCCACACCATTTTGAATGCATCTGCTAGATTCATCTACCATACTAAACGATCAGTGTCTGCAGCACCTCTCCATCAGGCACTCCACTGGCTTCCCATAGCCTCTAGAATACAATTCAAAATCATGACCCTAACATATAAAGCCCTCCACAATAGTGCACCCTCCTACATCTCTGCTCTCATCCCCAAAATACACTCCCACCCACCCTCCGCTAATGACCTTCTTCTCTCCTCCTTTCTCATCACCTCCTCTCACTTCTGTCTTCAAGACTTTTCTTGTGCTGCCCTATTTTTTGGAACGCCTTTCCTCACTCCATCAGACTAGCTTCCTGCCTCAAATCCTTCAAAATCTCTTTTAAAAACACATTGATTAAAAAAAAAAAACATATTTAGCCTCTTCATTCACTATGCATCTATTACTCTCATGTACCTCACCCACACCCTTTAGAATGTAAGTTTGTGAGTTTCAATCTAGTAGGGTGCTTTAGGGAAAGCACTGTAAATATCTGATTGAAAGTTCAATAACATGGTCTTCCATTATTTTGGACTGTGGGATTATTGTTTATACTTGTACCTAACCGTTGTATTGCGCTGCAGAATATGTTGCATTAAAAATAAAGGATAATAATAAATAATAATGGTTGTATAATTAAGCACAATAATAAGGTTCTAGAGGGGAATGACCATACATTGAATTATAGAATTCAGAACAAGATAGAATTAATAGTGTTGTTACAATATTTGATATTTTAAAAACCTAAAAACTGAAGTAAAGAGAAAAAGAAAAAAAAGAAATAGAGTAATAACACGGGAAGAAGGAAAAGGAACAAAATTAATGAAGGAGAAGAGGGGAGAATAGGAAGAAATGTATCTCTCCTCAATTTCCACATCATCAGTCACTTAGATAAAGAATATAATGTTAGTACATAAAACATTTAATAAAAAGTTACCTCTGGATTTGTCCTCCATGGTCGATGCCAGGGCTCCAAGCCACTCCTCCACCCCCCGCATCTCATTTAATAGGTTTAACCCTAGGAAGTGCTGATTTTTACTAATACTATGTGTAGGGTTCTGCCCTAGTTCCCAGATATTTAGGAATGTGGGAATGGTATTGGCAAGAACATGATTAAGATGTAAATTAATTTATTTTTAATAGCTTGATGAAATGTCTGAGCACCACTGCTTAGCTATGTGGAGTTTGGTGGCAAGAAATATGAATTCTAGTAAAATATTCTGAGGAGTTGATAGATTGGTGGGTAATTGCCCTATAAGACAGTTTTCAGCATAAACAATCAGCTGAGAGTTGCACTGGGCTTACTCTATATGAAGTCTTGTTGTCAACTGCCACTTTGGATTTTTAATATTTGCAATAAATTCTACAACCAGGTGTCTAATCCTGATAAAAGCAAAAGTCAAATGTCTGACACCATTAAAGCAATAATTGACAATTATGAAATATTGTTGTCATAATATACCAGGCAAAATGAGTGTGCTCAAACTCAGAACTCGTCACCTTATTATTAAATACAATACCTGTATTTTTATTTTTATATTTGTCACACATTTGAAGTGTCATTCATGTTTTAATATATATTATTCCTCTGCACATTACACATTTTTAAATTGCCCCTACATACAAGTATATGGTAGCAGATCAAGTTTCACAGACAAAGAGGGCTTTAATTCAAATTATTTGTAATCAAAGTATATATATATATATATATATATATATATATATATATATATCTACAAGCAACTTGCCCGTCAAAAATGATGGCAGTAAAATTGTAAGCCTGGCAATGCTGTTTGCCACACAATGAGAGCCTCTTCCCCCCGTGTAGTTTAGGGGCCTCACCATGAGTGTTACTACCTTGTGTTAAGTGTTACAGCATTTGGTGAAGTGTTACTGCGTTGGTGTAAATGTTACTGTTGCGGAGGAAGTGTTACTGGTTTCTCTCAAGTGTTACGTGTTTGGGGCTCTTTTTTGCAAGCTTCAGCCTTGTTTTCATCCGGTTGCATTTTTTTATCAGTCATTTTTTTGGTCGCTTAGACAATTTTCGATCATGAAAAAACGGTAAATAAGCCTCAAATTGAGTTGCAACCTCACTCACAGGCTCCCTGGCTCTCCCCCTGTGCTGTGTGTGTGTAAGTTAATTTAAGGCATATTTGTTGTTTTCTTCAGGTTTTTACTGTTCAGTGATTCGGCCGTTAAAGTCGTATTTTTGCGAGGCCCACAGTCCATATACGCGCCTTTGGTCCTAAGTCCTACCAGTCGTAATTTTGCATCCCTCGCTAAGTTCCACTGGCCTGGCGATGAGCACCTGTGACGCTCATTGCAGCCTAAGTCCGGCGTGTCTCAACTGCTCGCCTTGCTTCTGGAGGCTCGACGTGCAATGAGCACCTTTGCTGCTCATTGCAGACCAAGCCTGCATGCTGCAGCCGTCAACGGCTCGCCATGCTTCACGAGGCTCGCAAAGCGTGACCAATGGCCCTCTTGGCCCCTTTTGGTTGCCTTAGGCTTCACCAAAGCCTTCCCTTGTTGCTTTGGCCCTTTACTTCTATGTCTTTGAGGGCATTCAAACCACTGGAGAGCAATGTTCAAATGTCTGTGAATACATTTACATCACTGGAGTGCAATGGGTGCAGTAGAAAATAATTGGCTGATTTTTACCCATATCTGCTAAGTAAGGTAAGGTTTTCAGCTTAGCAAGCTCTCATAGCAGATTGTGGCCCTTATCTATTGTGCAGCTGCTTTGTCCATGTTCAAGGTAACACTTTTTCCGCTTTCGCAAGCCTCATGGTGGATAAAACACCAAATCTATTAAGTAGTGTCCCTACCTGGTAAAGACAGATTTCAACCCTCATCCACTGTGCATCATCCTTGTCCATGTCCAAGGTAAGGCTTTTTGGCTTTCCCAAGCCCACTTGGTGGATATTGTTCCAAATCTACCAAGTAGCAGTCTTCGCTAGCAAGCAAACTAAGGGCCCTATTAAATTCCAGCCTCGTAAATAAGAGGCTTCTACTTAAGCCCTACGTACTGCAAAGTTTCTCTAACTTACAATGCTATTAAATTAGCCCTGCTGCGAGCAACGTGTGAGCTACGCAGCAGGGCCGTACGTATCTACACTGCGTAAATGTACATGAGGAGTGACAGCCTGCGAGATGATATCGCAGGCTCCCACTCCTCATCAAGTGCTGCGGGGGTCCTAAAAGGGACCTCCGCGGCAGTCCCCCACATAAGCATTGCCGTGGGGGGTACTCCAAACCCCCCCCAGGCACCTAAAATGAACCCCCCCTCAATGCGGGGGTCCCTGTCGGGACCCCCGAAGTGTCCTCACATGAACACCTTGCTGCAGGGGTCCATAGGAACCCCCGCAGCCCCCACACATTAACCCCTTGCAGCGGGGGTCCCCGATCGGCACTGATCAGGCCCCCGCTGCATTTAAAACTTTTAAATTCCCCGCCGCGGCTCCTTAAAGGGGCCGCGGCACACTATTACCCAATCCCGGCCGCGGCACTTAAAATTAACCCCCCTCTATGCTGGGGGTCCCCATCGGGACCCCCGAAGTGTCCCCACATAAACCCATTGCAGGGGGGGGTCCCCGATCTGCATAGATCAGGCCCCCCGCAGCATTTAAAACTTTTAAATTCCCCGCCGCGGCTCCTTAAAGGGGCCGCGGCACACTATTACCCAATCCCAGCCGCGGCACTTAAAATTAACCCCCCTCTATGCTGGGGGTCCCCATCGGGACCCCCGAAGTGTCCCCATATAAACCCCCTGCAGCGGGGGGCCCCGATCGGCACCGATCGTGACCCTGCTGCAATTCAATTTTAAATTTCCCGCCTCGCGGGTCCTCAAAGGACCGTAAAGGTCCTGAAAGGACTCGCACTAAAAATATTAACCCCAGGCAACTATAATTACCCCATTAACTCATGATGGTCAATCCAGACCACCATAAGGCCTAAATTAACCCATTAAGTAATGATGGTCAATACAGACCACCATAAGGCCTAAATTAACCCATTAACTCATGGTGGTCAATCCAGACCACCATAAGGCCTAAATTAACCCATTAACTCATGGTGGTCAATACAGACCACCATAAGGCCTAAATTAACCCATTAAGTAATGATGGTCAATACAGACCACCATAAGGCCTAAATTAACCCATTAACTCATGGTGGTCAATACAGACCACCATAAGGCTCTAATTAACCCATTAACTCATGGTGGTCAATACAGACCACCATAAGGCCTAAATTAACCCATTAACTCATGGTGGTCAATCCAGACCACCATAAGGCCTAAATTAACCCATTAACTCATGGTGGTCAATCCAGACCACCATAAGGCCTAAATTAACCCATTAAGTAATGATGGTCAATACAGACCACCATAAGGCCTAAATTAACCCATTAACTCATGGTGGTCAATCCAGACCACCATAAGGCTCTATTTAACCCATTAACTCATGGTGGTCAATCCAGACCACCATAAGGCTCTAATTAACCCATTAACTCATGGTGGTCTATACAGACCACCATAAGGCCTAAATTAACCCATTAACTCATGGTGGTCAATCCAGACCACCATAAGGCTCTATTTAACCCATTAACTCATGGTGGTCAATCCAGACCACCATAAGGCTCTAATTAACCCATTAACTCATGGTGGTCTATACAGACCACCATAAGGCCTAAATTAACCCATTAACTCATGGTGGTCAATACAGACCACCATAAGGCCTAAATTAACCCATTAAGTAATGATGGTCAATACAGACCACCATAAGGCCTAAATTAACCCATTAACTCATGGTGGTCAATACAGACCACCATAAGGCTCTAATTAACCCATTAACTCATGGTGGTCAATACAGACCACCATAAGGCCTAAATTAACCCATTAACTCATGGTGGTCAATCCAGACCACCATAAGGCCTAAATTAACCCATTAACTCATGGTGGTCAATCCAGACCACCATAAGGCCTAAATTAACCCATTAAGTAATGATGGTCAATACAGACCACCATAAGGTCTAAATTAACCCATTAACTCATGGTGGTCAATCCAGACCACCATAAGGCTCTATTTAACCCATTAACTCATGGTGGTCAATCCAGACCACCATAAGGCTCTAATTAACCCATTAACTCATGGTGGTCTATACAGACCACCATAAGGCCTAAATTAACCCATTAACTCATGGTGGTCAATCCAGACCACCATAAGGCTCTATTTAACCCATTAACTCATGGTGGTCAATCCAGACCACCATAAGGCTCTAATTAACCCATTAACTCATGTTGGTCTATACAGACCACCATAAGGCCTAAATTAACCCATTAACTCATGGTGGTCAATACAGACCACCATAAGGCTCTAATTAACCCATTAACTCATGGTGGTCAATACAGACCACCATAAGGCTCTAATTAACCCATTAACTCATGGTGGTCAATACAGACCACCATAAGGCCTAAATTAACCCATTAACTCATGGTGGTCAATACAGACCACCATAAGGCCTAAATTAACCCATTAAGTAATGATGGTCAATACAGACCACCATAAGGCCTAAATTAACCCATTAACTCATGGTGGTCAATACAGACCACCATAAGGCTCTAATTAACCCATTAACTCATGGTGGTCAATACAGACCACCATAAGGCCTAAATTAACCCATTAACTCATGGTGGTCAATACAGACCACCATAAGGCCTAAATTAACCCATTAAGTAATGATGGTCAATACAGACCACCATAAGGCCTAAATTAACCCATTAACTCATGGTGGTCAATACAGACCACCATAAGGCTCTAATTAACCCATTAACTCATGGTGGTCAATACAGACCACCATAAGGCTCTATTTAACCCCATCAGTCCCATAAGGGTATATTATTACCATTATGGGCCTGTTACAACCCAACATTAACCACATAAGTGCCATGATGGTCCTCAAGGACCATCATGACACTAACTACAAACACTACACTATAACCCCCAATAAACCATTTAATCTAAACTAACCCCCCTCTACACTAATCTTTTAACACTTACACTACCTACCTACACTACCTACCCCCTAATAAACCTCCCCAACACTCTAATTACAAAAAACAATAAACCTACAGCACAGAAAACAAAAAACCTACAGTACAAAAAACAAAAAAACCTACAGTACAGAAAAAAAAAAAATTACACACCTGAAAAGGAAAGACAGATAAACACAATACAATAATACATATAATACATTACATACATTACATACAATACATGACATTACATATAATATATTAAATATAATATATTAAATATAATATATTACATATAATACATTACATACATTACATACAATACATGACATTACATATAATATATTAAATATAATATATTAAATATAATATATTACATATAATACATTACATACATTACATACAATACATGACATTACATATAATATATTAAATATAATATATTAAATATAATATATTACATATAATACATTACATACATTACATACAATACATGACATTACATATAATATATTAAATATAATATATTAAATATAATATATTACATATAATACATTACATACATTACATACAATACATGACATTACATATAATATATTAAATATAATATATTAAATATAATATATTACATATAATATATTACATATAGTCCTAATCAAATACCCCCTATCTATCTAACATACAATCTATTTAATTTAAAATAAATCCTAACTATATCAAATACATCCCCCTATCTATCTAATATACAAAAAATCCTAACTACATACACAGACCCTTATTCTAAAATAAAATAAAATAATTACAGTCCTAACTACATACACAGACCCTAATTCTAAGCTAAAATCAATAAATTAAGACCACTTACCTTTAAGATGTTGCTTCAGATCACTAACCTATGGGTCAAACAAAAAAAAAAATTAGTACAAAACATTAACATCAAATAAATAAACATTATATACATTCTACATATTCAACTCACCTTTACAGCATGTCCAGTCACTGTTAAGCTCTTCCGGCGCGGCCCTGTTAAAAAAAAAAAACACAATACATGAATACATGAATACAATATATAAACAATAAATAAAATACACAAATAAACATCTAAATATACATTTAACTTACCTCCCCGCGATGTCCCCGGCCTTCTCTCCTTCAGCCCCGGCTGGGCCGCGGAACCATCCGCGCTCTAAAAAAAAAAAAGAAAAAAAACTAACGGAGGTCTGCACTGGCAGACCTCCCCGACGCTACTGAACCTCCCGGAGTCGTTTCCGGGAGGAAATTGGCATTGGCGGCTTGTGATTGGCTGAAAAAGCTGTCAGCCAATCAAAAGTCGTCAATGTAGGAGCCAATCAGGATGCGCAGATGTCTTCTACCAATCACTCCGTGGGGGTGTATCCCATAGTGATTGGCTGAAGGCATCTGAGCGTTGTGATTGGTTCCCAGAAAGATAGACAAGTGTTTTAGCCAATCAGGGTGGGATATTGGGGTGTATCCCATCCTGATTGGCTCACACATTGACGACTTTTGATTGGCTGAAATTGATAGACAGCTTTTTCAGCCAATCACAAGCCGCCAATGCCAATTTCCTCCCGGAAACGACTCCGGGAGGTTCAGTAGCGTCGGGGAGGTCTGCCAGTGCAGACCTCCGTTAGTTTTTTTTCTTTTTTTTTTTTAGAGCGCGGATGGTTCCGCGGCCCAGCCGGGGCTGAAGGAGAGAAGGCCGGGGACATCGCGGGGAGGTAAGTTAAATGTATATTTAGATGTTTATTTGTGTATTTTATTTATTGTTTATATATTGTATTCATGTATTCATGTATTGTGTTTTTTTTTTTTAACAGGGCCGCGCCGGAAGAGCTTAACAGTGACTGGACATGCTGTAAAGGTGAGTTGAATATGTAGAATGTATATAATGTTTATTTATTTGATGTTAATGTTTTGTACTAATTTTTTTTTTTGTTTGACCCATAGGTTAGTGATCTGAAGCAACATCTTAAAGGTAAGTGGTCTTAATTTATTGATTTTAGCTTAGAATTAGGGTCTGTGTATGTAGTTAGGACTGTAATTATTTTATTTTATTTTAGAATAAGGGTCTGTGTATGTAGTTAGGATTTTTTGTATATTAGATAGATAGGGGGATGTATTTGATATAGTTAGGATTTATTTTAAATTAAATAGATTGTATGTTAGATAGATAGGGGGTATTTGATTAGGACTATATGTAATATATTATATGTAATATATTATATTTAATATATTATATTTAATATATTATATGTAATGTCATGTATTGTATGTAATGTATGTAATGTATTATATGTAATATATTATATTTAATATATTATATGTAATGTCATGTATTGTATGTAATGTATGTAATGTATTATATGTAATATATTATATGTAATATATTATATTTAATATATTATATGTAATGTCATGTATTGTATGTAATGTATGTAATGTATTATATGTATTATTGTATTGTGTTTATCTGTCTTTCCTTTTCAGGTGTGTAATTTTTTTATTTTCTGTAGTGGGGGGTGGGGTTGTAATGTATTTTTTTGTTTTCTGTAGTGGGGGGTGGGGTTGTAATTTTTTTTTGTTTTCTGTACTGTAGGTTTTTTTGTTTTTTGTACTGTAGGTTTTTTGTTTTTTGTAATTAGAGTGTTGGGGAGGTTTATTAGGGGGTAGGTAGTGTAGGTAGGTAGTGTAAGTGTTAATAGATTAGTGTAGAGGGGGGTTAGTTTAGATTAAATGGTTTATTGGGGGTTATAGTGTAGTGTTTGTAGTTAGTGTCATGATGGTCCTTGAGGGCCATCATGGCACTTATGTGGTTAATGTTGGGTTGTAACAGGCCCATAATGGTAATAATATACCCTTATGGGACTGATGGGGTTAAATAGAGCCTTATGCTGGTCTGTATTGACCATCATGAGTTAATGGGTTAATTTAGGCCTTATGCTGGTCTGGATTGACCATCATGAGTTAATGGGGTAATTATAGTTGCCTGGGGTTATTATTTTTAGTGCGAGTCCTTTCAGGACCTTTACGGTCCTTTGAGGACCCGCGAGGCGGGAAATTTAAAATTGAATTGCAGCAGGGTCACGATCGGTGCCGATCGGGGCCCCCCGCTGCAGGGGGTTTATATGGGGACACTTCGGGGGTCCCGATGGGGACCCCCAGCATAGAGGGGGGTTAATTTTAAGTGCCGCGGCCGGGATTGGCTAATAGTGTGCCGCGGTCCCTTTAAGGAGCCGCGGCGGGGAATTTAAAAGTTTTAAATGCAGCGGGGGGCCTGATCTATGCAGATCGGGGACCCCCCCTGCAATGGGTTTATGTGGGGACACTTCGGGGGTCCCGATGGGGACCCCCAGCATAGAGGGGGGGTAATTTTAAGTGCCGCGGCCGGGATTGGCTAATAGTGTGCCGCGGTCCCTTTAAGGAGCCGCGGCGGGGAATTTAAAAGTTTTAAATGCAGCGGGGGGCCTGATCTATGCAGATCGGGGACCCCCCCTGCAATGGGTTTATGTGGGGACACTTCGGGGGTCCCGATGGGGACCCCCAGCATAGAGGGGGGTTAATTTTAAGTGCCGCGGCCGGGATTGGGTAATAGTGTGCCGCGGTCCCTTTAAGGAGCCGCGGCGGGGAATTTAAAAGTTTTAAATGCAGCGGGGGGCCTGATCTATGCAGATCGGGGACCCCCGCTGCAAGGGGTTAATGTGGGGGTGCTGCAGGGGTCCTGATAGAGACCCCTGCAGCATGGGGATGTGTATAGGGTGCAGGGGGGAGCCTCACGCTGCTGTCTCGGGCTGTTCCGAGGCAGCACGTAGAGGCTTTCGGATCCCTTGCGTGGACTTTTTGTCCACGTAGGGATTCTTACGATATGCGAGACTCGTGCATAGATTTAAGGCTACGTAGCTCTCTCGGAGCCTATTCTCTGCCATTTTCTCGCAGTCATATCGTAAAGCAGGCTGCGAGAGATTCGGTTCTCGCAAACAGCAGGAAAACTGCCTTTTGCGAGCACCGAGAGAACTACGAGGGAGAATTTAATAGGGCCCTAAATTTGTCAGATTTCAGCAAGCCCTAGCAACAGATTTTAGCCCTCTCATCACTTGGCTTTAAGCCTCCAGCTTTCCATAAGTTTTAAAATCGGCATTCGCTAGACACTACCTCAATCATTTTGGCCCCATCTGTGTCGTTAGAAGGTCCCTAGTTTGGAGAGATTAAAATCTAGTTGCCATTTCAAATTCTCTGTGTGGAAGTTTAAAACATAGAAAGCACGCAATAGTTTATTTGTACTTTATGTGTAGTTATGGCAACTAAAAGGATGAAATGCCTGTGGACTGTAAATCTAGCAAATGTGAATCTCATACATTGCATTCATTTTAAATAAATGTCCAAATCAAATGAAATGGGCTTAATGAAACAATATTTATTTTATCCTCACAAACTGTAAAACAAGATATTACATTTTTTACTACACTAACATATTTAGTACAAAATGTGATCAACACTGGAGGTTATCATATCATGAGCTCAGAGGTACAAAATGTGATTAATAGGACAAAATATAATCAACATAAAAAGTCTCAAGAATTGCAGAAGAAAACACCAACTGTATCTTAGAAAAGACAATTACTTCAACTTGCTTGAGATGCACACAGGCTCTTTGAAAAATAATTACAAAATAACCTAAAATCACACAAGCTGTAAACATGACAAAAAGCTAGAAAACATTCTGCTGATAATAAAATATTGCTAACTTTTTCAATAAAATAGATGCTTGTGAGGCTTGTTCCAAGCCACACAAGAGAAAATTGCCAGATATATTACTTGGTCTGCTAATTTATATTTACTTTAAAAGCAAATAATTACAAATATGTTTAAAGTATCAAAATATGACTAATATGTCAGGCCACTATCCTCTGTAAAGAAGGCAGCTCTGATCAGTTTCACTGATGGGTATCATTGTCTGCAGAATAAATGATCTACAAATGCAACATAGCAGTCCATATATAGATTATGGAAACATTTCTCGAGAAATAGTACAAGAAATAATTTCTATGCCCAGCTCATCAAAGCATGCAAAGCTGACAAATGCTCCTTAGTTGCCTACCACCACACTTTTTAATATTAACATTTATATGAATTAGTTGATTTGCAGAAAATAACTACCCACATTGATAGCTGCTATACCTCATATGGTAACATTGGTAGAGACAGGCCCGAATCTATCTTTTTGGAGCCCCTAGGCAGTAAAATGGAGGAGCCCCTGTGAGTGCTTGCGCAAAGTGTGCACCCACCCATTTTTCCTTTTTCTGTGCATGTATATCGCTATCTTGCTGTGTGAGCAAATTGCAGACATTTGCGCCATTTTTACAGTATTCATACACACGCCATGCTATTACTTTTTCACATTCTCGCCCTCTCTCTCCTCCTCCCTTCTCTCTCCTTTCTCTCTTTCCCTCTCTTTCTCCTCTTTCTACCCCATGTCTTTCTCCATATGTTTTTCTCTACCGCTCTCCCCGCCCTCTATCTGTGTCTCTCTCTACCTCTCTATCTCCCTTGTCTTTCTCTCCACCCTCTGACTCTCTCTTTCTCTCCCTCTTCCCCTCTCTTTCTCTTCTGCTCTCCCCTTTTTCTCTCTATCCCTCTCCCCCTCTCTTTCTCTTCCTCTCTCTCTTCCATCTCTTGCTCTTCCCCTCTCTCTTCCGCTCATTCTCTCTCTTCTCCTCTCTTTCCCTATCTCCCCTCCCTCTTACTATGTCTCTCCCTCTCTCTATCTCCCCCCTCTGTCTCTCTCTTTCTCCTTCTCTCCTACTCTCCTTCCACTCCCTCACCATATGTATCTCCCTCCCTCTTCCCCTTTCCTTCCCTCCCTCTCTCTCCCTATTTTTAGATCTCCCTCTCTCCCATCCCTCTTTCTCTCACCCTCTCACCCTCTTTCTCCCCCTCTCTCTTCCTTTCACCTCCCTCTCCCTCCACCTCTCTCTTCCTTTCCCCTCCCTCTCCCTCATTCTCTCTTCTTTCCCCCTCCCCTATCCCTTTTCCTTTCTCTCCCCACTCTCTCTCACCTCATCACAACTCATGCCTCCATCTTGTGTTGAAGATCTCCTGCCACTGTCTGTACCCAGCCTTCCTGCCATGACTGTGCAGGGGAAGGCTTCCACTCCCTCCTCTCTGTGCTCCTGTGCATGGGGCAGGCTTAGGCTCCCTGCAGTTTAATCTGAGCTTCCTGTCTAAAGCTCAGTTTTAACACCGGCATCTCTGTCTGTTTTTAGAGGAAGCAGGCACTGCACAGTGAAGCACATGTGAAGAGGGGATTTGGAGGGTGTCTCTGGTGGATGATAGAGTGATAATGAGGCCCTAGAGATGCGCCTGTAGGCAGGAGCATAACTTGATTAATGGATGATCTGGCCCTGGGAAGAGAAGACAGGAGCAATGGACAAAGAGTGGCATGCAGATAAATGGACTGTGAACAATAAACCGATTTGGGGAGGTGCAGACGTCTTACAGAAGCTAGAAGACACAGCACTTGTTCAAGACATTGCTTTGAGCCATGTGGATGCACACTTGCACATACCTGCAAATGCAGAAGCAAACAAGTTATCCAAAGTTTGCAGGATACAAGAAGTGGGAGGACAAAAGGAGAAGAATGATCTAGAAAGCAGTTTGGACCCAGCCAAGGATCCTCAACAGAAAGAGCTAAGTAAGTATAGTGGACAAAGCAGAGCATACCCACAACCCTAATTATGGCTTGGGACATTATTTCAAAATGCCAATGTGTGCAGCAGTTAATCAGAAGAAAGAAGCTTGATTTAATTGGTTCTCTACCCATGGGACCTGGTGGATTACAATATATAGCCACAGCTGGCAATACTTACAGTGGTTCATTGATAATAATGGCCTCTAAATAAGCAAATCAAGATACAAATGTTAAGCTTTTATACTCATATAGTCGGACAATTACACCCATATTGCTGGATGAAGGATGTAAAACCAAATTGTGTCAACCGAATCTTCCACATTCCCTATCAACCACAAGCATTTGTTATTGAAGCAGCAACTCTATAAATTGACTCCCACACACAAATTATGAGGTTGGGTCTCTGTATTCAACAAAGCAGTGTTTGAGATTAAGCGAAGAGTGCTAGGTGATCAATATATAGCCATATACTAATTATTGACTTACGCCATAATATTATGTATTCTGAAAAATACGTGTTCCTGTAGATTACATCTTCAGTTGTAAGAGGCCTAGAAATAATATCTATGTTAAGATGTTAAGAGAGAAGGTTGCCAAATACAATGGATAAAACTCCAGCCAGAAATAATAAATGTGCATATTGTTTTTCAGAGAACAGAAGTGAAGATTAGAAAGAATAGAAACCCCTTAGTAGCTGCGTCTATTCAGACCATAGCATGGTCAGACCATGATTTAGTACGGATCTCCCTAACTGGGCTCCTGCCATCAGGACTTTAAATCGTGGACTTTAAATCCCTGCCTATTAAATGATTTAAACATTAAAGAAAAAATCAACAAGGCAATTATAGACTGCTTCGCAATTAATAGTGATGGTGAGATAGACAATGCAGGAGTGGGCAGCTCATATGGCGGTGATTATAGGGGTGTGTATTCAGCTGGGGGCAGCTGTGAAAAAAACAGATTGGGTGCGAATAGTCAATCTTAACAGTAAAATTTCTGAATTACAATCAAGATTTGCTAAACAGAATGACCCACAGGTCTATAATGATATTTTGAAACATAAACAATCACTAAATTCAATACTTAGGAAAAAGATGGTCTCCATACTACAACGTACACAAGCTACCTTTTTCAGTTGCACCAATAAACCCGATGGTATGCTAGCCAGAAAGCTTAAAGCACAAAGGGCGGATTCATTTATCCCATTCGGGATCTCAAGCTCATGTACCACAAATTGATGACTTTATTTCCTCGGTTGAGATCCTTCAAGTTGAATGTTTGCAGAAGCCCTCCACAACCCATCACAATAGAAGAAATTAAAGGGGCAATTGGTATAGTCAGATCACATGCTGCTCCTGATCTGGATGGATCTACGAATTATTACTACAAACAATGTTTGGACCCCTTACTACCCCATCTTCAGCGGCTGCTTAATGTTGTTTTTGTTAGGTTCCCCAATAAGATCAGAATTTCTGGACGCAAAAATGATTGTGATTCCTAAAGAAGGAAAATACCCCACCCAATGTGGTAGCTACAGACCATTCTCATTGATTAACACAGACATTAAATTGCACTCTAAAATAATGGCAAACAGACTGGCCCCATTGTTGCCAAATGTGAATCATCCAGACCAGGTTGGCCTTATTGCAGGTAGGGAAGCTCCGGACAACACCAGGAGAGTCTTAAACCTAATAGATATAGCCTCTAAAGAAGACAGTCCGTTAATGCTCTTGTCATTGGTCGCAGAGAAAGTGTTCAATCTGATAGATTGGGATATAATGTTGAAGACACTTTCTAAATTTGGACTTGGAGAATGCTCTTTGAAGGGCATTATGTCCTTATACCCTGGTCCGGTGGCATTCATTGCATATCAGGGGTTTGGTTCCCAGCGGTTTAACATTACAAGAGGAGACAAGGCTGCCCACTGTCACCCCTGCTATTTGCTCTATGCCTGGAACCTCTAGCTGTGGCAATCAGAAGCTGCCCAAACATAAGGGGGATGTGGGTGGGCCCTAGAGAACACAAACTTAATCTCTTTGCGGACGATGTTCTGCTTTCACTAACCGAATCAACAAATAGTCTACCTAACCTGTTCCACTTGCTCACTAATTTCAGCCAATTTTCAGGGTTTAAAATCAACACAAACTAAAGTGTATCCCTCAATATTACGTTACTCCAAGTTATGAAAGATAACCTAGAGAAGAGCTTTCCCATCAAGTGGGCTCCCAAATATATAACGTATTTAGGAATCAATATCCCAAGATCGATAGGTCTAGTATATGAGGCAAATTTTCCTTGAGTGTTCAGTAGAATCAAAGGGGACATCGAGAGATGGACATCCTTTAGAATTTTGGGGCTAGGAAAATTAAATGCCATCAAGATGAATGTTATCCCAAAAAATATTTACCTCTTTAGGACAATCCCAATGCCAATCAACTTAAAAGACCTTAAATCAATGCAAAAAACACTTTTTTAAATTTGTCTTGAACAATAAACGACCATGAATCAGTAGAGCAACGATGTGTGCTCCTAAGCTGAAGGGGGGATTGGCTTTCCCTGATCTCATTAAATATTATAAAGCCACGAGACTAGCACAAATCACAAATTGGTTCAAGAAAGAGGCCATACCTGTCTAGGTGGAAATTGAGAAGCAAATCTTAAAGCACAAACAATGGGTGTTGTCTCATGTCTTATGGCTTAGCATAAATCAGGAGCTGCTCACACACGCGTTGCCATCCTGTATTAACCACTCTTTGAAAATTTGGAAAGATATTAATAGAAGGACAAACCTTTTAAGTGTAGGCTTTTGGCAGCCTTTATAGGGATCATCATTTCAGTAAGATGGCCCAGATGAAATGGTGGATAAACAATAATCTAATGATAGTGGCGGATAATTGAGTTCCCTCACAAAGAGGCACAGCAACAACAATATCGGAACTAACCCAGGTGCCCCATAGAGAGTGGCTTAATCTAAGGGTAGTCAATCAGGCGCTAACACAGATTGCGAGGACTAATAGACATAATGCTAAATCAATATTTGAGCGCTGTTGCATCAACAATCCTGGGGGTAAGAGTAATATTTCCATCATATATAACCACCTTTCTGATCTCTTTAGCGTGGTTAAACCACACTATCAAGTGGCATGGGAATCTGAGTTGTATATATCACTAGATGATAGTTAATGGGATAAGATTCTCAAACAAGCTAACAATTCTTCCCTTAATATTGTGCTAAAGGAAAATGCTTTTAAAACAATAATGAGGTGGTACCTCACACCATCGAGACTCCACCTTTCGAACCAATCACTTCCTGATACTTTTCAGAGGGGTTGCACAAACACAGGTACCTTAATGCACATGCTCGCGACTGTCCTAAAATAAGACACAAATGGGTGGCAACATGGGACTCACTGGAAAAGCTTTGGGGTATTCCATCACAGTAGAAGCCGAAAGATGCTCTCTTAAGAATACCATTCACTGGGCTTTGCAGAGCAATTTTTGATGAATAAGATATTTTTAACCTCTAGGTGTAATATAGCGAAACATTGGAAACTTACTGCCCGACTTACAATAAGGTGCTACCAAAAAAAATCAGGTTAATTCAGGCCATGAGCTCACTTTCCGCTGAAATTGATGGGAGATACAGACAATGGGCCTCCTGCTGGGATATCTGGAGTCTGAGAGGACCAAAGTGAGGTGGTGTCACTCCCTCCAACCAAGCAGCTCGGCTCCCTATTCCTTCTTTCCTGCCCCTTCTTCTAATATGTCTGTGTATTTGTGTATAACCATGTTTGAAACCTTCTGTGACTGTTTATAGTAGTTCTATGGATTATTTTGATAATCACAAAAATGTTTAAAAACTAAGAGTCATCTTACATGCTTAGAATACGTGAGATTTATTATATTGTTCAACAAATTCTTATTGTTTATTTGCTGTCTCTTACAATAAAACGTTAATAAAAAAATAAAAAACAAAGAATAGAAATACGCAGGCAGGTGTTAAGAAAATAGATGGGCTAACTATTAATAGAGCGATGACACACTCTAAGATCAAATCACCAGTTCTTCTTCACTCAGTAACACCACCAATTTAGTAGTAATATTATGTATATATGTCTTGAAAAAGATATACTAAAGTATGATAACGAAATACATTACATGATATTGCATAGTCTACTGCAAGTAGGGATACTTTTAAAAAGATATCTTGAAATTAATTTAATTTGTTAATGTAGTCACATAAGTAAATCATATAGTTATTAGTTTAATTCAGCTCATAAGGATAGACAGTATTTAGTTTAAATATCCACTGGGTCTCTTTCTTCAATCACGTTTTCTATGTTGCTTCCCCAAATTTATGTTCCCAACATTTTAATAATTTGTTGTTGGATTGATGGTATTTCAGATAATTATTATTATTATTATTATTATTATTATTATTATTATCGTTTATTTGTAACGCGCCAAAATATTCTGTAGCGCTATACATAAGTTAAGTTACAGGCAATGACAAGTTAAAGATTCACACATTGCAAAGAGTGGATGGCCCTGTCTTTGAGCTTGGAATCTGGTGTCTATAGCGCTTTCCCTAAAGCACCTTGCAGGATTGAAACTCGAAGACATTATCACAGATAATGTCTGGCAATATCTATTTGCATTTTTAATGTTGCTTTTGTGTTCTTGAATGCTTACTCTGAGAGTCCTAGTTGTGGTACCTACATAAATGAGATGGCACAGGCAACTTAGGCAATATGCAACATTAACTTTTTGCAGTTGATGCATTCTTTGATTAAATACCCTTGATGTAAACAATCTTTCATTTTCAAAGTTTTAACTATATGACAACAGATATAGCAATTGCCATATTGGATGGAATATTGAAAAAAATCACTTTCTGTGTTTATGTTAAAAATTACTCTGAACAACAATATCTCTGGATTTTCTAAAACTGAAAAGTGCTCTATCAGTTAAGATTTAAGAATTCTTCAAAGTTTTATCTCTGTGCAGAATGTGGCAATGATTGTTCAAGATCTTAATAACCTCTCTGGTTTATGCATTATATTTAGTCACAAGTCTTGTTTATTGTATTCTGTTAATCTGTGGCATTTTTGGCACATTGAATAGTAGAGTAAAGAGGTAACTTTTGTTTTTATTTAGGATGTGCATAGTATCATGGGTGTATGATTTTAGTTGATATACAATGTCTTAGAATTGTGTAAATTAATTGGATCACACGTTCACATAGGCACTCTCTCCATGATACTGAGGGCTGATATACACTGAGATCTGATATGCACTATGAGAAGGACCTTGGATGACTTCTACCTGCTATGTATCACAAAACTAATGACTGAGACCTCTCCTTCAGTTAACAGGGCATCAGAAAACTCGCTAAAGGAGGACTTGAATTTCCCAGACACAAACTAAGAAATCCCTAATAACGTTTTGGGGCCCAAGGGCCATCTGTGGCAAACTCCTGACTTAGATCAAATCAGCTTAACTGCAAGGTACATTAGGATGCTCTTTCTTCATTGAAGATAGCACACAGTATGATCTGTCTACCTGCACTGGATCTTCTCCAAATTACAATCCTTGGTATTGTATGCAGCCACACTTGAGATCATGTACAACAACCGATAACCTTAAGCATTCCCAGAGCATTCGTCTGACATGGGCATTCTAATTTAACACCCTCCCCTCTTCACCCATAGTTCCTACAAAACGGACACAAATACTTGAGAAATGTATTATAGTTACTTTATAGTTAATTTAGGTTTAAAAAAAGACTTTAGTCCATCAAGTTCAACCTTTTTAGATCTCCTCTGATCTGCAATACGCAGATTTATTGTTCATTGATCCAGAGGCAGGCAAACAGAAAATAAAACCAGTGAAACTTTGCCAACTGTCTCAACAGGGAAATAAATCTAAAATTCCTTTCTCACAACAGATACTGGCGATCGGATTCATCCCTGGATCAATACACCCTCTCTATTTATCCAGGAAAACCCTTAATGACTTTTTTATTTAAAAATATATCCAATCCCTTTTTAAAGTTATCTATTGAATCTGCTGTCACTACCTCCTTTGGTAGAGAATTCCACAGATTAACTATCCTTACTGGGAAATCGTTTTACTTCTAATCTCAAAGGATGTTCCCTTGTCAATTGAAAACTTCTTGGCTGAAAATGTTCCCTTGACAAAGCCTTGTATTGACCCTGGATGTATTTATATAATGTAATCATATCTCCTGTTAGATGCCTTTTTTCTAGAAAAAATAAGTTTAATTTGGTTAGTCTTTCTTCATAACTTAGTCCCTCCATTCCCTTTATTAGCTTTGTTGCCCTTCTCTGTACTTTTTCCAGCTCTAAAATGTCCTTCTTATGTAGTGGTGCCCAAAATTGTACTCCATATTCCAAATGAGGTTGTACTAGAGATTTGTATAGTGGGAGAATTATATTTGCTTCCCTTGCTTCTATACCCTTCTTAATGCATGCCAATATTTTACTTGCCTTTGCAGATGCTGCTTGGCATTGAGCACTGTTACCTAGGTGATTGTCCACAAGTACTCCCAAATCCCTTTCAATATATGATACCCCTAGATTTGCTCCATTAAGATTATAAATTGCATGGCTATTTTTCCTTCCCAGATACATAACTTTACATTTATTCGTATTAAATCTCATCTGCCACTTAGATGCCCATAAATTAAAAATGAGGGGACCTAATACTGAACCCTGAGGAACCCCACTTACCACATTAGTCCAATCGGATTATGTTCAATTTACCACAACCCTTTGCTTCCTGTCTTTTAGCCAGCTCTCAATCCATAAGGAAATATTTATGGCAATTCCTGTATCCTTTAGTTTGCTCAATAGTCTCCAATGTAGCACTGTATCAAAAGCCTTTGCAAAATCCAAATAGACTACATCCACTGAGTTGCCTTTATCCAAGTTCCTACTAACCTCCTCATAGAAACTAATTAGGTTTGTTTGACATGACCTATCCTTCATAAATTCATGTTGGCTCCTACTTATAATCCTGTTTAAAAATACATATTCCTGTATATTATCCCTTATTAACCCTTCTAAAAGGTTTCCCACTACCAAAGTGAGACTCACTGGTCTATAATTCCCTGGATTTGCTCTTGCTCCCTTCTTAAATATAGGTATCACCTCTAGTCATCTGGTAGAGACCCTGTGTTGAGTGAATCTTGAAAAATTAGATATAATGGTTTTGCTATTACAGAGCCAGTTCCCTCAGTACCCTTAGATGTATTCCATCAGTACTCGGGGCTTTATTAACATTTTTATTTCCCAATATCTTTTGGATGTCTTCCTGCGTTAACCAGTTATTAATTGAAAGTAGCGTAGCCCTGTTTTTTTGCAGTGGCCAAACCACTGTTACCTCCCTTGTGTATACTGAAGAAAAGAACCTATTTAGCTCATCTGCCTTTTCCTGGTCACTAATTATCAGACGGCCTGTGTCACATTGTAATGTTCCTATAGCTTCCTTCCTGGCCTTCTTCCAATTAACATATTTAAAAAATATTTTAGGATTTGTCTTTCTCTCCTTTGCAACTAACTTTTCATTTTTGTTTTCAGCCAGTCTAATAGCCCTTTTGCAAGCCTTGTTAATTTCCTTGTACTTACGTAAAGCAGTCTCTGTACCCTCATGATTGTATAATTTAAATGCCAGATAATGATCTTTGACTGAGCTCAAGAACCTGCTCCCCTTAGATGAACTGCTGGTCTCATTTATTCAGTTTTTTCAGGGTAGTTAAAATCTCCCATTATTAGAACTTGACCATGCTTAGCTGCATTTCCAATCTGTAACAATAATTACATTTCCTCACTTTCAATTATATTTGGGGGCTTATAGTATACTCCTACTATTATTCTTTTAGAATTTGCTGCTCCGCTATTTAACTCTACCAACAAACATTCAACGTTATCACTAGTTCCACCATAAATATCTTATCTGACTATAGGCTTAATTTCAGGCTTGACATACAGACAAATCCCTTTTCCTCTTTTACCATTGCCCCTATCTTTCCTAAATAGGTTATAACCGTCCAGATTAACAGTCCACTCATGAGATTCATCCCACCATGTTTCAGTAATGCCTATTAAATCCCATTTCTCATTAATTGCTAATAATTCTAGCTCTCCCATTTTCTTGGCAAGCTTCTGGCATTAGCAAGCATACACCTTATGTTATGAATCTTTAGTTCTGAAGTGCCTGCCACTGTACTTGAGTTACTTAGCAATACCTCCCTATTGACTGTACTAACCCTCCCCCATCTCCTCCCCCATGATTAGTTAATGCGTTCCTTACCCCCTCTACACTTTCTACCCCATTACTTACTTCTATCTTGTCCCTCCCCCACCTACTAGTTCAAAAACATGTAATTTTCTTTTCTCCATTGGAGAGCTCTTCAGAGTTGTCTCTGCAGAGAACCTGGCACCTGTCAATCGATATATTGTTGTGAATATCCCTTCAACTAGTTCTGGAAGGTAGATAAATGATTACCTTGTAGCTGGACTAGAATAAGTGATTAAGAAACTATTTTCCAACAGGGGTCATCTTGGGCATCCGCTTGACTCAAAACAGCACCAATGCCATTGGTGGAGGCAGTTGTTTGAACCAAGGAGTGGGTGAGAGCAAACCATGGCAACTAGGATGAGATGGAACATTAGGTCAACCTTCAGGTCCCAGAATGCTTTCTCACATTTTGGGTGAACTGTATTAGTTAGGCATCTCCTTTTTGGTAATGTCCATCCGTGATGGGGGAACAACACATTTATGTTAATACAATACAATACCAAGCAATGCCAACATCTCTCACTCACTGGGATTTGCCAGTACTCTGCATGGGCCTCCAACTCCAGTCTATGTGCTCTAGGTACTGCACCTCCAACACAGCACACAGGCAATCATTAGGTTGAATAGTCAACCCTGCTTGCTGAATCTGACCCACAGGCAATGGCTAGGTTATCCACATGTTCTTGCCAAGTATAGTTGAATGTGATAGTGTCATCCAGCTAACATGTGCAAACTCCTGGTACCCATGAAACAGGTGGTAAACAATCTATTGGAATTTCGAAGGGCATTCTTCATCCTGAAAGACATAATCATAAACTGGGAGACCCTAATAAAGTGGTGAATGTTCACTTCTTTCCAGCGGTCCCAGCAAGTGGAATCTGCAATTAGCCCTTAGACAAGTTCTGAGTGTTCTGGTAGTTGATCTGCCCTAAGCACAGGGTAAGCATCAGTACTTGTCTTATCATTTAGCCGCCTACAGTCCACACTATAGGTTGGCTTGATGACCCCTTGCATCACCACCTCATCCAGCTCCCTCCTTACATATCCCATACGCTGCAGAACATATGGCATTACTGGGACTTCCTCTATTGGTTTCCTCACAAACTCTTTTAACAGGTCCAATGGCCCCACACTCATTACCACTACAAGAGTTTAAATGTGGAGAACCCTGTGAACATTGCAGGGACAGTTTCCTTCTCATTGTGTACAAAGGCTTTAGTAATAGTCTTCATGGTGATTTTGATCCTTGCATATAAACTTTTGGTCTGGGAATGATAGGGGGTAAATAAGACCACCAGAAGTCACAGCCAGGCCTCAGGTTTGACCTGTTGAAGTTGATACTTCAGGTCAAAGTCCTGCAGAAAGCTGTTGATCACCAGTAGGGGACAATAAAGCATTATAACTGGGGGCATCCCCAGAGGTCTCATCCATGACATTCAAGGTCAGGATGGCTGTCACAAATACCCCCATGATCATGTGCGTAGGAGCCCCAAAAACTCTGGGGGGATAATTCAACTCTACACTCATGACAGGAAGCAGGAGTGGATCTATCACTGGTGGTCGAGCCTCATTGCTGCAGTGCCCCTCAAAAACTTTTTTTTAATTTACTATATATATATATATTTTTTTTTTGTTTTTCCTTGATAGCACTCAATCCCCTGTTGCCACCATTTTGTCACAAGAAGGAAACCAGCATGACTGGCCAACAGCTTAGGTCCTCTCCTCTGTGTGGATCTGCATAGAGAAACATTTTTATATACATGTTAGAACAAAAAGATTGCAGTAATTCAATTGTTCTAGGTGTAGAGTTAGAAAGGGTAACAGTCCAAACATGGTTATCACAAGGGTAGCCCTGGATTGCGAACAAAGCCCAGGAGCATCATGCACATATTTTATGGAAGAAATAGAAGCAGATATCAAAGTACTTTACCACAGACTATCTATCTATCTATCAATCTTTTAGAATATGGATAGTATGAAGACATTAATATTTATATATATAAGTAATTTTGCCTGCCATAAATGACGGAATCATAAAAATGTTATCTTGAATTGTCTATGCTAACTTTTGTTGCCCTGTGTCTCTCTCTCTGTCCCCCTGTGCTCTCTCTCTTTCTGCCTGTCCTGTCTCTCTCTGTCCTGTCTATTTCTCTCTTTCCTGTCTCTCTCTGTCCTGTCTCTCTCTCTGCCCTGCCTCTCTTTCTCTGTTCTGTCTCTTTCTGTCATGTCTCTCTCTATCTGGCCTTTCTCTTTCTTCCTTTCCTGTCTCTCTCTGTCCTGTCTCTCTCTGTCCTGTCTCTCTCTCTCTCTCTTTCCTTTCTATCTGTCCTATCTATCTCTCTCTCTGCCCTGCCTCTTTTTTCTGTCCTGTCTCTCTCTGTCCTCTCTATCGCTCTCTGTCCTCTCTCTCTCTTCCTTTAATGTCTCTCTGTCTTGTCTCTCTCTCTGTCCTCTCTCTCTCTTTCTTTTCATCTGTCCTATCTCTCTCTCTGTCCTATCTCTCTCTCTCTCTCTCTCTCTCTCTCTCTCTCTCTCTCTCTCTCTCTCTCTCTCTCTCTCTATATATATATATATATATATATATATATATATATATATATATATATATATATATATATATAATCTCTCTCTCTGTCATGTTTCTCTCTGCTTTATCAGTTCACACTGTAGCGCTTTGTGCAATGGTGTCAATTAAATGACATGCACTGCAGTGTTATGCGCATGCCCGGCTGTCCTTTGATGCCCCGAGTCTACCAACAATGGTGTGTCTGTGCACATAACACCCTGCAGGCGTGAAAGACAAACCGGCAATTATATATTTAGATTGATCATATTGTGTGATTGCATTTTTAATATTTAGAATATTATGTAATTGTAGCAGCTGCTACTTTTTATGGTTACAGTATTCTGTCATTGGTGCACTGTAATAGCATCTCTTCTAAATCTGAATGTAAAAAGAATAATAGTAGTAAATAATTAAAGCCACATTTGCCTCCCATTTATGTTTTACATATTTTGATTCACTTTTCCATTGTTTATTTGCTCATCTCTGACCCTACCATTAAATTACAGCCTTGCTGGAGCCTTCTGATATATTTATTATCTGTGCTTTCCAAGACAGCATTAATATAATAAATGCATTCTGGAAAAATAGACTATATTACCATATATTTACAACTTGCTTCTCAGCTTGGACTTTGAATATTCTTAAAGTGAAAGTATACAATAACGCTTTGGGGCAGAACAAATAATAGATAAAAACATAAATATGGATAATTGATGTCATGTTAAAATGTTATTTTACTTCCTACCAAACCACTTTGGGTAACCCTAGCTTTACTGTGTACTACCATCATTCATTTTTCCTTATTCTATCCTGATTTTACCAGTTAAAAAAGAGGAAGTTACAGGTTTACACTACTCACTGCACAACTTTATTTTTTTATATAGCATCACTGTGAAATATTGTTTTGATAATCCTGTTTTATGTAGCCTACATGTTGAATACTCCTACACTGATCAAATCTTCCGCAGTAAAAAAATATTACAGAAAAGGGACAGTCAGGGTCTTGAGAGACAGAAGGGTTTTGTCTAATAAGAGAGACTGGCCATTAAAGGGGGAATTTTGGTATAATTGTTTTTGAATGTGATATTACTATTCATTATTGAAGGAAGCAGCTTGAGCAAAATGCCCATTGTTAAATAAATATAATAGTGTAATATGTAAGGGACACATTCATCCTAAAAAAAAAGAGACATTTTAAATGGGCACTTTCCCTCCAAAAGAGAAAAATGTGTGAGATATGCAAATCTTTTTGCGTTTAATGTATTTTGGCTCTTTAGTTATGAATAGTTACATATGTGTTTTTTGTTTCCTCCACATAATCCAAAATTGCTTTCCTCCTATTCTTTATAAAGCATGTCTTAACTCTTCAGCGGTTAAATGAGTGATCAACTTATGTGGTGTGATCAATTTTGCACTACTGAGAGTAAAACATACTTTCAGTTGATTTCATTAACCTGTTCCCAATGCATAACACAAATATGGGTAGTTCATGGACACATAGGATGTTTTGCACAAGACAATGACTCATGCTATAGTTAAAAGTTTTCACACAAAGCAAATTGTACATGTCAGGAGACCATTAACCTCATGCAGTATTTTGTTAAAAACACAAAACTGGCATGTACTATACTTTGGAAGAGACTTAGAAAGTTGTATCATTCAGCTATGGGTAATAATAGTACTATTAGGCACTATTGTATTTAAGAAGGAATTGCTGTCTGAATCATGATTTTTGTGCATAAATATGATATTCTAACAGGTAAGAAAAAGCTTTTTCCTTTACTTACATTGAGTATGAACCTGTGGTGTAATTACTTTTTCCTTTGTTTTAAACTGAGCAAAAGTCTCACACTGATCTAAAAGTATGCATACTAATTAAACAAAGTGTTAATTTTTTAAAGTTATGTTAATGTCAGATTAATACAGTTGCTTCTGGAGGTCATGACATCTAAGATTTAATATATAATCATTTCTTTACTGTCCTGTGTCTGATTTTGATGTATAAATATTTTGTCAAAATACAGTTTTCAGTCACAGAGATATTATTAAAATGATAATCAACTGCATTATATGACATTGGTTCAACTAATAGCAATAAGAGTTGTTGTTTTCAGAAAGTAGCAGCTAACATTAAACTTCCTAACAATAAGAATCCACAATTGTTTCTCGGGACACAAACGCCAGGGTCCATGCCTGGGTTTGATCCAGTGGCTTAGAAAGAGTACAACATGTATGACATTCTTCTGACACACCAGCTACAATTATGTGTTCTAGAGACAGATCAATCAGAAGTACCTCTCCTAGCTTTTGATGCTGTTTCTTCTGATTGGTTATTGTTAACCCCAGCTTTTCTACCAAGCCAATCACACCTAATCTGGGACTATTTATTGTTGCTCCAGCCTTCTCAGTGCCTGTTTGAGTGACTGGGAATGTTTCTGCAAGCTCATGGGTTTTCATGATATTTCTGATCCCTTTGGACTGATTCTTGCTGCTGACCTGAATTGTTACTGACCTCACTGGACTTCTACCGGCCCCTGATCTTTGGCTTGCCTTACCATTTTTTTGCCTGTGCCCTTAATAATTTGGCATTGCCATCCTCCGGTACCTGACCCTGAAGGTTTTTACCTGACAGCCAGTCTTCCACAACGTCCCTCAAGAAATGACTAAAACTCAACTAACAAGGAGTAATGAGCGCACAGTCTGAATATACAATTCCTTTCCAGAAGCCAACAATGACTGCCTAAAGCCTTAAAAAACGTTCCTCTGGGATCCCAAAAATATCTCATTGCCAGTATTCATTTAATGATTACATGCAATGCAATATACCTTCCTCATGTTCATATTGCTACCTGCGTTGCTCTTAACCCCTAAACTATACTCTAACTATCCTCTGTACTCCCTACTGTCTGTACTAAGGCTGTGGGGGTGATCTTGTGTCCCTCCAGCTATCTCAACTCATTTGCAATAAGGTGGGGGATTAAACCTATGTGCCCAAGTCCCTTAAATGATTGGTTTGGAGAAAATGTGTGCCACTTACAAAATCAGTCCAGTATTTTAAACCAATAATAGCCCCCACTAACATCCCTTGGATATGAGTCTACACTATGAAAAAATGATTTCCACTCTAAGAAAGTAGAAAAAAAAGATGGAATTTGATTACATGAACTCAATGGGTGGGAATTGCAAATCCTAATCTCTAACTGACTGAAATCACCCAATAAGAGAAGAACCAGGTTAATTCAGTGTTGTAGCTGCCATGTGTCTTATCAAAAATCCCTAATATCTACATTCTTCAGAGTAAACAGCTCTTCTGTTAGCCAAATGTATTATAAGTGTTTTTGGGTTGGTAAACGTTAGAGCAGGTAATGTGAAGTTGACCATTGCTAAATGTTAGCATTTCCTATACAGGTTTTAGTTAAGTAATACAAGCCAAGGGATCTGACATTAATTTGAATATCTTTGCTTGCTATACTACTTTTGCGTATTGGACAAAAGCACTATGAAATGTATGTATTCATAATTAAAAATGTTGTTAATTATTGAACCGCCTATACGTCATGACTGTCAATAGTTTCAGCACACTCAAACTCATTCTTCAAATTAAATTCCCAAAACATAACAAAAAATATTATTGATAATAATGATTTTAGAACAGGCTCACGTGTTTTATATAAAAGTCCCTTTTCAAATAAATAATAAATAACACATGCGTTAACAGAGCTTAATAATATATTTCATATTTAAAAAATATTTGTGTTATGTTCTCTTTTCAAATCTAACTATTTGCGTCAAGGGGTATTCAACTGACAAGAGGTCATCCCTTGAGGTTAGAAGAAAAAGGTTTATACTTTGGGGAAACTAAATGATTCTTCACAGTGATGAACTCAATCAAATGAGGTTGTACACAAGATTCAATAAATAACTTTAATTTAATTTAATCAGGAATACAGGGTTATGTTGGTTAACTAGAGAAAAAAAAAGGTAAGTCAGAGGTGCTCATCAGAGAACAAACCAACCTTAATAGGTTAATTCTATAGCCATGATAAGCTACTCTGAGAGCAACCTCTTTTAGCTCACTTGTGCCCTTCACAGGGAGAAATAACCTGTAGTATATCAGTCTGGTCCCATTTTAAAAGAGTGACCCAGCCCCGAAATACCAGGCATATGTGTGTATATGTTGTACTAATCTACTGTTTATTTTTAACAGGGTCCGTGCCGGAGAAGAATATAAGAAGGACGGGGACATGCTGGAAAGGTGAGTTGAATATTTACAATATTCAGAATGTTTATTTTTGGAATGTAGTGTGGTGTTCTATTTTTTTTTTCTAGGGTGGCGATTTGAAGGGACATCTGCAAAGGTAAGTGGTCTTAATTATTCTATTATAGGTTATATTTAGGGTTTGTGTATGTAGATAGGATTTAATGTATGTTAGATAGGGGGTATGTATGTATTTTAGATAGAGAGGTATTGCATTTTAGAAAGAGGGGTATGTATGTATTTCAGATAGGGGGTATGCATGTATTTTAGATAGTGGGTATTATATTTTAGATAGAGGGATATGTATGTACTTTAGATAGGGGGTATCATATTTTTTTTGTATTGTAATGTATTGTAATGTATCTATTTTGTATGTATTTCCTTTTCAGGTGTTTAATTTTTTCCTATTTTCTGTATTGGGGGGTGGTTGTAATGTATTTTTTTTTGTGTAATGTAGCTTTTTTATTTTTTGTAATGTAGCTTTTTTTATTTGTAATGTAGGTTTTTTATTTTCTGTGACTTAAGTTTTTTATTTTTGTGAGTTAGGTTTTATTATTTTCTGTAATTAGTGGGGTGTGGGGTTATTAGGGGGTAGGTAGGTAGTGTAGGTGTTAATAGGTTAGTGTAGAGGGTGGTTATTTTAGATTTAATGCAGGAAATTTGAATTCTGATTGCAGCTGGGGTCCCCGATAGCGTGCGATCTGGGAACCCCACTTTGAGGGTTAATGTGCGATTAATGCGGGTACCCACCACAGGGGCTAATTTTAGGTGCTGGTGGGGGTACTTGCAGTACCCCCACTGCTGGCCTTAAGTGTTTGTGTGCTGCGGGCCCTTTAAGGACCCGCGTCAGGGAATTTACATATTTAAATGCAGTGAGTGACATGATCATGACCCCCACTGCAAGGGTTAATGTCGGGACAATGCTGGGGGACCGCCAGCATTGGCTTAATGTGGGCACCCTCTGAGAGCAACCTCTTTTAGCTCACTTGGGGGTCTGATTGGACCCCCGCAGCAAGGGGTCAATGTGGTGTTCCGAGCTTATCTCGGATCTCTTAATGTGTGGGTTTGGTAAAGTGGTACGTGGTTGGCAGTGTTTTGCGTGGTGCAGGATCGTGGAGCTTCGTTTTCATTTTTTTCTGCCGCCATTTTTGTTTGCTTAGCCGATTTTAGAGTGCCAAAACTGGGTAATTTCGGGTAAAATTTGCGTGTAACCTCACTTCCAGACGTCCTGGATGTCCCCCTGTGCTGTGGATAAGTGTTTTTTTTTTTCTTATTATTGTGTTTGTCAGTGTGTTTTTTGTGTTTTGGGATTTACGTGTTTCGGGCGGTTAGTGCATTGTTTTTCAACCTCGTAATTTTGGGTCGCAGGCAATGAGGGAGAGGAGGAGGGGAAGAGAGACACAGGGGAAGGAGGGAAAGAGAGACACAGGGTAAGGAGAGGAGAGGAAGAGAAACACTGTAAGGAGAGGAGATGGGGAAGAGAGACACAGGGTAAATAGAGGAGGAGTGGAAGAGAGACACAGGGGAGGGAGAGGGGAAAAGAGATACAGGGGAGGGAGAGGAGGAGGGGAGGAAGAGGAGAAAAGGAAGAGACAAACAAGTGAGGGAGAGGAGAAGGGGAAGAGAGACACAGAGTAAGAAGAGGTGGAGGGGAAGAGAGACACGGGGTAAGGAGAGGAGGAGAGGAAGAGAGACACAGAGTAAGGAGAGGAGGAGTGGAAGAGAGAAACGGGAGGGAGAAGAAGAGGGGGAAGAGAGATACAAGGTAAGGAGAGTAGAAGGGGATGAGAGACACAAGGTAAGGTGAGGAGGAGGGGAAGAGAGACACATGGTGTTTAATTGTCTCGCAGGCGATGAGCGCCTTTGCTCCTGAGACTAACCAGAGGTCACCTTGGCATCAGATGGCTAACCCTAACATCAATCTCTCCACATTATTCAGCTAACTAATCATTGGCAACCTGGTCCCAGTCAAGCTCCAATCCATATGTCTAACAATGTTCTGATAAGTCAGGGCAGGCAGCCTGGGGTAAACATATAGCCCCAGTCCTATACTTGAAATCCCCACCAATCACACTAACCAGGACTCTGGCTGATTGGTTCAGGGCTGGCCAAAGTGACTAACAAGGCTAACTCAGGCAAAGTGGGGAATTTCAAAGTTGCCAAATTATGTTTCCCTGTGCAAATGCACTATTCTTTTCTGTTTAGAAAATGCATAAACAATGGAACCCACAAAATATAGATTAGAAGACTTTTGTTATTTTATACTGCCTACATTTCTGCAACTTGAGAGAAGTTATTCAGAAGAACCATATTGATCTCCAGATAGGATTGGATACAGCTAGCTATTTTCTAGCCCAGTGTAGAACAGATCTTGACAGTAGGGTGCACACAGCCTGCTCACATGAATGTCTGAGCCTGAAGCTCCGCAGTCTCTGTAGCAATGCTACATTCACACTACACTGGACCTAACATCTTCCCTATCTATCCCCAGGATTCCCTTATTAAACCTACATTAAACAGGAAACCCCAGGGATTCCCTCCTCGTATGCCCTGAATGGAACCAAGGATTGTCTCCTCCCAACCACTGAGAAAAACCCCAGGGATTTCCTTCTCACACACGCTAACCCACCATCTAATTATAACCATGGGGTCCCTAAAGACTAGGCAACTAAAAGTTAACCTCCTACCTTAAAGAACCTTGGTGGCAGCTAAAAATTAACTTCTACCACAGGGTCCTCAATGGGTCCCTAATGGACCCCTCTGGCACATAAAAATAACACCTTGAAGCAGAGATCCTGCAGGGACCTCTTTGAAATCTCTATGTAACCACTATGCCATAGAAATCCAGGAAGAATATCCATGGCACCTAAAGTTAACCCCTAAATAACAGAGGCCCTGTACTGACCTTCATGGCTCCAGAAGTCAACCTCTATGCCACAGAAGTCCTGCTGTAAGTACCTCAGTGACATTTAAGTATTAACCCTATGCCGTGGAGTTTCTCAGGGGGTTAATTTGCAGGACCTTCATGGCATAGGGTGTATTTAGAGATAGAATGGAGGTCCTTGCAGTATCCATAACAGGGTTAATGTTAGATGCCACAGTGGGTCCTTAAAGGACCACTGTGATAAGAGGGTTAATTTTTAGTGCCACTGGAGTCTGTTAGGGACACTTAAAGGACCCCCATTGTAGGGGGTCCTTTAATTAACTTTTAGCTGCCATGGAATGTGTGTTTTTAACTTTTTCACCTATTTTACATGCACTCCTGGGAGGTCTGGGTTTTCTCTCGATTGGAATAGTTAGGTAGTGATTTAGAGTCAACCTGATTTGTAAATGAGCAATTTAATAAATTGGAATGCGGCTCTTAGTTATAAGACTGTCATGTGAAAAATGGATATTTTGATAAAGGTGAGTTGACGACAAAATTTAAATTCATATTGATATATGCAAGTCTTAGCTCAAATTGGGATTCATATGATATCCAGATTTGAATAGATTACGGTGAGTGGAAAGAGAAATCCAAAGCAGCGATCAGAGTAATCTGTGTCATGACAGTTTATATAAATTGAAACACAGCCTAACACATGGCAGCACAAAGCAATTCCTTCTTATAGAAATGAATACAAGGTGGGTTCCAATAAAGAAGCTAATTTACTAAACATTGTGCAAGGTGCAATGTGCCAACAAAACCTTTGGCAACTCATTACAGTCCATATAATAAAAAACATGCTTGGTAGAGTAAATGTTTTATAAACCAAGACGTTTAATGATACTGACGAAAAGGAATATGTTTTCAATAAAATGTAGCTTCTATTTTACCATGAAATTATAATGAGAGTAGAAACACATATATCCTATATAGTTTACTGTTTAAGAAGCTGTGACTAAAAAAATACTACATTATTGATTATGAAACATTACATTAGGCATGGCCTGTCATTATTAGTAGGCACAACCACTGTGAAAAAAATATTAGGACTGAGCTACTTTACATAATAGGACCTATCTAACTGGAAACAGGAATAATATACCTTACTTTGCTAATGCAGGTAAAGAAGACGCTGCTAGTTACGAGATCGAGTCTAAACGATGATGCCCCATAAATGTTTTGGATTCTCTAACTAGAAGTTAATTTAAAGATCAGTTGCAAATTCATTTTAAAATGGGAGCTTCCACAAGTCACAAAGGAATACACTAAAATCTCAAGCAACTTATCTAAATATGGTAGAATTTATGAAATGTGGTAAAAAAGGTGGAAGAAACCAGAAAGAGAACCAAGGAAGTTATATATACAGTACATCCAGGGGTGGCTGGTTCATAGGGGCAAATAGGCAAACAAATGTTTTATCATGTTCAATATTCTGTTTCTTTGATACCTGCTACTGTCACTTTAAATTTAGAAAACAAGCCCCTTCACCAACTATGACAAGATAGCGATCCAGAAGGGGTCCTGTGTCTTAGTCTGTGTCTTAGTCTCTCTCTGTGTGTGTGTGTGTGTGTGTGCGTCTGAAGAAGCAGAATTAGAAATATATGCTAATTAACCACTCAACTTAATATTAATTATGTAAAGGCAGCCTAAAAACTTTTTTTTTTTTACAAACACATAGATTTATTCAAATGTATTTTTTAAAGATTAGATGCTTAAAATGGAGGGAGAAACAAAACAATACGGAGTCATGCAGAACCAACTTGGGGTGCAACTTTCTGGTTGTGGTCTTTTGTTGGTGAATTATCACCCTGTCCTTCTGTAGGTGCATGATGTTCCTACCATGTGTTGTTTAGTCTCTGTTTGTTTAATTAATCTATTTGCTCATTTAACAAATTATTTATTTATGCAGTTATACTCTCTCAGTATATTTGCTGTTGTCATAGTATCTGCTTGTATCCTTATTGTCTCATTCCCAAAATACCTGACCTAGGCTCAGACTGATAGATAGTGAGGTATGGAGATGGGGGGGGGGGGTGATCTTGAGGGAGGGAGGAGAGGGTAGAAGGAGAGATGGATAGAGAGGGAGAGGGAGGGATAGAATCCAACTCTTTAACTTTCTAGCTCCCTCTCTCTTCATCCCTTCCTCTCGATATATATCCCTTCCTCTCTCTCTCTATCCCTCTCTCTATCTCTCTCTCTAAATATATCTTTAACTCTATATCCACCTCTCTCACTACCCCTCCCCCTCTCTCTCTATCCCTGTCTTTCTCTATGGAATCACATTTGTGGGTGGAGACTGTGTCACTAGACAGGGTCTATACCTGTTGTGGTAACATGTTCTGAAGGGGAGGGGTTTATAATGTTGGGTGGAGTTAATGTAAGGGGAGGGGCCAGGTCTCTGTTTTCCACCCCACCAAGTTGGAAAGTACCAGCCGCCACTGAGTACATGAGCAATATCCACTTCCCCAGTGCCCATGAATGAACCATGGAAGAATGTATTTTTGATGTAATAAATGTGTAAGTTTTATTATATTCTCATTATTGTGGAAGTAGAACATACATGGCCAAAGTATCAAACTTTGTAAATTATTAAATTGTATCTGATATTATTCCTAGTACATTTATAGATCTGAAACAGACCTTAGGAGATTATAATTTAGTGTGCCTTCTATAAGTGTCTTAGCTAAAACAATAGAGTAATCTCGCTGCAATGCTAAAATGTGGTGGTGTCATTTTTAAAACAGAGATTCCAAGAAAGGAAATGCTGACAAAGGGCCCTATTCTATTGCCCAATTTGTACATTTATACACACCTTAAACTGCTCTTAATATTGACACTTATTCTATTACATAGTTACATAGTTACATAGTTACATAGTAATTAAGGTTGAAAAAAGACTTTCAGTCCATCAAGTTCAACCTGTTAAGATCTCCTCTGATCTGCAATATATTAGCTTCTTGCATTACGATTACGAGTTCCCCGCATACAATCACTATGGGCCAGCCAAATCAGCAAAACCGGCCTTAGAACTCAATTGGTTTACAAGCTCTAAATGATTAAAGTTACACAAAATCAATAATTTATTAGACAAGTAAGTCTGTTCACAAATAAAGTCTGATCCGCAACTGAACATGTATCAATTAATGAATTAAGTACTAAATAAGACTCTTAAGGGCTTTTTTCAAACACAACAGTCTAAAATGTACAAATTAATTGTAAAAAATATTACTTTAAAATGTTATTTCTGAGTAATATTGATTCCAGGAACCAAGGGGTTAATACATATCATGAAATCCACATGAACTAAAATCTAATGATCTAATGCATTTTATAAGAGGGGTGGGAGGGATATATACACACACACGGGAACGTTTAAGCACACACGTAGAATATTTTAATGATATGCAAGATGTTTTGGGGATAAGCTAGTACAATACACATACATGCATATATATATATATGAGCATCAACACCTATATATACACACAAACCTATACATATTTATATATACACACACCTATATACATGAATACCTACTGGTACACGTATACATACACACATTATATATATATATATATATATATATATATATATATATATATATATATATATATATATATATATATATATATATATATATATATATATATACATATATATATATATATACATATACATATATATACATACATACACACACACACATACATACGTACACAAATGCACATACATACATAAATATACACACGTGCGTGTCCCTCTATACATATGTAGTTTGGAGGGAAGAAAGTTGAGTTAGCTGTGTGTACCTGTGAGTGTGGTAGTTCCAGTGTGTAGAGGCCAAGGTAAAGTGAATCTGGCCCATGGGCCACTTATTCCTGTATGTAGAAGCCTAGATGTAGTGAATTGGGCCCTAAGGTCTCTTATCCTCCTACTGTGGCTAGGTGTGGAGATGAGCGTCTCTTTGGGCTTACCTTCCTGCAATGATGCTCAATCTGGCCTGTTGCTGGAGTATGGAAGGTTCCGATTATCCTTAGCTTGAGGAATGTATCCTGATAGAAGCTAAGGCTATAAAGCATGCTCTGCCTGTAGTTGGCAGTGTGTGATGCACTACTTCCGGCGCCGGGTGATGACATCACTGTATAATCAGTGTGTGTCTCTACATGCCCATACTAAGTATGGAGGACATAATGTGTTCTATGGTGTAATCAATGTCGGTGCCCTCTTCCAATATGGTGATATACTACTGGGTGTCTCTATATGCCCATACTAAGTATGGAGGACATAATGCATTATTTAAAAAAACGAGCTTCCAAATTGCGCCTCTTATTAGTGCATAAATGGATGGGGGAGGCTATGGTAACGAAGTATGATGAACAACATACTATTGTAGGATCATAGACCTGGTAGAGATATGGATAATTATGAATTGTCTATAGGCTGAATGGTACTTATGGCCTGGCGAGGGGCATGATTTTGAAGTATGATGGTAAACACACTATTATAAAATCATGGACCTGGTCAAGATATAGATGAATATGAATGGTCTAAAGGCTGCGTTTAACTTATGGCATGGTTTACTATATGATGTGGGCTATATGATCTAGTGATGGGAGATGAGTGTATGTGTGAATGGATATATATTGTTAAAAATATGTGAGGTGTATAGCTGTATGATGTATGGGTGAATATAGTGGGGAACCTGATGGTTCTAGCAATTGCTATGGGTATTATATAAAAATTACTGAGTGTCAAGGCTCTTTGAAATAATAATTATCAGGAATACATATAGAGGTGGGTCCTTATTGGATCTGTGGAAGAGTAACACATATTGTGAAGTGCACCTATCAATTGGAGTAAGTGATAAATGGGGGAAAGAGAGAGAACATACAACATTATTTTACAAGAGTTTTTCAGGATTCTAGGAATGCGGCCAAGTCTATATCCCGGTTTAGGCCCTCTGGTTCCAATGTCTTTAGCTTGTGGATCCACTTGGTCTCGCTACGTCTGAGGGTAAGTTGTTGGTCACCCCTTCTGGCTGCAATTGGGATGTGTTCCACTGCTTTAATGAAAGTCCCCTTGGTATTTTTTTGGTGCATTTTCGTGATGTGTGCTGAGTATCCGTTTGTAAGTACACCTTTTCTGGCGTTCTTTAGGTGTTCTCTGAACCGTTCCTTGAGGGGTCTCTTCGTGCAGCCTACATATTGTTTCCCACAAATAGATGTGATCACGTACACATTGTATGTTGTGTTGCAGTTGGTCATGTGATGTATCTTGTACTCCTTTTGGGTTGTATGTAATACTATTAGGTTTTTATCCGTGTTTGAAATATGGCCACAAGTGATGCATCTTTTGGCCCCGCATTTATGGGTTCCTGGTATCTTTGAAGTATCCGTGTTATTGTGGTTCTGTTTCTTAAGCTTACTTGGAGCCAGGAGATTCTTCAGGTTTGTATTCTTTTTAAAGGTGACAGTTGGAGCCTCTGGGAGGATATCCCGGAGGATGTCGTCCTCTCTCAGGATGTGCCAGTGCTTCTTTACACTTGCTGAGATGTTTTTAGCTGCTTTGTTGTATCTGGTGAGGAATCTGCACTCATTCTTGTTTCCTCTTGTTGTTTTGTCTTTCTTTTTAATGAGTTCATTTTGTTTGAGGATCCATGTTTTTTCATTTGCTTCTTTCACTATTTTCATATTATAGCCGTTTTCTTTGATTTTTTTTGTGAGATTCTTACTCTCTGCATCATAGTCTGAAGTCTTAGAGCAGTTTCTGCGGACTCGACGGAACTGGCCAAAGGGTATATTTCTGATCCATCTGGGATTTGTGTCAGTAGGTTTGGTGTATAGTTTCGAGGTCACGCCGCTTGGTTCCCCTGTCAGTGCTACATCGAGGAATGGGATTGACTGTGGGTTATGATTCATGGTGAACGCCAAGTTCATATTGTTTTCATTGACATACGTGAAGAATGTGTTCATGGTTAGGTCATCGCTGTTTTCCCAGATGATGATGATATCGTCGATGTACCTTTTCCCTTGGATGATGTTTTTGGAGAAGGGGTTATTGTGCCAGATGTACTTTTCCTCCCAGAGTTCCATATATAAGTTTGCGAAGCTTGGGGCAAACTTCGTCCCCATAGCAGTCCCTCGTTTTTGTGCATAAAACGACTCTTCGAACATAAAGTAATTGTGTTCCAAAATGAACATGATAGATGTATTTAAAAAGTTGATCTGGGAGCTTTCCATGTCCCCTTGGGTTTTCAGGAAGTGTTCTGCGGCTTTCACCCCTTGGATATGGGGAATGGAAGTGTAAAGTGCGGTGACATCCAGAGTCAACCAGTGGTATGAGCCTCGCATTCCACCTGGGTGAAGATTTCTAGGACATGCGGAGTGTTCCTGGTGTATGAAGGCAGCTTGCCCACTAGTGGTTGTAAGAAGAAGTCCACGTACTGGGACAGTCTCTCCGTGAGGCATCCTATACCCGATACTATCAGTCGTCCTGGAGGTATCAGTGGATTCTTGTGGATCTTGGGAAGGTGGTAAATAACGGCGATCTTGGGTGTCTGAATATTTAGATATTCAAATTCTTTGGTGGTGAGTAGACAGTTTTGACGTGCTTCTTGTACTAGAGACTGGTATTCATGTAAAAATGTCTTTGTGGGATCTGTTTTGAGATAAACGTACGTGTCCTGGTCTTGAATAATATGGTACGCTTCTTTAAGGTAATCACCTCTGTCTTGTATGACAATACCACCCCCTTTGTCTGCTTGCCTGATGACGATAGTGGTGTCCTTGCTGAGGATGTCTAATTTTGATTTTTCTTCCTTAGTCAAGTTTGGTCTTTTGATATGTTTTTTTTGAACAAATATTTTCCATATCTCTCATAAGCAGCTTGGTAAAAACTGGGATATGGTTCCCTTGTGATTGTTTTGGGAAGAATGTGGATACTGGTTTAAGATTAGAGTGTATCACTCTTTTTTCTTCTTCTGGGGGGATTGATGTGTCATATCGCCCTTCTTGTGGTTCTACATGGATGGACAGTTCTTGTGATTGGCTGGGGGAGATGAGATCTTCCAGGATCTCAAGTGTCGCTCGATCTCCTTCCTCAATGTAGGCTATTTCAGCTGTGTCAGTTGCCAATTCATGGTATTTTGCCATTTTCAGAAAGTTGCGCCGTAAGGTGATTTTCCGGATGAACTTGTGGATGTCAATGAAAAGTTCAAAAGGGTTAGGTTCCGTGTCAGGTGCAAAGGATAGGCCTCTTTTCAGGATCGATTCTTCCGTTTCGTCTAGTGGTCTAGACGAGAGGTTGAATATCTTGATGGTGTTAGCCGGGGTCCCTTCATTCTCTTTGCGCTTATGACATCTCCTTCCTCCTCTGGTGCCTCTCCTGGTTCTCCAGATGGTCTCCTTTTTCTCCTCAATGCTGGTGGTGTGAGGACTGGGGATACTGGTAATGGCCAGTGATCCGATAGTTGTAGCTTCCTGTCCTGGACTAAAAAAGAAGAAGGCTGATGATGATAGTTCTGGTAGTAGCTAGTCGATGGTTGTTCTTCCAAGTTCCTTGGGTTGGCCTTCATTATGTGGTGTGATTTCTCTTTTCTTTTTTTCGGGTTGTCGGTTTTGCATGCAACCTCTGTTTTGTTATATCTGAATCTGTTGAGGTTGTGCTTGTCCACAGTATCTCTTTTTTGTAGGTCCCTGGGATCAAGTGTGCACCTATGGTTCACATGTTGTGGTGGTATATTGTTCCCTGGGGGAGTATCCCGTATAGGTGGTCTTCTGTATCCTTTATGTGTCTGTGTTGTTGGATGGTTGTTATATGGAGCTCTTTGACCTCTATTTTGCTGTCTGTTGCCCCACGGGTTTCTTTGTGGGTGTGTTGCCTGTAGATGGCGACGGTCTTGGTTTTTGCTGATATGTTTATAATCCTCTAGGTCTCTGTTAAACTTTTCCCTTTTTCTTATGTAGCTCTCGTGTTCTAGTTTGTTAATACGAAGTTTGATGTCTTTATCAATTTTTTGACAATACGGATCTTCATGGTAAACTGATAGGCCTGTGATCGTTTTCTCAAGTTGGTCCTTGATCCTGGACATGTTCTCTTTTCTGAATTTAATCAGGATGTCCATCAGTTTAAAGGAGCAGTCCTCTAATGCAGTTTCCCATTCATTTATGTGTTTTGATTCTGTCATATCAAAGGCGCAGTTTTTCTGAATCCTCAGTCCCCTCGGGATCATCTCTTGCTTGACATAGCTTTCCAGACATACTAGATTGTACCAATTTCGAACTTCCTGACCACTGTACTTCTCCAGGTCTCTTAAAAGATGTTTAGGTACATGGTCGTGGGAAGTGGTCGTTAGGGTTGTGCCTTGTCTGTTCTGATTGTCGAAGATGTTCTGTGTCCTTTGTCTGGTGTCTATGTATGACCCTAATTCGAATTGTGCGTTGTTTTCAGTCATAATAATTTTTAGTGATCTCTCAGCTGCTGGCTTCTGTGGACGACGGTGCTTGTCCCTTGTCTGGTGAACACTAGGAGGTAGTGATAGGATTTCTGTGTGGTTGGGTTCGATAGTACCACAAACCGTGTTAGCCATAGCGCTCAAGAGATCCTATCTGCGTAATGTTGACCTCAATAGAAAGACTATAATAACACAAGTTCTCAATATATAAGAGGGGCTTTCGTGTACGTTGGTCTGATGTGCAGCTGTTCCCGAAAGCACTGTTCACGCTCGTGCTTTATGGATACATAAAAGAGTTTTGTTGTGGGAATGTCTGTAAAGCGCACAATCATCATAAGTGTATTTAACACAACGTTTCCAGCTGATGTTCTCTGTTTAAGTATATGCCGTATATGTTAGTGTTACTCCATGGTACTTGAGTCCATGTGGGGCGGTGATATTATTTAGTCTGATGCTGTGTACTTTTCGAGTGTGCGTGTCGGGGTTCCTCAAAGCACAAGTACTTCAGACCATTTTCATGGATAAAAATATATTTATTTGGTAAAAATTCTGGTGTAGATAGAATAGGGCCCAATGTTAGATAAGCCTTTTAAGGGCCAGAAAATGGTTTGCCAAGGGTTCCCTCTTTATCAGAAAAAATAGCCTTTGCGGACTCTGTGAACCACTTTGCATATCTGGTTGTTGGACTGGTTTCAAATCTCCTTATTGACATCTGATGTTATTGTATACCACTACTAGCCAAGACAATAATATAGCAGTCACTAGATACTTGACACAAATAAAAGGTAAAAAAGCCAAATACTGCTTTAAGTGGATATTTTGCACGTTCTGGTAGTGTCTCCATAAGACTGGTAGTTTTGGAAACACAACCAAAGTAAAGTATAGAATTGTGATTTTGTTGAGGAATACTGAAACTGAATGTTTCTTGGTTTACACAAATATTGCTGATTGCTGTATTTATGAAATAGTGAATTTGAATGATATGTGAGTCTAAAATCATTTTTTGCACTTCTGTTTTGTATTTTCTAATACTTATTTTTTCTCTTTCTGTCTTGTGCCCCTTCTTTTTCTGTTTAATTTTACAACCACTGAAAAGCTTAAAAATTGTACTATTATTGTCACTATTATTATTATTATTATTATTAGTAGTAGTAGTAGTAGTAGTAGTAGTAGTAGTAGTAGTAGTAGTAGTAGTAGTGGTCTTAGTAGTAGTAGTAGTGGTCTTAGTAGTAGTAGTAGTGGTCTTAGTAGTAGTAGTAGTGGTCTTAGTAGTAGTAGTAGTGGTCTTAGTAGTAGTAGTAGTGGTCTTAGTAGTAGTAGTAGTGGTCTTAGTAGTAGTAGTAGTGGTCTTAGTAGTAGTAGTAGTGGTCTTAGTAGTAGTAGTAGTGGTCTTAGTAGTAGTAGTAGTGGTCTTAGTAGTAGTAGTAGTGGTCTTAGTAGTAGTAGTAGTGGTCTTAGTAGTAGTAATAATATCATTACTAGTAATTATGTATTACTCACCAATATTGTTCTTAATGAGGTAACTACATTTTCAATTTTATATTGGACAACCAGTATAAAAATTAGAGGGCCCTAGTTTTGACAGTTTACAGTAACTTAAAAGTATATTTATTAACTTTTACAGCTCTTGTTTGGCATGCAAAAAGTCTCCTGGTGATGTTTAAATCGTGCTCTTTTAAATGCATTACACTCTGGCTACTTTGTAAAACAAATTACTGGAGACAGATGATGAAACTAAAGCACAAAAACAATCTTTGCAGTAGAATAAATCTGATTATAAATTGTAAACTCTCCAGAGAACAGGTCCATCATCTCCTCACGTAACATTGTATATGTGCAAATCTGCTGTTTTGTCTTTTATGTCTTTTGATATATGTAATTGTCTATCCATTGTTTATTGTACCCCCAGCACTACAGAATATGCTGGGGCTCTAAAAAATAAAATATAATAATAATAAAACTTGTACCTAGGAGATAATGCAAATTGTGATAACACTTGTTCCTAGTTGATTATGAAATATGAATACTTTAGGCCATAGTGGATTTAAGCAACTAAATGTATATTCCAATATATACAGTATTTTAAATGTATCAGTACAGCTAACAGTTTGTTTTGTTAAAAAAGACATTCTGTATTTCTTTAATTTGTTTTGAGGTTCTGTAAGAGACAAATCTGGAATGTTAATTACCACCGATTTTTCTTCCACTCCAGCAATTTCTTTTGTTTGTTTTAACATTCATTATCACATCCTCATTACTAACAGATGAATAAAATCCCTGGAGATTTTGCAAGATGAGAGTTAAAGAAACAGGTTCAGATATGCAAGTTTCCAAATGATTGCTTTTTTCAGATAACTAGAAGAAGTGGAAAGCAATTTTAAATAGGAATTACTGCTTAAAAGACATGCTAGTTAACTATTGCTATTCTACATCTTAACAAAGATGTGTACAGGATTATGCAATGATATGAGCAGACATGTGTTGGGGGGTTCATTAACATCCTGTAGCCACAATTACATAAACTAGTCTCAGTAAACTCTCTGTAACACGTTAATGAATCATTCCCTTGGGTATAAGATTTAACTTCCCAGGTGATGTTTGTGATAAATGAGTGTGCCAAGGTTTCTGTCTGTATTTAAAAGTACTTGTCTGTAATGGCCATATGGATGAAAAATATGCCTAGACCCCAGTAAAAATTGTATCAATATGTGGGGAGCATAAACATAATGTTTTATATGACACCATACAATATACATTGGGGAAGATTTACTAAAATGATTGCAGTGGGGAACCCAATTTTATTTGTATATTATTAATCTCTTCCCACTGTTATTTATTTTTAAGCACCCTTCCAAAACATAAAAGTGGGTCATGGGGCATCCACTTCCCTGAAACCACAGGGGGGGGGGCAAATTTAATTTTAATTATGCTTGGGTTTTTCACATTGCCCCTTCATTGATTACCCCCTTGTCATGGCTACTTACCCTGATCCATGACAATTGATTGCTGTGTCTCTTCTGCTCTTCCACTGTTGACGCATCTTGCTGGGGAGTCAGGAAATCACAAATTATATCATCAAGACGTGTCTGCAGGGGAGGAGCAGACACAGCAATCAAGTATCATAGTTCAGAGTAGATTGCCACAACAAGGGGGGAATCCCTGTGAGGCTGAGTGGGCCTTAACTGCAGTAATTGCTGTTTTTGATTCCTGACTGTCCAGTGTTTCCTGGCTCATTGATCAGCATCATCATCTGTGAGTTAATTTTACCTTTATTGTATCTGTACCTGGGTCTTTAATCCTTACTTTTAGTCATAGAACTCATCTGTCATTGCCTTAATTTAATCATGTCTATTCATATGTCTCAATTATTGTTGCTTGTCATGTATTTTGTCGAGGTAGGGATTAGTATTAGTATATTCAGATTCCTTGCATTTCGTCAGGTCCATTACATGCCTCACTTAGTTCCATAAGTTTAACCGGTTTAATTTTGCATGTTTTAGCTTTCCTTCCTAGTTTAGCCAATATTGTGCGTCTCGCGAGACCACGACCATTCAATTGCCAGTGAGAGCATGGACATTTTTGGGAAGGTCGTTCCGGCCGAGATCTCGAGTATCGCAAGATCAAAGCCATAATGATATGGGATTTAAGCCGAAATCTCGTTTTTTGTGAGACTACAGCATAGAACACTGGAGATAGACTCACAGTGCAGTTCACACTACATACATTGTCTCTCTGTAAATTGCTATTATAGTCTTTTTCTATTTACATGGTTCTCAAATCATGGTTTCTCCTAGGCAATATAATTAGAGATGTTATATTAGACACCTATGTACATAACTAATTAGGTATACGTCTACTTTCATACGTATTGTATTCATAATATTGACACTTTTTCATCCTGATATTAAGTCATGTGCAGTTTATTTCCTCATTTTGGCTTATCAAGGAAATTTAGTATAGTATTTTAATTTAGAGATGTCAGTAGGAAGCCTGTCAAGTTTTCTTTTAATCACGGGGGAGATAGTTGGGGGACTTGAATGAATTTATTTCTTATCACACTTCATTTATATTGAATTTATTTAAGGAGGTTATTCCGTGCAAGAGTGTATAGTCAGTACTTCATCATTTAAGTCTTGTAATAATTTTGCCACCTTCGCTAGGTGGTTGTAACAATTAAAACTTATTTGAGTGGAGTTCAGTTCTATCTGGCTAAAAATCTGCTTGCTACACCTATTAAACTCTTTCTCAAAGGTCATTGCAAAAAAATCTCAAAGGCCTTTGCAAAAACCAGGTTCACATGGTTAACCATCTCCCTATCACTGGTGACAACTTTACACAGATTATAGCATTACTACTGATCCTTTTGGCCCTGGTACTTCACTTACAATTAAAGCAGCTGCATCCTTGCCTTTTTATGGGTTTCTATGCCCTTCAGAATTTACTATCTCACCCTCATAAAATACATTCCTTACTAAGCACAACCTTAGCTTTGCTAATGGAACTTGCATACTCACTTCAAGCTCTTCTAAGACAAACTCTACTCCAGTATCCATCACTTACTACCCTACGCATGAGTTTACCTGTCCAATTACTACACTACGATTACTCACTTCCACTCTCATAGACCAGCCCATTCATCACCCACTACTGAACATCTCAAGTCAACCTCTCAGCACCACAACATTCAATTTATTTATTTTTTGCACAGGGGCCCTCTTTTCACTAGTTCTGTGGCTAGGTACATCATGAATTCAGGATTGTGGCTGGTATTTACATACAACTATGCCCACATGTTATGTTAGTGAGGTGGTAATTAACTGGGCTTAGTAAATAAAGAAATGGTCTAAAATGTAAGATCTATATGCATAGCAATCCATTCCAATATATGCACCTGCCGAGGTTCATTAATAAATCCCATACTGATTAGGCTACAACATGTTTTACATTAAAAGAATATTTATTTAGTAAGCTATCTTTCATATGTATTGTCTATAACATAACATATAACACCAAGCATTTTAGATATGTTTTTACAGGCAATACGGGCTTTACATTTTGGGAACAGGGTGTTTTTTGTAAGCCATAGCAATAGATGTGCTCTAGTCTAGATAATATGATTTTGTATATCCGATCTGCATTTACATACATTGTACGCGCTTGTTATCTTGGAGTATAGAATGTGTATTTGCTGTACCACGACTAATAGTAAGAGCTTTAAATCATCATTGTTTATGCTTAGTCACTTTGCAGATGCTGTTAACACCTTTGTTGCAAACTGCGAGAATTACATATTGCTCTCTGCTGATTTTAATGGTCTGTGTGAATACATCATAGATACGTCCAAACAACTCTGAGATGTTTTACAAGATAACTGCTTACAGCACCAGTTACAGTGGACACAATATACTTTATTACAAACTTAGAACAAATAATTTATTTAACAATTCTATGGCTGCAGATAAAAAAAGACAGCCACAAAAAAATAAAATTACATGATATTCAATAACTCCCATCTGTTAATATTACATATCACTGTGGTCTACTCACCAGGAGAGCAGCTTCAGCAGTGTGTGTATATATATACAGTGCCTTTCAAAAGTATTCACCCTCTTGTCTTTTTATCTATTTTGTTACATTACAGCCTCAATAATGTTCAATGTTTTGTTAATCTGAATTTCAGATCAGAACACAATAGTCTAAGTTAGTGAAGTGAAATGAGAAAAATAAATACATACAACTATTTTTTAGAAATAGAAAACAGAAAATTGGCATGTGCGTATGTATTCACCCCCTTTGTTATGAAGCCCATAAAAAGCTCTGGTGCAACCAATTACCTTCAGAAGTCACATAATTTGTGAAATGATGTCCACCTGTGTGCAATCTAAGTGTCACATGATCTGTCATTACATATACACACCTTTTTTTGAAAGGCACAAGAGGCTGCCACACCTTAGCAAGAGGCACCACTGATCAAACACTGCCATGAAGACTAAGAAACTCTCCAAACCAGTAAGGGACAATGTTGTTGAGAAGTACAAGTCAGGGTTAGGTTATAAAAAAATATCCAAATCTTTGATGATCCCCAGGAGCGCCATCAAATCTATCATAACCAAATGGAAAGACCATGGCACAACAGCAAACCTGCCAAGAGAAGGCTGCCCACAAAAACTCACAGACCAGGCAAGGAGGGCATTAATCAGAGAGGCAGCACAGAGACCTAAGGTAAACTTGGAGGAGCTGCAAAATTCCACAGCAGAGACTGAAGTGTCTGTACATAGGACCACAATAAGCCGTACGCTTTATAGAGTTATGGCAGAGTGACCGGAAGAAAGCCATTACTTACAAAATGGCATGGTTTGAGTTTGTGAAAAGGCATGTGGGAAACTCCCAATATGTATGGAGGAAGGTGCTCTGGTCTGATGAGACCAAAATTGAACTTTTCTGCCATCAAATAAAAAACTGTGTCTGGTGCAAACCCAACACATCACATCACCCAAAGAACACAATCCCCACAGTGAAATATGGTGGTGGCAGCATCATGCTGTGGGGATGTTTTTCAGCAGCCTGGACTGGGAAACTGCTCAGAGTTGATGGAAAGATGGATGGTGCTAAATACAGGGATATTCTTGTACCACCTGTACCACTCTGTGCGTGATATGAGGCTAGTGTGGAGGTTCACCTTCCAGCAGGACAAACACACTGTTAAAGCAACACTTGAGTGGTTTAAGGAAAAACATGTAAATGTGTTGGAATGGCCTATTTAAAGCCCAGACCTCAATCCAATAGAAAATCTGTGGTCAAACTTAAAGATTGCTGTTCACAAGCACAAACCATCCAACTTGAAGGAGCTGGAGCAGTTTTGCAAGGAGGAATGAGCAAAAATCCCAGTGGTAAGATGTGGCAAGCTCACACTTATCCAAAGCAACTTGGAGCTGTGATTGCCTTAAAAGATGGCTCTACAAAGTATTGACTTTATGGGTGTGAATAGTTATGCACACTGACTTTTTCTGTTATTTGTTGTTTGCTTCACAATAATAAAAAAAAAACATCTTCAAAGTCGGCATGTTCTGTAAATTAAATGATGCAAATCCTCAAACAATCCATGTTAATTCCAGGTTGTGAGGCAACAAAACATGAAAAATGCCAAGGGGGTGAATACTTTTGCAAGGTACTGTATATATAACACAATTAAATTGATAGGACTTCATCTTAAGTCCTGCACTAAACTGAAACCACTGGACATTACACACACAGCTGCTAAAGTATTCAAAGTCAATTGAAGGATCCATACTTACAATCCTTATTCTACTTTTTTTTATATTTTTTAATATGTTATTAGAACTTGGCACATTGAAACTTTTCTTCTCAATTTGTGAATATTTTGTAATATTGTCATGCATCCCATTTCCCCCAATCTCCTGTTCACACCTTCTTATCTGTCTACTCCCATATGTTCTCCTCAAAGATTCGTTGTCTCTTTCACTCCCTATCTCACTCTAACACATTTTCATCTGGTTCATCCAGATTCCATATTAAGCCCTGCATTTTCTTGAAACACACATGGCCTGCACCTGTTCACCTGTTCAGTCCGCAACACCTGCTAAAAAGTAAAATAAACACAAATTATTACTTATTTACCCATTACAGCCAATCAGATTAACCTTCTGCCTCTTTCTCAGACTTTCCTAAACAGCTTCTCCACATCATGTCTCCAACAAGGTAATCAACTCACCTTCCCTGCTCTCCTCACCTCTTTTATGCTCCCATGAGCTCCTCTCCTTACTCCAGTCACAACCTCATCCCTCTTCTAAGTCCCACTCCCAATTCCTCTCACTATTACTCCTTATTCTGCTGGAGATATATATTCCTTAACCAAGGCCCCTCACTCATTTCCACCACGGTCTACCCCAAAGGCAACAAACAATCAAAATACCCATAATTTGATACCCATGACCAGTCACAAACTTACTTATTTGCCTTTATCCTATGCCCTATGGAACACATACAGCCCTAAATTCCGCTAACATGAAAACCCATAGCCCGCAACGGAGTCCGCAATACTTACGGCTATTAAAAACGATCTGCGGGTTACAGGTGGAAAAAACCCTATGGGATGTTGAAATCAGAACTCCGTTGGCGCAAAGCCTTTGATCTGTCCAGCCCATAAATGTTACGTTCGCAAATCACTATTAAATTTCTACGAATCCCCAAAGACGTACTGATGTTCAAACCCAAAACCCGCAAATGGAAGTAAAAATATTACAGCCTCCAAATAGCAGCCACAAAGGGTTTACAGACAAGTGTTCAACACTGTAAAAGACAACATAAACACACCAGTGGAATTTAAAATATGGGGAAAGCATGGAAAGGCATTACAATTACTTGCATGACAATCTCCAAATACAAAATAGGCAATTTAAATAATTATTATTTCATCATATGTTGGAATGGTCATGCATATGCCAATATGAAAAGCCATGCTGCAACATGCATAACGCAATCGCACTACCTGAATTAATATCAACACGAAAAACATGAAACTGATGCCCTTTCTCACTCACAGAAGCTCTAATGTGTACCATGGAATATATATATGATTGCATATATATCTCCCTCATCACATCTACATTGGGAAAACAAATAGTGGCCAAATTATACCGCCAAGTTACATTTCAAGTACCAGGGGAACATTTTATTATTTGTTGTTCAGTCCTTCAGTCATGTCTGGCTCTCTGTGACCCTATGGGCTGCAGCTCATTTAACTCGGTCTCTGCCTGTGCTCTTCCACAAGGTTTGCATGCCAAAGATACTGGAGAGGGTTTCCAGTTCCTTCTCTAGTGGCTGTGATTTGTCTGACCTCAGTGCTATGACTTGCCCACCTACAGTGGCCCTGCAAGGTATAGCTCAAAGCTTCATTCAGGTACACAAGCCCCTTTACCACCACCACTTAGCTTTTCAGAAGGGGACCTAATGTAAATGTTGATACTCCACAGTATCATAAATTGGACTTTGCATGTGTATTGCCCTATTATTATTATAATTATTATTATTATTATTATTATTATTATACATGATATATATTATTAGATGATATCTAATGCTATTATTATTACTATTATTATTATTATTATTATTATACTAGCGAATTGCCCGTCAAAAAATGACGGCAATGAAATTGTTAGCTAATGCTATTTGGCGTATAATAATAAAATAACTAATAGATTAATAAATTAATATACTTTACCTATTTTAAAGCATTGTGTTTAAGACCTGCCATCTATTTTGATGTTACTGGAGCATTAGTGCTGTGGAGCTGCTGTGTAAGCGTCCTGAATGTGTGCAGTGTAATAGTGTGCTTGCGCGAGACAAAACCGTTATATATATAAACACATATATATACACACACATATAAATATACACACACACACACATATATCACATATTATAATTGTCCTGCTACGAGTCGTCGTCACGCTGTTTGCGTGGTCCGTACGAATAGCGGGCTTAGCGATGAGCGCCGCAGGCGCTCATCGCCCGGCGAGCCTCGCGAAGCGAGGCGAGCCGTTAACCCGTAGAACTTTAGCGGGCTTAGCGATGAGCGCCGCAGGCGCTCATCGTCCGGCGAGCCTGGCGAAGCGAGGCGAGCCGTTAAACCGTTGCACTTTGGCAATTAACCCGTAGAACTTTAGACTTTGCGGGCTTAGCGATGAGCGCCACAGGCGCTCATCGCCGGGCGAGCCTCGCGCAGCGAGGCGAGCTGTTACACTGTTAAACCATAGCACTTTGGCAATGAGCGCCACAGGCGCTCATTGCAGGCGAGCCTCGCGTAGCGTGGCGAGCCGTTAATATGGAGCACTTTGGCAATGAGCGCCGCAGGCGCTCATTGCAGGCGAGCCTCGCGTAGCGAGGCGAGCCGTTAATACGGAGCACTTTGCCAATCAGCGTTAATACGCAGAACAAAAATATGGCCACAACTCGCGAACAGGAAAAAAAAATACAATCACAATAAATACACACAGCACATACATAAAAAGCTTACTGACAGCAAGAGGGAGCATCCACGACCTCAAAAAAACAAGTTACACCTTCATTTTATTAAAAATAAAACAGTTTAGACACTAAAAAAGTCTCGAAGCGAGAGAAAAAATGGCGGCCGAAAAAAACGAAAACGAGGCTACAGCACTATAACCACGGAAAACACGTACGGATAATCCGATAAGACGCATACTACACATTACTGCCCATTAAATCACGTACGGATTATCCGCTAAGACGCATAACACACATTACCCGCCTTTTTACGATAATGCGGAACTAAAGTACTACGCTAACGGTTTCAGCTTGCGCACGCACACTATTACACTGCACACGTTCTAAACGCTTACACAGCACCTCCACACCACCAATGCTGCTGCAACATCACTACAGATTGCCAGCTCTTAAACACAATGCATACAAATTGGTAAAGTATAGTCATTCATTAATTATTTATTATTTTAACTTATATATTTCAGTAGTACACACAAAACACCATTAGCTACCTTACAATTCCATATGTATATTAATAACTATACAACTTTCCAAACATACACATCTCATTGCCGTCATTTTTTGACGGGCAATACGCTAGTATATATATATATATATATATATATATATATATATATATATATATATATATATATATATATACACACACACATATATACACACACACATATATATATACACACACACATATATATATATATATATATATATATATATATATATATATATATAGATCATAGAAATTCTGGGGAGTTGGTGCTTAACACCTGATGAGTATAATAATGTTATTATTAAATGAAAACGTTCATGTGATTTTTTTAATGTGAGCTGCCTACCCGGCTTGCTCTAAAGTGATTTTAAAAAGTAGTTAAAAATAAAAGTTTATGAACAATAAACCCTAATAGTTGAAATATATATTAGAGGTAGCTGCCTACTGTCTGGACTATCTCTGGTGATATAATATATGCTTTGAGTAAGCGTGAATCTGGAGGCCTATTAGACCAAGTGTGTGGGATGTAATAATGTGAGGTATATGGATCTAAATTTAATAAATATGTTGGTGAAAAATAACCACTATATGTGTCTAGGGAATACTGGTGGTGCAAAATGTCTAGCCGTAGCTGAGCATTTATGTGCTGGTGACATATATCAGTGGCTGATGATGGCTAAATAGGAGAAGTAGTGCTAATAAGGGTTGTGATATATAGCGTATATGGTATCGAAGATTTGATCCATGTGCACTATTAGTGACCCATTGTAATAGGCAATCTAAATAATTGGGAATAGCCAGAAAAAATTGGATGATTGGAAGTTATCCTCATATAAACAAAAAAATTTTGTAAATCATTGGATAAACAAAAAATAAAAAATAATAACTATTGGGTAAGTAAAAAACTTTTATATTAAAAAAGCGTCAACCAGTGCCATAGGGGCTATTCAGTATGTGGACAAAGCCAATAAACTGAGGACTTATAGTTGCAAATGTATCAGTATATAAATGTAATCCTTAATATATAGGCCACTTGGTCTCTGTGGGGCTCTGATTTTCCCCTTGATTTACACCAAAAAAATTGTGCAAACAAAGTAATGTCATGGGGGTATTTCCCTAGTGGAGTTGCCAAGTTGGGGGCCTTTTAATAGAGGAGACTGAGGGAGAATAAATATACTTCTCCAAAATGATTTGATCAACTATATATACAAAAAAGAGAGAGCCATGTAGGCTCTTACTTACTGTTCTACAGATGCAAAAACGCCTCTAAGTCCACAAACTTGTAATCTGGTAGTTCGCAGGGATGATATGGCTCTTGCCGACCGGTTTCGTTACCAGTATGGTAACTTCTTCAAAGGCTGCCACTTCTCTCATTTGCCCTTCGCGGGCTTTTTGTTGAACGAAGGCCACGCCCCCCGAGAACGTCATTGGATGCGGCCGCTATGAGCGCCGCGTCATATGACGCCATGACGTGTGTAAAATAGAAACAAAGCAGACGTAAGTCTGCGTTTGTCTTGATTGGCCTATACTTGTTTCGAAATCGTGAGCGTGTCATAGGACGCTCTAATGATGGTACTCAATGTCACTACTCGACCTCCCTGCATCTCGCTGCTTCGCCTAGATGCAGCCAGCTGACTTGTTTGGCACTGTCTGCGTTACTGTCCTATCAAGCTTAAATGTTAGCTTGTGTCTAACTTGTCTCACTATACTCTACAGTCGTTCCCTAAATGGAATTATACTACATTCTATAGTTGATTTGTGTGTTCATAAAATCATTTGTGATAATAAAATAGGTCTGATGATGACTTGAAACTTGTGATTGAATCTTAAAGCATTTAAAGTTTAAATAAGTGTACAGTCTTGTTTAAGTCATCTAGGACTAAACTAAGGTAAGGAGAGGGTGAAGAGTGAGCTGTGTGTACTCAATATAATTTATAATTAATTGACTAATATTCATATCTCGATTTTGCACTAATAAAGCCACTGGGTTGTGTAAAAAAGAGATGACTTGTGTGTCAGGGTACGTATTTAACCTAAATATTGAGAAGGTATTAATATGTGAATGAAAAAAACACACAGTTTTGTCTAAATATCTATATGAACCTCAACTATAGATAAAATTTTGAAGTCTATATCTCTTAGTGAATAACTCTTAGTAAGGACTACAAAAAGGCAAGTTAAAAGTAATTTTATGCAAATAGACCAGTGAAAAAATTATTTTTTCAAAGGTAGTAGTAGTTATATCTGAACTGTATGTGTGTAGGTAAGAGGTTTTGTGATGTCAAGAGTCTTTATAAATGACCAAGTATTTGTTAATATAGAAAGGCTGAAAACGAGGAATCTTCATTAAGACCATTTGGGCTGAGTGCTCTCAAAGCGTAGATCCAGCTACATTCCAATTGTAGCAGCCTTCTACCACTATCACCACCTCTAGGTCCTAAGCGTATACCATCAACTACATGGAACTTTAGGCAGTTTGGATCTTCAGGATGGAATAGTCTCATGTGTTTCGATACTGGTGTGTCCAGCTTATTCCTAATGGATCCTATATGCTCGAGTATTCTTCGCCTCAATTGTCTGTCTGTCTTTCCCACGTAGATTTTCTCACATTTGCAAACTGCCACATATATCAATGACGTCGATATACAATTGTAGAACCTCTTTATAGGATATTTTCTCTTGGTTTTTGGATGTTCAAAGAATTTCTCCACTGCAATGAATTTGCATGCCTTGCAGTGTCCACATTGGAATAGTCCATTCGTAGCTTTTAGCCAGTTCTGTTCTTTATCTTTAGAAAAATGGCTATGAGTTAGCTTTTCTCTTAAGCTGGTTCCACGTCTGTATGTGACAGATGCTCTTTCAGATATAACTTTATTCAGCGCTGGATCTTCTTTGAGATGATGCCAATGTTTCTCCAATATGGCGTGTATATCTGTACTGTTTGTACCAAAGGTTAGAATACATCTAATTTGCTCTTCTTCTTGTTCTTGTTTCATCTGGTTTATTCTGTTCTTATACAATAGTTGTGGT